>SJYQ01003915.1:353538-379127 GCA_006410935.1 Redunca redunca | reverse complement strand
TTATATCAAAAGATAGCAAGTGTTCAATTTAGTTCAACATCCATGTTTGATAAAGTATTTAAGGAAACTAGAAAAAACGTTCCTTGAACATATCATATATTTGTATATTCATATAGAAACACACACAAATACACAGATTCTTAGATTATTTCTCTCTCTCTCTCAATCTCTATATTTCTTTGTTTCAGAAGCATTCATGTCATAAATACTTGATGAAAGCAGTTAATTACTACTCTGTGATATTGGAATATTAGCCAGTATAATAGAAAAGCTAAGTAAATTGTAAAATATTCAGATGAAAAAGAGCATCATTGATACTAATGTTTGTAGCTAGAAAATTCTTTAAATAAAAGAATTTTCAGTAAAATGGCCACTTGCAACACACACACAGATGTATTAATTACAAAACAGTTTTCCAATTATAACCAGCAATGACCAGGCAGAGAGCCCTTCCCTTCAGCAACAAATGAGGGTAAATCATCTAGACATATACTCAATTAGAAATACGTATGACCCATAGGAAAACACTTACAACATTTTCCAAGGGACATGGGCAACTACAAAAAATACTGCTCCCAGATAAGAAGACTCAATATTAAGATTTTTTTTTGCCAAATTAATTGCAAATTTATCAGAATCCTAATGAATTTCTTTTATAACACATGACTGATTTCAAAACTTAACTAGAAAAATAAACTGTAACAACCAAGAAAGTTTTGAAAACTAAGAGAGAGATGAAGTCTTCTCTTATATTTTCAAAACAAATTATCAAAATATAATAATTAAAACAGTGGTATTGGAATGAAAGGACAATGAACAGAATAAGAATCCTAGTATCTCAAGCATACTTAAGAATTTAATACATGCTAAAGTGACATTTGTTAGCAACAGGAAAGAAATACACACTATTTTAAAATGATGTAGAAACAATTGGCTAATCATTTCAAAAAAAGACAAATATCCCATACCATATTAAAAATAAATTCCTGACAGATTAAAGATTTTGAGTATGTAAAACCATGTTTATAGTCAAGAAGAATTCTCCATACATGATACAGGGCACAGGGGTTGTATCCCAGTTTCATGAGGCTTCAAGTTTAATCAATTTCAGAGTTTTCATTAAACAAAATAATGTAAAAATGTGAATGCAAAATTCATTTTTGAAACAACACTGACTATCTGTTATGAACAAGAAAACAAAGTTGATAAATATCATAAACATGACAAAATCTGGAAAAAATAATTAATTTTATTAATTAACTGCTTGACTCGCTATGTAACACTTTTCTTTCTACATTTTTTTCTGGCCTATATTCCCTCTTCATATGCCAGTAACTTTTTAAATATCATTTTCTAAAGAAAGAAGAAAAAGATAATCTAGTCTTTTCTATCATGATCAATTTAAATGGATAGATTAGAAAAATTTCTTAAGCTTCACAACTCATAATGGATAATATCACGTAAATTTTAAGTATTGTTGAGTTTGGAAAAAACTTTCACAAGTTTCTTTCATATATAAATTGAAAGACTGGCATATCTTGAGTTATTTCTGTAGGGTATAAAACAATTTTGAAATGGTTGTGCTCATTTAAGCAGTTGTACTTAATGGCATTGTGGTGTTGATGTTATTTTCTTAATGTTAGTATTTCTTAACAGCAAAAAAAAAAAAAAAAAAAAATCACCGCAAATCATCCCTTTTCCAATTTGTTAATATTATTCACTTCTCTTCCTTAGCTGGAAAATCCAATAATCCTAGGGGTTCTTCACTACTTTTATTCCTTTTAGTGAATTATGTTTATAATATTAACTGAACTTTCAAAATTTCAATTTGCTTCTTAATGTCAGAATAATTTCTGTTGATATCATATAGAAATACCACCTAATTTTATTTTCTGGACACTTAAAATTACATATACTGTGTTGTTGATCAGTCACTCAGTCATGTCCGACTCTGTGACCCCATGGACGGCAGCATGCCAGGCTTCCCTGTCCTTCAGTATCTCCAGGAGTTTGCTCAGATTCACCTCTATTGAGCTGATGATGCCATCCAACTATTTCATCCTCTTAATTATTTATACACATTGTCAGGAGAAATTTTGTTATGACAGGCATTGCAGAAGACCAAACTCTGTGCTTATCATTTTACACGGAAGGATTTTCCATAGACTCGTTCCTGGCTCTGTACATTTCAAACATATTGTACCTATTCCTGGAAGCCATTCCTACAGAGACACAGCAGCAATAACGAAACTATTTTCAGAAACGAGAGCAAACTACATAAACACATCCAGCTGAACTCACTGTATCCTGAACTCAACTGTCCTTGGTTGGATTCCTAAATGCACCTCTTCTCTCTGACTGCCTTTGACAAGAAGTTTAGTGTATGTAATGGAGAGGAAAGGAGAGTGAAAAGAGACAGAATATGAATAAAGCATTTGATTTTTGAAAAAATGTATGATCATGTCAACACATTATTAGGTGCCTTTCCAGAACTCTGAAAGGGACCCATATACAAGAGAGGAGCCGAAGCTTAAAGCTTCACAGCAAAGCTTTCTCTATGACATAAAGGCAAGCCAGTAAAGAACACTTTTGTCAGTTAAATTGCACAAGCATTATAAATGAGTAAGCATGCCTCTCACACCCCCTCCAGTATTCTTGGGCTTCCCTCGTGACTCAGATAGTAAAGAATCCGCCTGCAATGCAGGAGGCCTGGGTTCGATCCCTGTGCTGGGAAAATCCCCTGGAGGAGGACATGGCAACCAACTCCAGTGTTCTTGCCTGGAGAGTCCCACGGACAGAGGAGCCTAACAGGCTACAGTTCACGGGGTTACAAAGAATTGGACATGACTGAGTGCCTAAGCACAACACAGCTTGCCTCTCATAGTGATAAGGTAAGTTTCAGATGGGGAAAATTTTTGCCACCTATATGACAAGTTATAATTCATAACATAATATTGACTATCTAGATACATAGCATAATATTGAGTATATGAATCATTTAATTCAGAAAAAACACATCAATAAAAAATGGACTATTTCATAGAGATTTCTCAGAGTATCATACTTGTCCTCTAGTTTGATCATTTGATCATATCTATATTCATCTATCTGTGTAACTATCTAATGACAAAAAAATTTTAAAGATCTTAATAGTTTGTTACATCCATTTGCTGTATCATAATAGATTATGATTATTTCTTAAGAAAATAAAGAAATGCTAAGGTATGAGTTCATTAAAATTTTAAATTACTTGAGAAATTAATTTACTAACTTAGATTATTTTTCTCCAGCTGATGGGCAAAATTGTGTACGGAAAATGCTGAGTTGTCCAATTAGTCAACTTGCAATGAAGAAAGCCCATTATCATATGGAAAACAACACATCAAAATTAAAGAGGAAATGGACAAAGGCAGCGAGAGTGGATGACAGAAAGTGCAATTCAGGAACATGCAGAGAACGATGATCAGATACAGAGAATTAAAGCAGGAAGAACAGGTGTACACCAACCAGGCTCGTCCTGTGCTGTCCAGACTCGGCCAAGTGGGGCGGGTCTGATGAAGGGAGGGCCTGGCTTGACCAAGAGATGCCCTGTGATGTGCATCAGAAAGGTCCTCAGACAACAACTAAAGGGCAAATTTTGGAAAAAGACAGGACTGGAGTTGGGATAATGGTGTGTGTGTGTGTGTGTGTGTGTGCACGTTTAGTCGCTCAGTCGTGTCTGACTCTTTGCTACCCTTTGGACTGTAACCCACCAGTCTCCTGTCCATGGGATTCTCCAGGCAAGAATACTGGGGCGGGTTGCCGTTTCCTCCTCCAGAGGATCTTCCCAACCCAGGGATCGTACCCTAGTCTCCTGTCTTCAGCACTGCAGGCAGGTGAATTACCTGCTGAGCCATCAGGGAAGCCCCTCGGGGTAATGGTAGCAGGCAGTAATTAGTTTCTTTTCCCTTTCATCTATGCTTATTTCTTTTCCTGATATACGCTTTAGGTAAATCACTGATTCCTGTCTTTCATTTTCCCTTTTTACTGTATATCCTTGGGTGTATTGTAGGGAGTGCAGCTAATGAAATGTAGGGAGCTGGAGTATGCCTCTCTGATTTCATTGTCCACCATCACTGGCCTGACCGTGCTGGTGATAGCACTTTTCCCCACAGGGGGCTGATATATTTGAAGAAAGAAAAATGCCAGCCAAGGTATCCTTATTTAATTCAATTAGTCCCATCCCTTTCCAAAATGGTATTGAGTCTATGAAGTGTCAGAGCCAGTTTTGGGGGATGCACAGAACAGGTCTCCCTGTCCGTGTGATAGACAATAACCACAATTACCACAAATAACACCACAATTCTGTATAGTAAGAACTATAATGGAGACATTTTGCTAATGATTTGACAGTTCGGATGAGGGAAGAGAGAATGCTTTCTAAAGGGCCATAGTTGAGCTGAGTGGCAAAAGAACAAGGTACCGCAAGCCTCCTAGGAGGGAGAAAGGCACACAGAAAGTGGAAAAGTGTAAGTGGGTGATCACAGTGCTCCCAGGGAATGTTCTGGTGTGGGTGAAATGAGAAACGACGTGAGCTAGTCTTACAGTTATCTGGGGTGGTTGTCCTCTTGACTCCTACAGAAACCAAAGGCACGCGGAAGCTACTTTCAGAGAATCAGTGGAGACCAGAGAACAGCATTTCCTTTTCAGGGTGAAATTGTTTAAATCTGCCTCTGGAATATTCGGGGTTTTCCGGGTGGTTTAGTGGTAGAGAGGCCGCCTGCCAGTTCAAGAGCCACGGGAGACCCAGGTTTGATCTTCTGGAGGAAGGAATGGCAATCCACTCCAGGATTTTTGCCTGGAGAATCCCATGGACAGGGGAGCCTGGCAGGCTACAGTCCATGAGGTCGCAAAGAGTCAGACACGACTGAGCAACTGAGCGCACACACACACGTATCTTGGGGCCAGAGGAACAAGGGAAAGAGGAGGACTCTGTCGTTTTCTATCCAAAACCTCCCAGGCCTTTGCTTTCAGAGTACAGTTCAGCCTCCTAAACATCGCTTGCAAGTCCTTTTGTGATGTGAAACTAGGGTAGTATCTATTTGCTATTTTTTCCAGATTTATTACGGCATGAAAATCATCATTTCAAAGAACTGCTTGACAGAAACGAAGGTAAAAAGTAACTTTTATATCTGAACGTGCTTGCCTTTAGTAAAAAAAAAAAAAAAACATCAAATTCAGAAATAACATGTAACAAAAGTACAGTTTTCAGAAGTTGAGGCACTTGAAAACTTCAAACTTTGGAAGTGACTGAAATTGGGAGCTGTCAGGACAGAATCTCTGTCCCATTGTCCCTGGAGGCAAAAGCCAGTGATGAACTACTCATAGTCTACAACTCACTGTGCAGAGGAGAGCCCCATTGCTGTGGGGGCCGCCTGCAGCACCGTGGTTGATGGTGATGTTGAGAAAAACCCATTTGTATTGGCTCATGCATTAGCTTGGAGGCCAAGAAACAGTAAAGGTTTGGCAAGAAACAGGCCAAGAAAAAAATGACTCAGTAGAGAGCTGAAGAGATAAGTGGTTACTGTAGCGCTAGCAGCAACTTAAATGTGGTCGGAGGAGCAGATAGACTCTGACCATAGAGGAGATGACAACCTCTGATGAAGACACAGAAGCTAGAAGGGCTGCTTCATACTCAGGGGACAAACAGTAACCTGCCCTGAACTACGGATAGAATGTCTTTTGGATGAGTGTGTGTGTGTGTGTGTGTGTGTGTGGTGTTTGAATGATTTCATCTTATAACAATAAAACCAAATGCCAAAAATGTATGCTAACATCCGTGACTTTTTCAATTTTAGGGCCACTCTCGGGGCCATATGTCCCTTACTATCTTCATTTTCATCAACCACAATTCACAGATAAGCTCACTATCATCCCCTAAGTCCTTGTTCCTGGTGGGGTGTTTCCAGTCCCATCTCAGCAAATGGCTCCACAAATCTACACAAAACCAGACTAGAAACCCAGGAGTCATTCTGGATCTTTCTCTCCTTTGTACTGCTAACATCCAGACTGTTTTTAACTTGTTTTCTATATACAGTTATCTACTATTTTCCATAAAAACAAAAAACAGATACTACATCTTCTCCATTGGCTTGTAGGATCACTGAAATAAAAAAGTCTAATACTCATTTTTGTAGGTCCAGTGCTTCACACATTGCCTTAATCACAAAACAAAATATTTTGTGAGCTGAAATAATATTTGTAGACCTTTAAAAGAGTTCATTATGTACTACATAATATATTTAAGCATGCAAACACTTTCACATTATGTTTTTTATAAAGGTCAAGGATTTAAAATGTAAACACTCAAAGATCAACAAAACTGGTCTCTGTGTACAGATGGTTCCCTAACGGCCGTGCAGAGTAAAGTTCTTCAGGAGTTTTGGGGGCTCTGTGAGCCCTCCTCTGCTACACCGCAGGTCAGATATCCGTATTCACTGGCAGGTAACACCCTCTAATGTTATCCAAGCCTGCGGGTGGTGTCCCCCAAGTTGGGATCTGTTCAGACCATCAACATTCTCAAACACATTTATTCCAATAACTACTCAGAGCTATGTATGAGAGCAAAAGTTAATCAATAACTCTAGTTTAGTGCAAAGATAATTGCTTCTAGATTTACACAACAAATTTCTCTGATAACAGAAGTACATTATAATCCTTGTGCTCAAGAATCTTCTAAAAATAGATGAGACAGACACATCTAGAGACAGGTAAGAGTGTAGACAAACAAAATGAATATTTCTGACTTTATTCCAGTGGAAACATTCCGAACTAAATTACGAAACTCCTAACTCTTCTTTCTCAAAGCTTTGTTTTTGTTGTTTATTTTCATGGAAGGAAAGAGAATATTTGTTTTTCTTTTTTCATTCATATCATTCTTCCTCTGTCATTCTTTTTCTTTCATAATTGTCATGGGAGGAAGAGATGAAATGAAACTTCTCAGTGCAAGTGGGGCTGTGGTAATTTTCCATCTAATTTTGACTCTTTTTTTTCCTTTGTAACTTTCATTGTCACTTGGAACCATCCCCTACTTTAACTTTTATTGCCTTTGTTCCATTGCTCATATTTCCTCCTTGAAACAAACTTACTTTGAGAAAATGAAAGCACTAAATATCATTCTAGAATCACTTTATTGTATTTGGTTTGAGTAGCTGAGTTGCTTGTGAGTTTCTTGGGCCAAACTTCATGTGTTTAGCATGGATTATATACAGGATTCATGAAACAAGAAAGCATTGTCCCTCTCATCCTGTGTTAAGTTTTGGATACCACATTTCTGTCGGGTGGATTCCATATGACTGCTTGTTAAAGGTAAATGTGCAACAGGGTATTTGCTTGATTGTTTATGATTAACTTCTAATTAATCATTTAGACTAAACCAGCTTTTTAGCACTGTGACAAAATAATGTTTTCATGATTTTCTGATGGGTTCACTGTGGTTTGATGAACTGAATGTTCCTTTAATAAAATCATTTTAAATATGCATTTACTGTTTGATTTCCCCTCAAGGGCCTGGTCTAGCTCAGTTGTACACATGGGAAACGCACTGTGGAACCACTTATGGTGCTGTTAGTATCAGTGAACAGAAACCCACGGTGGCTTCCTCGGAAACAGAAGAAATGAGTTGCCCTTTAGATTTGCTCAGCTTGCATTTCATTTATTCTGTAAAGAGCCAACAATGACACATTTGCTTTGGTTCCAATTTAATTATGCTGTTTGTGGTTTTAAATTTCATAGTGTCTGTTCTGTTTACCAGGGCTTATGGTAGGAGTCTGGCCAGTTCCTTTTCGATTCCCGGACGTCCATACTCTGGTGAATTATCCCGGAGTCGCATTTGCCCAATGACCCATTGTCAAGGCTGTTCATCCCTCAGTGCTCCAACAAACATCTGGTAGGAGGAAATGCCTCGGTTAAAAACAACAGCAGAAACCATAAACTAGGTAGCAGCTGGCTTGCAATCCCACTTTCATGTTTGTTAAGTGTCTTGGTTTCCCCAGCACAGATGAGATAAAGACATTGGGGGGTTATTTACTGAGTCATCCCAGAAGGTACAAATGAGGGCAAGGTGAGAGGGAGGGATGGTAGTAAGGAAGGGGGAGGAGTGATTTACCCCCTTACTCCCAGCCCTGACTGTCTGGGCTTCCCCTGGGGGTGTTACATCCCCAATATTCCCAGCTTCCTTGCATGCTGGCTGGACAAGCTGGCATGGTTCAGCCAACGAGAAAGTCTCAGGCAGAGCTGCTGAGAGAAGCTGTCAGGAGCCCATGAGCTCAGATACATGGAGGATCACCTTCCTTGTAAAAATCTTGGTGTTAACCATGACTGCTTAGAAGTCATTGCAAAATTGGACATTAGTTTAACAAGAAATGTCCACCCTGTCTGGAAGGAAAAAGACAGAGATTCGGCAGAGAAGACCACTATAACCTTGCAAGTTACAGACTGTGGGGAGAAGTGTGGTCCAGGGATGAAGCTCAGAGCTCTGATTGCCTGGCTGTGAAGGCTGACTTGAGCACTTGCTCCCTGTATGACACTGGGCCGGTTGCCTTACCTCTCCAGTTCCGTGTCTTCATCTATATAGTGTAAAATGTTGGTCACTCAGTCGTGTCCAACTCTCTGTGACCCCATGGACTGTAGCCCACCAGGCTCCTCTGCCCGTGGAATTCTCCAGGCAAGAATACTGGAGTGAACTGTCATTTCCTTCTACAGAAGATCTTCCCAACCAGGGATCGAACCCTGGTCTTCTGCCTTGCAGGCAGATTCTTTACCATCTGAGCCCCCAGGGAAGCCCTTATCTAGAAACCATGTCCCTCAAAATGCGACTTCATTTTGGACACCCAAGGAGAGACCCCAGACAGTAAGAGAGCTTCACTCCCTGACAAAGACCTAAGTGCAGTTGTTTCTAATATAAACACTGCCTCTACACAGCAGGCTTCCAATATGCACAGGAAGACAGGAGAAAAACATAATTCAGAGGCTTTGCCAATCAACACAGATAACTGATTTTGGCTCCATGGGGATAGATTCAGTTTTCTGATTGCAAATTCAGGAATGGGGAAATCTAATTATCCAAGAAAAAAGACCACTGTAAAAAAGAAGATATCAGATAAAATCAACCTGCATAAAGTCCAAGAGTTGTGTTCTTTGTAGTTTCCAAGCTGATACTAGAGTATCCTCATGATACTCTAGATCACTAAAGTGACTAAGAGAGAAGTAAATTTCAGTCATGGCCTCTTTACTATCATGCTCACTCTCAAAGAATGTTCTCTCAGAGCTTTTTGCAATTGGCAAAGTCACAGTGATATTGGAGAGAGGGGCTGGACAATCTCTCAAAAGATGGTAACACTGGACATTGTCCCCTTTCCCCAGGTTCTGGTTCTTAGCTTCAAAATCTAATTTACCATTTCAGATCGAACCCTGAGATATGACTATGCCTAGATTTTACCAATTTGTAGGATTTTTCCCAAGTTGGTCATTCAACTTCCTTGAAACTGACTTGTTACTCCAATTTATGAATGATAAAGATATAAAGGAGATTTCCACTTTAATCAGTTGTCTAGAATCCATACCCCAATTTCTGATAACAAAGTCAAAATATTAATCAAACATTGCTGATGTGTATGGAATTAGAAATTTAGAAAGTAGAATAATTTCAAGAGAGACTTCATATGGACCAGGAAAAAAAATCATCTTTATCTCTCAGTGCTTGATATCTCTGCAAATGACTTGAATCTCTGCTTCAGTTGTCTGTATTGGATTAGCATGAACAAATTGGTCTCTATTGTAACGTCCTGTTGTTAAGCTCTAGGCAGACCATCTTCTCTTTTAATGCCTTTGCCCAAACAGGATATATTGATACCTTTCCAGCTTTCACAGTTACAATCATTTTCTTTCCCTGATTTCTTTATATGACTCTCACAGAGGTTTTTTTGAACTTGGATACTACCCAAGGGCTTCCCTAGTGGTCCAGATGGTAAAGAACCTGCCTGCAATGCAGGAGACCCAGGTTCAGTCCCTGGGTTAGGAAGATCCCCTGGAGAAGGGAATGGCAACCCACTCCAGTATTCTTGCCTGGAGGATTCCACAGACAGAGGAGACTGGTATGCTACATTTCTTGAGGTCACAAAGAGTTACACATGTCTAACACTTTCATCATCTTTTATTGCCCAAACTCTCTAGTCATATTTACTGGAAACCGTTTGGTTTATTTTCACTGATCCCATTCAGGCCAGCTGGACTACTTTCACTTTTAGAGGGGAACAAGTCCTTAGGATACCTCCCTTAAAGATTTTGAGACCATTTAAGACCATGCTCAAGTCTGTAAAGGCTGGCTCTCAGAGCAAGACAGTTGAAACTTCAGCCAAGTCATAAATCAAGAGGACTGTTCTGCTGCCTTTAGTATCTCCGGTGTTTAGCACAGTGCCTGAAACACAGTGGGCTTTCAGCACCCTGGCTGTGTCTTTATCGCTGCTACCGTCTTCACAGAACCCAGAAAATTCCTTGCTCGGCATTAGTCCCTCCTCTATAGCGAGTGCCCACTAGACTCCAGAAGCTCTGGGGAGCCATCAGCTTCCAGGTTCATTCTTGGTGTTGACATTTCATTGCTTGTACCATCAAGGTCTCCATTTCCTTGCTGGCCGTCAGCTGTGGGGTCACACACAGCTCCTAGTAGCCGCCTGCAGTTCTGAGACATGGAGCCCTCCGCCTTTGAGTCAGCAACAGCTTGTCCAAAGACCCTTCTTTGTGTTTTGATTCTCTGACTCTTCTGAGACCAACTGGGAAAAACCATCTGCTTTTAAAGGGTCAGTACTATGTTAATAGTCACACTTTGTAAAGTCAGCTGTGCCACAGAGCATGACCTCGTCATGGGAGTCAATTCCATCATTGTCACCATTCCAGGGGTTACGAGGGGATACCTACACTAGCAGGGAAGGAGCATCTTGCAATTCCACCTTCCACAACATCCTGTGTGATTTGTTTCAGAAATAAGATGCTTTCAGCTGTTATTGATTAATGAGCTGGGCTATATTATGCTATATTTCTGGATTTATCAGTGGTGGTAATGTACTTGGCTATCCTGAATTCGTATTTTACCACCAAATTCCAGCTATCACTGAATGTATCTGTTTCCTTCTGAGGGTGATGGAGGAGATCCAGGCCAGCACATTAGCCAATAAAGCCAGAGTCAGGGGCTGGGCCTGAAAGAGCTAGAAACAGCGAGGTCATGCAACTCTCGGCAGCTAGTTGCCATGGAGAAGAGACCATGCAAAGTGAGAGGGGGGCACTGACATCTAACCAGGAAACTGGGACCCAAGTGCCAATTCTGCAGGGTCAAAAAAAGACCAAACTTTGAGATGAAGACCACAGATGGAAATGAATGGAATGATGAAATGGATGAAATGGAATAGAAATAGGATAGAAACCAAACCCAGAGACGGTACTAGATGATTGCTTCAAATAACCCCATGGTGTCTGTTCATCTGGGAGACTCAAGGTGAAAACACATGTGCCCTTTGCCTTCTCATGAGGGAAAAGGTCCCCTATAGACCAGACCTATGAACACATCAACAGAGGAGGACAAATTCCATGAAGACATTGACTTCTGCCCTCTCTGGTCCTGTAAAGGCAGCCAGCCTTCTACAGCATCACATTGCATCACAGACAGCACATTTTTGCATTGCGTTACTGCCCTTCACCATATAGGATCTGGCCAACTCCTCTTTAGAGACTCCCGGTCTTGTCCTGCGCTAAGCCCCATCCCCTTTGATTTTACTCCAGCAAGCCTCTGTTCTCGCCGCCGTCATTCCCACCTTCTGCTGGGTTACTCTGCTTTAATGTCTCCTGCTTGACAAAAGTCCCCTCTTCACCTCCTGTCTTATCTACCGTCCTATCTGCTCCCTTTTGCAGCCAAACACTGAGTTACTGCTGCTTGCCATCTTCCATTCCTCTCCTCCGGTTCCCTTCTTATCCATCCACTCAGGCTTTCACCCCACAACCCCACTGGAACGCCCCCTGTCAAGGTCAGCAGGGGCCTCCACGTTGCTAAATATGATGGTCAGTTCCCAGGCATCTTTCGACTTGACGTCTCGCAGCATTTGACAGTGCAGATCACTCCATCCTGACAGGCGTTCTTCACTTGCTTTCCAGGACTTCACACTGTCTTCTTTATCCCTTCCATGCTCCTAATTGGCCTGTCTGTCTTCTCCTTTACCGGTTCCTCCTCTTCTCCAGACCTCTTCCTGTTCGGGTGACCCCGGGCTTAGGCTTTGCCTCTGTTTCCTATTCACACTTTTGTTGATCTCATCGAGTGTTGTGGCTTCACTTTCCACATGCTGATGGCTCCCACAAGCATATTTCCAGAGATGTGATGCAACAATGGTTATTTGATGTCACTATTTGGATGTCTAATAAAGATTTTAAAATCAGCATACGCAAACGTGAACTCCTGATTTTAACCACAAAACCTGTTCCCTCGAAGTCTTCCCATCCTATCAGATAATAGACTCCATTCTTCTTTCATTTCTTACAGCTGATTGTTTGTGAAAGTGAAAGTCACTCAGTCATGTCTGACTCTTTGTGACCCCATAAACTATCCAGTCCATGGAATTCTCCAGGCCAGAATACTGGAGTGGGTAGCCTTTCCCTTCTGCAGGGGATCTTCCCAACCCAGGGGTCAGGCCCAGGTCTCCCACACTGTGGGCAGATTCTTTACCAGCTGAGTCACAAGGGAAGCCCAAGAATACTGGAGTGGGTAGTCTATCCCTTCTCCAGGGGGTTTTCCTGACCCAGGGATTGAACTGGGATCTCCTGCATTGCAGGCGGATTCTTTACCAACTGAGCTATGAGGGAAGCCCAAATGATATGTAGGGTGGTCAAAGAAGGTTTCATTCAGAAGAGACCTGAATTCTAGAGTGAATGAGCCACAGAGGGGGCAGGTGAAGGAAGAATAGGACTCTGAGACAGGAGAAAGGCTGGTGCGACGGAGGTGCTGAAAGAACAGAGTGAGTGTAGAATATTGACAAACAGGGCTGCAGGAGACCAGGCCAGAGAGACAGGCCTGAATCATACTCAGCTGGGCCTGTCCATCACGGTAGAGGACTGGGAATTTAAGCTGAGGGTGGGAGCAAGCCTAGGGCAATTTTAAGTTGAGGAAAGATATTCTCTTATTTTAAAAATGAGGAGTTGAAGTTGAAACCTTGGTGTGCAGATCAATTTTGTGTCTCTGTGGCTAGGCTGTGGTGCCCAGTGGTCAGGCCAGTCACTGGTCTGGATGTTGCTCTGAAGATACTCTGTAGATGTGATTAAGATGCACGAGGAGCCCGGTGGGCTACAGTCTGTGGGGTCAGACACGGCTGAGCACAGCACAGCAGCAGGCGTTCCTGCAATTTGTGACTGGCCAGTCCCCCATCTGCTGAAGTTAAACCGCTTTACATATACGTCTTTGTATCTCTACGCCTCTGTCTCTACTCTTTCTGTCTCTGTCATCTCTACCTCTCTCCTCATCCCCACTCCAATCCTTGTCCCCATCCCCACCCTTATCTCTCCCGTTGGTTACTGTTTATCTGATGGTGGTGGCTTCGTCGCTAAGTCACGTCTGACTCTTGCAAGCCCGTGGACTGTAGCCCACCAGGCTCCTCTGTCCATAGAGTTCTCCAGGCAAGAATACTGGAGTGGTATGCCATTTCCTTCTCCAGGGGATCTTCCCAACCAGGGGTTGAACTTTGGTCTCCTGAACTGCTGGCCGGTTCTTTACTGACTGAGCTACCAGGGAAGCCAGTTTTCTGATAAATCCTCAATAGGTAAGACTACGGTGAAGTTGTGGCTGATTATTCAATCTGATGACGCCTTTGAGGACAAGGCTGGTGGTTTGTTAAGTCACCGAATTCCACTTGTCCCAGCACCTTGACAAGAAGCAGCTGACCCTGTGGGTTGGATTCTTGGAAGGCCTGGGGGACTGACTATTTGACGGCTAGAGGCAAGTAACAGGGATGTTCTGGGTTCATAGACTTTGTGAGACAACCATGCCCCCTTGGGCCACGCCCCTCCTTCAGCCACTGTGCTGAAGTAGGATATTCCATATCAAGGCGGGTCTAACAGAGACCAACTTCCAGCCCCCCAAATGCTCCATGAGACAGACTAGCACACTTGCAGCATCACAGACTCACGTGACGTCTAGTTATTTTAGAGCGTGGTCGGACACGACTGAAGCGACCTGGCAGCAGCAGCAGCAGGCATAGTTTGGGGCTTCCCCCGTCTGACCCCGGCTTAGTGGTAAAGAATCTGCCTGCTAGGCAGGAAATGAGGGCTCGATTCCTGGGTCAGGAAGACCCTCTGGAGGAGGAAATGACAACCCACTCCAGTGTTCTTGTCTAGGAAATCCCATGGACAGAGGAGCCTGGTGGGCTAAACAGCAGCAGCAGCAGCAGCACACAGTTGTTCCTTACCCTGGGTCTGCATTCACTTTAGGTGTGTGATCAATTAATCACCCACGCAGCATCTTCTTTAGTATCTGGTGTTTCGGGGATTTTATTCTAGGTCCTCAAGGAGCAGAAAAAACAGGCGAGAAAGAGTCTCTGTCTTCAAGAGCTTCATCCTCATGAAGGTGACAGGTAGAAATGAAACTGAAAAGAGAGGCAAAATGATAGCAAGTT
The DNA here is from genome assembly GCA_006410935.1 of Redunca redunca. Classification (NCBI taxonomy): domain Eukaryota; kingdom Metazoa; phylum Chordata; class Mammalia; order Artiodactyla; family Bovidae; genus Redunca; species Redunca redunca. The sequence continues at coordinate 364,443 of SJYQ01003915.1, read as the reverse complement.
GTGGTGAGTGCTGTAAGGGAATCAAAAGAGAGTCTGGGACAGGGGTGTGTATCGAGTGATTTGGAAGGGTGTCTTCAATACATAAGCGGAGATCTAGAAAATAGGAAGGGACTGTCCACGTGAAGGGTTGAGGAAGCATTCCAGGCAGAGGAAGCAGGTATTAGAAAGTGTCAGAGAGAGGAAGCAGCTTGTCACAGTGAAGGGTCTTGTGGAAATAAACAAAGACCAACCAAAAGACAACAAGCAAAGGCCGTTTATCCAGAGCTGGCCTTGGCAGGGAAGTCAGCCATGGTCACTTACATTTTGGCAGAGGCTCCAAGGCTATCAGTTATCCACGTGCCTTGGTTGCCTGGGTCTGACTACTGCAGGATTATTGTTTATTTTCCTGGATCAGTTGTAAGAGAGAGTGGTTTGACTTCCCACCAGTCTGACTTAGATAGCAGGCTGGCTTCCGGGGCTGGTTATTGCAGGCTGTGGGTCAGAGCTCTATTTTTATACACGGTCTGACTGTTGACCATTTGTGTGTTAGGTCTCTCGGTCTGCAAGCATGAGTACACTGGGGCATCCAGAATGTAAGAGAGGGGCTGTTGATGAGACTGGAGAGGTGGCAGGACCCAGATCACACAGAGCCTTGTAAACCCCCAGTAGGGGCTGGATTTCCTTCTAATGTGGTGGAGAACTTCTGAACGGTTTTGAATAGAGCAGTGAGGTGACCAGATGGCTGTTTTTAATGGAACATTTATGTACTTAATAGTTTGAGAGGTAGGTATACAGAGAATGGTTAGGAGGCTATTGTAGGAATTCAGGCCTAAGACTATGGTGATGGTACTTCTGCAGCACGAGTAATTTGTGGCCAGGACTCTTTTCTGAGCTTCGGTTATCATTTGGATACAATTTAGCTACCTGGCTTTCTCCTATGGGGAGTAATGGATGGAATTAAAGATTGAGACTCAGGTTAGCTTGATGGCTATACTTTTTACTGTAAATGAATGAGTTGGCTTTGTAATGTACACATAAATCTGACACGAGTTTATTCAGTATGAGTCACTTGTTAATCACCATGGACGCAATGGCAAAATTATTTCTGAACCCAGTCAATGAGAAGCAGACGTGGCGGCTACACTGAATTCCTAACGCACTTGTCTGGGCAGCCATCTGAATTCTCCAGAGGGCGCTGTGTCTATTCCTGTATCATTTCTAACTTTAAATCACAGGAATAATAGTTATTTCTACCAAGCTTCCCTCTGGAGGAGGGCACGGCAACCCACTCCACTGTTCTTGCCTGGAGAGTCCCACGGACAGAGGAGCCTGGAGGGCTGCAGTCCATGGGGTCGCAAAGAGTCAGACACGACGAAAGTGACTGACCGTGTACACATACTATCAATCTTCATCTTGCATGGCACTGCCGTCCCTTCAAAATATGTCTAGACCTGCTAACGCTAACTTCTTTACCTATTCACTTATTGAACACCTACTGCACGCCAGGTGCTAGAAGAGGCACTGGGAATACAGAAGTGAATGAAGCAGACATAGCTCCTGCCCTCTTTGGAGCTATATGCTGGGGGAGATAGACACTAAAGAGGCATATGTTTGAGTGAACATATAATTACACACTTCTGTAAGCACTGTGAAGAAAAAGATCAGAGGCCAAAACGGTGCAGGTGAGGGTTATTTTAGATTGTGTGGTCAGGGAAACATCCGTTGGTAAATATCATCTAGGTTGAGACTTGACTGATGAGAAAGAATCAATCAGGCAAAAATCAGAGGAAGAAGAGCATGATGGTCCTGCAGAGGGACACAAGGAGAGAAAGGAAGCAAGGCTGACTTGGAGAGGAGAGAGACTTACAATGAAGATGGACAGGTAGGGGAGGGGAGCTTGGCAAGTATCTGCTGTCTTGAAGCTCATAGCAGGGCAGCCCTGGTAGGTAAGCAGTTTTAAGCAGAAGGGACAGGACTATTTAAGTTTTTAAAGGATTAGCCTAGTTGCTATGGGTTGGGAGGACAGGTGGACAGGCTAAGAGAAGGGCTAAAAGGCCATTGAGATTGTCCTGGTAAGACTGAGCAGTGGTAATACCAGGGCGGTGGTACTGAAGTAGGACACAGTGGGGAGATTTGAAAGCTATTTTGGTTGTTGAATTGATGGAATTATTTTCCTTGTAGCAATGAATTAGATTTGGCAGTGAGAGAAGGGAAATATCAAAAATGACCTCTAGGTTCTGCTTTGAACAACTGGCTGATGGCTGGGAAGTATTGTTTCTATATTTCCTCCAGAGGTTTACTTACACCATCAGAACTGAAACAATGTTTTAAAATGGAGTGACTCAATTCATCATTCGCCCATGGCTTCTTATCTCCCCTAACTTTGTTTTGGTTTTATAGTCTTACTCTCTAATTTTCATATTACCCAACAGTTTCTTTTTAATACCTGGCTTTGTATAATATGTGGCTTTGCAGACTTTATATCTTTTTTTTCCTGTTTTGTTCATCCTAACTTTTATTTTCATTAGTACAAGAAATGTATTTAAATGAGTAAGCTTGTTTTGCTGTTACCATTCTGATTTAGTGAAGTTTACAAGTGAGACTATAGGTCGCCAGAACACACGGTGTGAACAGCCAGGCCATTACCTAGAGCTGGGGAGATTCCTGACATCTCCCTCCCTAGCTCATCCTCTGAAATAATATTGCAAAAATATCCCCTCCAACAATCTGCCTGACCTATAGCCCAATGAGTTGTGTGGAGGAGGAAATCATTTATGTTCCCAACCTTTATGAAGAAAATCTATTGCTTAAGTTAATCTCAGGAATACACATTTTTGGTTGAATATTTTACTTTTGGCCCATTTTTTATCTTTTAAATGTGACCTTAAAAGTTGGACAAAATAACTATATTTACATAGAGCTGCTTTAAATCATATAGGAGCTTATTTTTTTACTGTATATTTTTAGCTATATATGTCATAAATGAATATATTCCCAACGTAGAAATTCAAATCAAGAATTATGTGAGACAGTTACTGGTAAAATATGTAAATTCTCTTTAATCTATCTACCTATCCATCCTCTGTTATACTCATCAACTGCTATGCGACCTGCTTGTTACCCATAAAATGTTTTGAAGATCTGTTCATGTTTATACATCAACGCTACCTCATGCCTTTTTAATAATTGGAAAACATTTCGATGTCAGCATGTGCTATAATTTTTAACCCTTCTTTCTTTTAAAGGATATTAAGATCATTTCCAATATTTTGCTGTTATGAATAATTCAAATGTTCTTTTCTATACATGTTTCTTGTGTACACATGTATTTTTGATAAGATTCATAAAAATTAAATTGCTGAGTCAAAAGATATGAGGATTTCATTTCACTAACAGTCTATTTGAGTTCTCAACTTCACATTTATCTACCCCTCAACACTAGATATTAATAGTCTTCAAAAATATTTGCCTATTTTGTGAAAGTAAATATCTTGGGAGATGCTTGAAGGCTGTGTAAATATTCATCCTAGTGTCTCATCGTGCTTTTGTCCACTCATTTCAGCATTCTTCCATGGCTCTTAAACTTGCCTAAGTTGGTTGTTTTCTGTCTACCTCGTTTCTTTCACACTGATTAATTGGAATTGGTGGTGCCAGTGGTAAAGAATCTGCCTGCCATCGCAGGAAACGCAGGTTCCACCCCTGGGTTGGGAAGATCCTCTGGAGCAGGAACTGGCAACCTACTCCAGTATTCTTGCCTGCAAAATTCCATGGACAGAAGAGCTTGGTGGGCTACAGTCCATGGGGTCACAAGAGTCAGATGTGACTGATTATATGCATGCCCCATGACTATAAAGAAGAGTAGACTCTTCTCCTTTACTGATTGATTGGTTGATAGAAGTATGCACTTGCGGATACTTCTTTGCAACTTCCTCTTATGGTACTTGCTGACTTTTGGTATCATGCTGGTATTCAGCCTTAGATGGAGTTTACCACCTGCTCTGGGCTGCGTTCCCAAGCAACCTGACTCCGGAAGACCCAGGCCTGGCATGCCAGGGAGCCACTACCAGCCTCACACTGTCCACAGGCTGGGCCTCGATCAGAAGGACAGGGCCCCCCGAGGCGGCTGGATATGGGCCCGACCCTCCAGCGCCACCCATTTTCACTGCTGGTTGATTAGACAGGTGAGTTGTTACACACTCTTTAGCAGATTCCAACTCCCACAGCCACCGTCCTGCTGTCAATATCAGCCATCCATCTGTGGGTATTTATTTTAGTCTGTGGGTTATAATTTGATACTATCATTACTTATTTTGTCACTCAAATCATTCCAGCTTTGGCCATTGGGAGCTCCTCCAGGTTGACTCCTGAGTTCCTTTGACATGGCTCCATCATTTCTTAAATGCATCTTTACTATCCTGGCACCACAAGATATTCTGGGCGTGTCTTCTACGTTCCCTGCCATAGGCCTGGAATCAATACTTTTTCCAAAGCAACATGGTTCCTTTTAGAAAACAGAATTTGGAACCAATATCTGGGCTCTAGGGATGCTAATCACTGCTGGGCTCTCATTGCTCCTAGGCCCTCTCAGCAGACAGAGCCGGGAAATACATCCGGACACCAACCTGTCCGTGTGAACATACCTGTATTTCTCTGTCTAACCAGGAATCCACACTGAAACCTTCAGTTCAACCCAACACAACCGAGTTTATTCTATTCTTTGCTTTCCTTATTTGAAACTTTTTCTCCAAAAGTGAAAAACCTGGCTCTCATTATCCACAACGTATTTATGTATTTTTTCAATCTTAGTATAAACACAAGTAGTACTATGGACTTACTCGGTTAGAGAAACTCTTGGATATTATTTGGTATAATTCCCTCATTTTACAGATGAGAAAACCCAGGCCTCTGGTGATTAAGTTGCCAAAGGAAAGAAGCAAATTACTAGAGGGAAAGAATTATAAATGTTAGGATTTATAATTTTAATATTGTGTATATTTCACAGGAGAGTTTAGAAAGAACAGGAAATGTAATGTCAGGTAACTGCTAAGAAGAAGCATTAATTCACTTTTTCTCCCACTATTGATATACAAGTAAATCCATTCTGGCTAAAAAAGTGAGACATTTGGTCAGCATGGCTTGTGTATATAGAATGGCCAAAGGCCAGAAGAATAAGACACAATACTCACGTGGTGTTAGGACAGCCTCCAGAAAATGGAAAAATGGAGCGATCCATCATCATATCTAGTTTCTATAATTATGGATGCACTGATGTCCTCAGAGCTTATTGACCTTTATAGATCTTATTACACGAAGTTGACGTAAAGGAAGAATTTGCTTCTCTCTGTCACAAATATCATCATCTTGTCTTTTGTGACTCTGTTTCAGTCACAGAGGCTGAAATCTCTGAAGTTGAGTTGAGCAGACTATTAAGCCTCCTGGAAAACCACTTATTTGTAAGCCTGAAAATTGACTGCTACACGCCACAGGTTGGAACCCGATCATCAAACCCCTTCAGTGTTCTGTCTCCTCTCTGTTATGGAGATTTGGGATCTCTGTGTTAACGATGCCTCGGGATCTTCATTTTTCTTTGAGCAACTCAGTGCTAGACTGGAGAAGAGGAGGAGCTGGCCCTCGTTGTCGAGATGGCAATGGGAAAGACGCGCCACTTGGGAACTGAAGCATGGGGCTTCCTTCTCTGTAAAACAATGCCACGTGTGACAGTCAGGGTCTCAGATTTGTCAGTAGTACAACATATGTACTAAACTTAAATCCACATATGTTATTTCTGTAGGCAAATATTTCCAAGAAATTAACTTGGAACTCAACTCACAGGTTGGTGACACTCTGTTGAGTTCTTGTGTCCTTAGTAGGATATAATTGCTAAGAATTGTATTTGATAGTTCCTAAATCTTTATGCAGATTCTGAACACATTTTATCCTTGCCTTGACAAGAGCAAACCTTGCTGTCGTTGTTGTGGTTGTTGCTGTTGTTGTTGCCTAGCCGCTAAGTCATGTCCAACTCTTTGTGATCCCACGGACTATACGCTGCCAGGCTTCTCTGTCCATGGGGTTCACGGGCAAGGATATTGGAGTGGGCTGTCATTTCCTTCTCCAGGGGGTCTTCCCAACTCAGGGATTGAACCCATAACTCCTGCATTGTAGGTAAATTCTTTACCACCGAGCCATCTGAGAAAAAGAACAAGCTCTAGGAAATGGCAGATTGGGTCACTGCCTTGGGCTTTGATAACCAAAGTGAAGCTGGCAAGTAGGGTTCTTCATGGATGGGAAGAACATAGGAACCCAAGAGAAGTTAAAAAAATCTTCATGCATCTACAGTAAATCTCACAAATCATTTTCAAAGCAACCACTCCTATTTCAGACCTCTATATTTGCCCTTCTAAATTTTTTTCTCCTTCCATTTGTACTTACTATATATTTTATCTTCATTTATAATGAAATATTTAAACGGAGATTAGTGTACAGAATGGTTGTAAGTAACACACTCTGGGGACATGAATTAGTCATGTTCTTTTACCTTGACTCAAGGTATTTATAGATATTAAATTAAGAGACTTGGGAAGTATGTGCTTGAGTGATTTAAGGGACTAGAAATTATTTCTGAATTGCTTGATTGAAAAAGAGATCTATAAAAATTGGCATCTCATAAAACATTGACAGGGTTATTGCTTAGATAGTCATGAGACAAAATTTCTTACACAGAAGAAGTAGTGGCCTTCTCAAAGAGAATCTTCGCATTGCAGAAGACTTTACCATAACATCTTTTAAGAAAATGTATGAATTTTTCATATTTGAAATTTTGCTGAACTCTTTTTCTTAGTTATCAAGGGCAAAAATATTTCTCAGAAGACATCTTTACTTTCAATCCAACAAAGTCAAAATACTTATAACAAAATAAATAAGTTTAAGGCAAAATACAGATACTTTATTTGTAGGAATTCAACAAGAATTGTAGGGGATGAGGAAAAGCTGCAATGATAATGGAATGAACTGAAAATGGTCCTGCAGATAGATTTTCTCTTTCCATATCTGTGAAAATGAGAATGTTTCTTTTTAAACTTACAAGAATTCAGACTACTTAAATTGTTTCCATGACCAACATCAAATGGCCTCATGGTAAAAAGAGTCCCCAGAGTATGTCTAAATGAGATTCCGAAATGACCCTATGCATTTTGCCGCTTTACTAATCTTCTCGTTTTTGATACACTTCACATTTGAAATGAGAAATTAAGTTAAATAAAAACATTTGTAAAGTATCTGTGGATGGAGTATAGATCCTTAAAAGAGTCAGAGCTGATAGGGCAAAATTAATTGAAAATATTCAGGAAGAGAATTTTGTAAGGCCTGAAAGGAAAGAAAACAAAAACTTGACCTAAGAATTAAAATCCTGGGATGAGAAATCACGTGACCATCCAATTTCTTTTTTTTAAATCATATGAACTTGTTTAGAACGTTTCTTAGAAATTTCCTTTTCAATAGACCTAAGTGAGTGAACCTTAATTTATATGAAAATGGATGTGCCAAGATTCTAGGATTTTAAAATAAAATCTAATTCACTATCATAATTTTTCCATATTTTAAAATGGTACTCTCTGTGAATATGAGTAAACATGCAGTATTAACATGATCTATGAGAAGTCACTCCCAAATCTGGACAATATTCTCGGTGGCTCCAGAGATTCTTTATGAATATTACATTTGCATATGTGTTTATTTTAATGATAGTCTAAAAAAGTGAGTATTCAGTAACATTTGGATAACTTTTTAATAACCAAACATCCTATGTTAACCTCGTATTTCTATTTATATTTAGGACCACATTAAAGCCAAGTAGTTCTGCNATATAAAGCCATTAAAACCTTAAAAATCAGGGAAAAGAACAATTTTATATTATAGCCGTTAGTAATCATGTTAAAGCAGTGATTTAACAACAGCATGTGCAGCTTAGCGAAAGTATTTCAATTTTAATTTCATTTATGTATTTTTCATTTGTGCTTAATTACTACAGTTTTCTAATTTTATAGATGGATTCAAAATATATCTTAGGGACTGATATGCACTTTTATGTACAATTTTGGTTGGTTGTTTAGCCACTCAGTTGTGTCTGACTCTTTTTGCAACCTCGTGGACTGCAGCCCGCCAGGCTCCTCTGTCCATGGGATTCTCCAGGCAAGAATACTGGAGTGGGTTGTCATTTCCTTCTCCAAGGGATCTTCCCAACCTAGAGACTGAACCTGCGTCTCCTGGACTGAACCTGCGTCTCCTGCACTGAAGGCAGATTCTTTACCATCTTAGCCACCACATATTTATACTTAAATATATACTGTAAACATTATGCTTAAATATATACTGTAAACATTTAAATAATGTTAGAAAAGAATTTAAGTATATACTGAAATATGTGAGCTTTTTTTTTTAAGGGAGCTTGTATACTGCCTACTTTTTTCCTCTCTTTATTCAGGTAGCCTGACAGCTTGACTCCACTAAACTTGATCTCATTTAGTTTTCTAGCATTTTTGTCCCATGTTAGGCTGCACTTCAGCACCCACCTATGTAACAGAGTAGCAGTTTTATTCTTGCAACGGGACTGTGTTGCAGGTCACATCACAAGTCCTTATTAAATAAGTCAGATTTGAAGTTTCTTAGTCCATACTATGCAATGTTAGGCCATCAATCACCAAATGTACCCAAGAGATAACACAGGAGTGAGACAAGCAGCGTCTTCTTTTATCACCTAATGAGGATGGACATCCCATAGTTTATGTTAGTTCAAAAAACTATTCAACCCTGGACCAGAGGTCACAAGCGTGCACACGTCCTTAAATATGAGTTTTCCTAGAGATTCTCAGCAGACGCTCCAGTCCAGGAAACCAAGCAGTCTGTGTGCTACATTTTATCCCATGTATTCAGGGCAAGGTTGATGGAATGAGGGCAGGAAAATCGCTCTCATCCCCCCTGGGGGTTTCTTGTGTCCCCGTAACAATACAACAGTGTAAAGCAAACAAAAAAAGTAGTGTGATGTTTTCGAATCCATCAATTGTGGTGATGAAAACTTCATCAAAGAACATTTTTGAAGTTAAGAAAAACCCAATAAAATCTATTGATATACTGCCTGTGATCTTCAGAATACAAGGCATATTTTTAGGTTCAGGATTTCAATGAATTAGGGTAAGTGGGTGGCTGCTCAGTAAAATCTGTGTGGCTGGGAGCTTACACCACTTGGTGTTATTTTGACTGCTAGGTACTATTTAAGCAGTCACACATTCGTTCTCCTGCAAAACAGAAGCTATTTTTAAAAAATTAAGAGTAATGTAGTTACAGAAACAAAATTATGGAAAAGAGTTATACAACGTGCTATGGACTGAATTTCTCTTAAAATTCTTATGTTGAAGATCTGCCTCCCAGGGTGACAGGATTTGGAGAGGGGGCTTTAAGGAGGTGGTTAATGCTAAGTGAGAACAGAACGTGGGGTCTAATTTGATGGCACTGGTGGTCTTAAGGAAGAGGAACATATCTCTTCTCTCTCCCTCAGCCGTGTGAGGGACTCACGGGGCAGGTGACCATTTCCAAGCCAGGAAGGGAGTTCTCACCAGAAACCACGCTGGCCTTGATCTTGGACTCCTAGCCTATAGCTCTGTGAGACATAACCTCTCTGTTGTTTAGAAAGATGGTAATGATAACCCTGTATGCGAGACAGCAAAAGAGACACAGATGTTTAGAATGGACTTTTGGACTCTGAGGGAGAGGGAGAGGGTGGGATGATTTGGGAGAATGGCATTGAAACATGTATACTATCATGTAAGTAACGAATCGCCAGTCTATGTTCCATACAGGATACAGGGTGCTTGGGGCTGGTGCATGGGGATGATCCAGAGAGATGATATGGGGTGGGAGGTGGGAGGGGGGTTCAGGATTGGGAACTCATGTATACCCGTGGCTGATTCATGTCAATGTATGGCAAAACCAATACAGTATTGTAAAGCAACATAAAGTAAAAATAAAAATTTAAAAAAAAATCTCTGCTGTTTAAGCCAGCTATTCTATGGAGTTTTGGTATTGTAGGCTGAGCAGAGTAACACACCTTCTTCAAACACATTTGCAATAAGTGTCTAGTACGAGATTTAAAATACTTCAGCCTCAGCTTCTACACATCCATGTGCAATTCACAGATGCTTCCATTGTGTCTCATTCCCATGTTCCATGAAAACAAGCAGGGCTCTGCTACTAACAATTTCCACTTGAGTACAAGCAGCTTCCTAACACTGAGTTTTCTTTAAGTCTCTTAACTCCAAATTTATAATGAAAGGCTTGTCCAATATATAATAATATTAGGATAACGAAATGATGGGTGGAAAAGACTTTTTTTCCCCAAGCTGGGTTGCTTTACTATTTGGTATCCTTGAAATATCACTCTTATTTACAGGGAGGACTTAGGATTAATCCATGGGCTGGATTTACAGTGATACTGGGGTGTTGGAAGAAACGGTGCTTATTTTCATAAGCAGCTCTGCCCTTGCTACCCCAAGAAGAGTAATCTTGGGTCTGGTCCACCTGGATTTACTGAAAACCTATTAACAGGGACGAGTGGAATGTGGAGGTGTCACTTGCTGTTTCATCTATTTTCTAGTCCCAGCCTCAGATTTCAGAGACTATACTGATGGCAGGCACTTACACATCTACTAATCTTGAAACACAATATCATTAATGTAAGTTAGCAATTTTCTTTTAATTGATAGAACACTAAGTTAAATTCAGGGATATGTGGTTTTTACTATGGATCACATAAGTAACATAGTTTTCTGCCATAAATTTAAAAATCTATATGAATAAAACTGTTGATAAATTTCACTTATCACAATGCCTGACACCTAATCAGTCTAATTGCTTATTGTTAAAGTTGTAGGTAAT
>SJYQ01003915.1:311659-349481 GCA_006410935.1 Redunca redunca | reverse complement strand
TTCAATGTACTGGAAAGCATAAAAAATGCACTGAAATATTTATATGCCTGGATGTTAACTGTGAATTATTTGAGACAACCCAACTGGTAACAGTAAAGAAATGGTAAGATAAATAAGAATGGATTCATTTCTTATAATACTGGTCACTCATTAGAGATCACGTTGTCAAAAATTATTCAATGATCCTGGAAGATAATCACAGTGTAATCGTAAGTAAAAACTATAGGCTATGAAATTAAAATAGGATTAAAATATTTAAATATGTATTAATAAATAAAAGAAGAAAACACTCCATAATATAGTTAGTAGTCCTTTCTGGATAATGAAATTACAGATAATTTTTAAAAAGTCTTATATAATACTGTCTATTTTTAAAAGCAATACTTTGGCCACCTAATTCAAAGAGTTGAATCATTGGAAAAGACCCTGATGCTGGGAAAGATTTAGAGCAAGAGAAGGGGGTGACCGAGGATGAGACGGTCGGATGGCATCGCTGACTCAATGTATATGACTTTGAGCAAACCCCAGGAGATGAAGGACAGGGAGGCCTGGCGTGCTGCAGCCCATGGGGTCGCAAAGGGCTGGACACAACTTAGTGACTGAACAAGAGCAAATATAAACATAAGAGCAAGACCAAAATCTTTTAAGAACTTTTCAATGGCTTAAATGATATCTCCAAATTCCTTAACACATCACACAGGTTCTGAATAACCTCCACACGAGGTACCCACCACTGTCCAATGGTACTTAGTTCTATAATTTTGCTGATAAATCTACAGTTCTCTGAGCAGTCAGGTTCTCCTGATTCATGCCTTTGTGTTAGGCTGTTTTGCCTCCGAGAATAACTTCCACTCTTTCAATCTTCTGGTTAATGGTTAAATAAACACATTAAACATCCGATTAAGTATCACCTTCTCAGAAAGCTTTCTAGATTCTTTCAGATAGATAAATGCCCTTAGTCTTGGCTGTAATATTACAGTCTTTCCTCTTCTTTTACAGCACTAATCACGTTGTCTGAAGATTACTTCTTTCTCTGCTTTTTTCACTAGTATGTAAAAGATTTGAAAAAATACAATGAAGGTCTTCCAAACGTCTACAGCAGCTTGAAGGTTCTGAAGGTGTTCTGTTATAGAAACTTAATTAAGCAGTTCTGAATTAATGGATTACTGATCACACATGCTTTAAATTTCTAAAAACGATCCCCCGGCAAACGCATCATCAACAGAAACAATTCACAAAGATGAATTGTTTGACTAGGATTGCCTACAATATGCCGCGTAAACGTGTTGCCAGGTTCTTCTCATTTTCTTTTGGCCTCTGTCTCCTGGCAGCTGTTTGGGGCCCCTCTGAGGTCAGCACCAGGAGAGGATGGGGCGTAGAAGTCGTTCTGGCTTAGCACTCTGATCATCTTCGTTAGTGACTTCTAGGTCTAACAGACCCTGAACGCTGACTTTTTCACTTACATGTTGTTCTTTGGGGTTTGCTGGAGACCGCTCCTTCCCTCCCTGCCAATCCCCACCTGTCTGAAGATCACTCATCATGCTTTTAAAAATAGACAGCATGATCCCTTACCAGATTGTCAGCCTGGAGATGGCTTTTCTAACTAACCACTCGCACCCAGGCCCCCAAATTTGATGGTTTTTCTGTGGCAAGACATGCTCTTAGGCAGAGTCCTTTTAAAGATAACCCATGGCTTGACCCTCTGTAGGCTCCACTTCTGTCCACAGGAGGCACACAGACAGCTTTCTCTCAACAGCAACCGCTCCTGCAGCCGTTCTCTTTACCCTGACAGCCCGGTGCTCTCCTCTTTAGCCACAACCTCTTCTCTAGGGAGTGAGCCAAGTCAGTCTCTGAAGAGTCAGATGTTAGGCTCTGACTCTACCAAACTCTGGGCTTACCTGTAACTCAGATGGTCCACCCACCAATGCGGGAGACCCAGGTTCAGTTCCTGGGCCAGGAAGATCCCCTGGCGAAGGAAATGGCAACCCACCCAGTATTCTTGCCTGGGAAATCCCATGGACAGAGAAACCTGATAGGCTACAGTCCATGGGGTCGCAAACTCAGACACAACTGAGCAAAATGTGTCTTTTTTGTGTGTCAAAACACACACATACAGACACACACACAAACTACTGAACTTCAAGGTAACTGAGCTCTTCATGGGCTTCTCTTTCAAGAGTCGGGGGAAAACAGCTTGCAGATCTTAACCTTCTGCTTTTGTCCATAAATCTGTAGTTCCGAATGATTGTGAAAGGAAAGTCCTTTGTTATGGTTTTGGTTGATAACACATGAGATATCCTGGTGGTTAGCTAGTGGAAACATGTGGAAAGAAATAGCTTCACTTCAGGCAAATCACCAAAAGCAAAATCAGAACAGAAACTCATAGACAACAATTTATCTTTGAAATAGAAAGAAAAATGAGAATATAGTAGAGACAGTGAAGTGAAGTGAAGTTGCTCAGTCGTGTCTGACTCTTTGAGACCCTGTGGACTGTAGCCTACCAGGCTCCTTGATTCATGGAATTTTCCAGGCAAGAGTACTGGAGTGGGTTGCTATTCCCTTCTGCAGGGGATCTTCCCTACCCAGGGATTGAACCCGGGTCTCCCACATTATAGGCAGACGCTTTACCATCTGAGCCACCAGGGAAGCACAGAGATAGTAATACTTGTCATGTACTGGGCTTCCCTGGGCTTCTCCACTATTTTACTCTCTCTTGCAATTGCACTGGGGCTGTGTGACTGGTTCTGGCAAATGGACTGAAGACAGTTAAGTGTGGTGGAAACTGTCCTGGTTCTTTCTCACTCATGCAGCTCCATGGTGAGACAGCAGCATCTCATCGTTCTTCATCTGAATGAATCTGCGAGACAGAGTGTCCTTTCAGTTAGCCCTGGATGTGTAATATGAACAAGAAATGCGTCTATTGCACTAAGGAAGCTACTGAAGTATGAGGGTTTATCTAGTATGAGACTAGATATCCTAGTCTATCTTGACTTATTTGAGTACAACTAGTGAATTGGCCTTCATTCCAATAGTACTTAGCTAGAATTTGACCTGTTTTCCTTCCCTGTGTTTATATCAGCTGCCTACTGGTTTTTTCTCTTCCTTCCTTCCTCTTGGGATTGCATTGACTCATCTTTCCTTCCTTCGTGGTTTTCTCTCAGAACTCTAGTCGTCAAGGTCCATCAAAACTTTTACGTGCCACTCTTGATGACCCTGCCACAGTGTTTACCATCTTTTCCATAATGCCTGGGCGCTCCTGGATAATGCTGAGCTAATTCCTCATCGACCCACGGCCTTGTTTATCTTGTGGACCACACCACACAGCTTTGACTATTGGCTCAGAAACCTACTGTTCTCAGAGGCCTGTTACTCATGAATGTAATATGAACTCTCCTTAGGCTGACATTCAGGGTCTGTTATATCAGTATTGATGACTCTTTGCAGTTACAACTATCGTTATTTCCCCTATATGTCCCTGCTGCCTCATGTCAGGCTGAGCCTCCGTCATAAGCCATGTAATTTTATGCCTTTGTGAATAGTAGATGCTCCCCATCCAGTCGACGCAAACCCCCATTCTCCAGAGGGCATCCCCTTACTAGGCCTTGAGGGTCCCTCCTTCTTCTGAACCCATTCTGTGGACATCTAAAGCACTTATACCTGATTATTAACTGTGTGCTGCTTTTTTTGCATTTTAGGGTTCCAAAACTTGCCAAGGAAATAGTGGTTTTTGTCTTTAATAATTCCCTGTAGATGTCTGTATTCAGATTCTAAAGAATAATCATTTCACCAATCTTCTGCTTTAATAATAGTCTCAAGAAATAAAGTATGTAAATTGAATCTAATTTTCTCATCTTAAGCATCAATCAGTGTTTTGGAAAAGGTAGGTGCCTATAAAAAAGTACTGAATTATAAATGTTCATTGCAACATTCTATTTATTATTTGAATTAGGAGCGTGGTTTTTCTTTTGATTGTTCTGTTAGGTACCTAAAATTTCAAACTTATCAAAACAGTTCATGAATTGGTATCTCTGAGCAAAGTCAAGACGTATAAACTTATTTCAAGCTCACTTGCATCACTGTCAAGGGATGCACTGTCAGCTATGCACCAAATCCTGGCCCTTTTCTGTTTTTATAAATAAAGAATTATTGAAACACACAGCAACGCACGTCACACTTGGTCACGGCTGCTTGTGTGCTCCAAAGGCAGAGCTGAGTAGCTGTGGAGAGACTTTCTCTCAAAGCTTAAAATATTTACCACTTGGTCCTTTACAGAAAATGTTTGCCAGTTCTTGCTTTTTCCTACTAAGTCTTCAATTAAAAGACTGCACATGTGTAGCAGTCTAGCTCTAAATTTTTATTTAACCCTCAAGACTGAAATCCATTCTTATTCTCTATATTAGTCAGGGCGTGCTGTTCTGCAGTAACAAGCATCTCCCAAATCTCATCATTTTATCATGGTAAAGGTTTATTTTCCATTCAAATAATTTCCACTTGGGTCTTGGAGATGGCTCACTGCAGCAATTCAGAGTGTGTGTGCTTTAGCTGCTAAGTCGTGTCCAACTCTTTGTACTGTAAGCCCGCCAGTCTCCTCTGTCCATGGGATTCTCCAGGCAAGAATACTGGAAGTGAAAGTGAAGTCGCTCAGTGGAGTCCGACTCTTTGCAACCCCCTGGACTAGTAGCCTACCAGGCTCCTCCCTCCATGGGATTCTCCAGGCAAGAGTACTGGAGTGGGTTGCCATTTCCTTCTTCAAGGAATACTGGAGTGGGTTGCCATTCCCTACTCCAGGGGATCTTCCTGACCCAGGGATCAAGCCCAGGTCTCCTGCACTGCAGGCGGTCTCCTTACCGACTGAGCCCCCGGGGAAGCCCCAGTTCACAGTGTGGGCCACTGCAGTGTCAAGTTTTCTCCACCTGATACTCTTGCGCCAACCCTGCAGATTTAGGGAGGCTGGAGAATTGCTCAAGATCTTTTCATGCCTCTGGCTAGAAGCGACACATTCATTACACGGCCCTGTCTAACTAGAAATGTAGGAGAACAAATAGAATATTTATACACACTACTGTCTCCATCAAGCTAATACATTGATAGTGTATTAATTGCATAATATTAGTGCTTCAGTGACTCCCGGAACCAAAAATGTATTCTCTCCTTAACAGATGAGTTCTACTTATAACAAGGTAATCCCTTAGGGATCACTAGGTACCATTCATAAACTTGTGATCTTTCAAAATGGTAGGACTGAGAGTTTATGAAACATCATAAATAATGTGTATTTTTTTTCTTTTGCTCTTGTCAGAGAAATACCTTGTGCAATTTCCAGTGCATTAAAATTAACAACTCAGTGAAGAAACACAGACGTCTGAGTATATGTAGCCTGGACACCCGGGCTACACTGTTATGTGTTTTTTTCCATATGGTGTGTAGGGCTTTTGTTGGACACCAGCAAGTAGATTAAAGAAAGTAAAACATCACAAAAAGATAAATATGTCTAATCCAGCTGTTCCCCCTCACTGGAGCAGCATCAGGGCGTGACATAAGGAGTCAGGAGAGTGCTGATCCTTCTACCCCTTGCCCCATAGAAAGTCATCAAGAAAAGACAGCAGCAGGTGCTTGGAAGGGAAGGGTCTTGAACAGAGTTGACGCCCTTGGTGTCCCGATACTGTGCATGCTGAGCTTGTTGCCTGTGGTGGCGGGGTCTGACCAGGGCTTCCGGGGACTAGATGATTCCTTTGGTCGTCCCAGGCTGGTACCCCAGCCCTTCATGCTCTGTCCCAGGCTGTGCCTCCTCCAGGCTGGGACTGCGCTCTCGTTTCCTCGAGGGCCAGCCTGCAGGGCAGATCTGGAAAAGACACCATGGTACCTCCTGCCGTATTTCTCCCACCCTCACCAACATCCCTTTGCTGTGTAGCCCAGGCAGACGGAAGGACTGCCTTGTGATCTCTGCCTTCGAGTAACAGGTTTGTTTTTGTTTATCCACTGGGGCCCGGTTATTTTCTTCCAGTCACCCTGGTGACATCTTAGCCCTGAGGTTTATCTGAAATGTGACTGTTGCTGATTGATTACTTCTAGACAAGTCAACGGGGCTATTTAAAACGTTAGTGAGAGTCAGGGTTTTTGTTTCATCTTGTTTTGAAGATAGTCAAATCAATTCACTTAAAACTTAAGTTGATACTTCAATTTTTTCTATAAAGGACTCAAAAACATGGTAGAATCACTTGAATTATTAAATGATTTAAATATGCTTATCATGGCAAAATGTAAATAAAACCAAGAAAAAAAATGTTCTAGAAAAAAAGAAGCAGAACTTCATCACATGTAGGATGATCCTGTATGATGATACCATATAAGTCTATAGCTACAGAGGTCTTTTAAAATATAAAATCAAATCAGGTAATCAGTACTGCAATATAGATTTGAACCACTGAACTCAACAGCTTTTTTAAAAAAAATTGCATACATTTATGGAACAAAAAAATAATAATAACTATAATAATAATAATAATAATAACTATTTTCAGCAGTGGATAAAATTACAGGAATCCACTTACAGGAATCTGACTAATCACATTTGCACCATTATAAGAAATCAACCATTTTCCAACTCACAAGTTAACTCATGTCAGTCTTGGAATCTATAGGACCAAAATTTCATTTCTACAGTTTGTAGCTTCCCTGGTGGCTCCGTGGTAAAGAATCTGCCTGATAATGCAAGAGATGCGGGTTTGATCCCTAGGTTGGGAAGATCCCCTGGAGAAGGCAATGGCAGCCCACTCCAGTATTCTTGCCTGGGAAATCCCATGCACAGAGGAGCCTGGTGGGCTGCTGTCCTTGGGGTCGTAAAAGAGTCAGACACAGCAGCGACTTAACAACAACAACACAGTTTGCAGTCTGTTCACATAATCTCATCTGTTTGCACCGATTCCTACAATAGTCTCAGGAGGGAGGTAGTATGATCTCCATTTTGCAGGATAAGACACTGAGGCTTCGTAGAGTTAGTGGTTCCCTAGGAGCACAGGACAGTGAGTGATCCTGGAGCTTGTCTCTGACTCTAAGTGCTCAAGAGGCTTAAAGAAAAAGAAAAACAACAGGACTGTCTGTTCTTAATTAGCAATCAGAGTTCTCAGTTCATCGACATGTTTAGGTTATTTTCCCCATCGGAGTCTTCATAAATGGCTCTCTCTACTCAGGAATTACTCTACAGCACTGCTTGCTGAAGACGCCGCCTACCTGATGCCCATTTTACTCTAGGCACTCGTCCATCTGACTGCTCCAAGTATCCTGATCTTGATTTAGGTTGGTTTCACTGGAACAGAATAGAGTAGGCTTTTGATTTACTTTGGGCACATTTTCTGTGTAAACTTTATCGTCTCAAAAATAGTGAAGCAACTCATCTGATCACTTCTAATGAAAAAGGCTATGGAAGTTTCATTTTGGAAAAGATTAACGTTTATTATGTCATAAGATAAACGTCATAAGATTATTTGATGTTTTCCATTTTTTCAAGTATCTTGTATGCTGCTGCGGCTGCTGCTAAGTCGCTTCAGTTGTGTCCGACCCTATTCGACCCCATAGACGGCAGCCCACCAGGCTCCTCCATCCCTGGGATTCTCCAGGCAAGAACACTGGAGTGGGTTGCCACTGCCTTCTCCAATGCATGAAAGTGAAAAGGGAAAGTGAAGTCGCTTAGTCGTGTCCGACTCTTAGCAACCCCATGGACTGCAGCCCACCAGGCTCCTCCATCCATGGGATTCTCCAGGCAAGAATGCTGGAGTGGGTTGCCATTTCCTTCTCCAATGCATGAAAGTGAAAAGGGAAAGTGAAGTCACTCAGTCGTGTCTGGCTCTTGGCGACCCCATGGACTGCAGCCTACAAGGCTCCTCCACCCATGGGATTTTCCAGACAAGAGTACTGGAGTGGGGTGCCATTGCCTTCTCAGAGTACCTTGTATACGTAAAAACAAAAAAGTAATTTTTCTATGGAATCAATATTATCTCAAGATAAATGTGTAATTATAATTGGAAATTTTCAGAAATGTAATAAAATAATAATAAAATGTTTATTAGCATCTAAAATATATAAAAATCTAGAACTCAACATCTTTGAATCTATAATCCTTATTTTTGATGTATCTTGGGAAATTTTTAACCTTGGCTGCCAAGAAGCTTGCTTCCCTGGTAGCTCAGCAATAAGAATCTGCCAGCCAATGCAGAAGATGTGGGTTCAATTCCTGGTCTGGGAAGATCCCCTAGAGGAGGAAATGGCAACCCACTCCAGTATTCTTGCCTGGAAAATCCCATGGACAGAGGAGCCTGGAGGGCTACAGTCTGTGGGGTTGCAAAGAGTCAGACATGACTTAGCAACTAAACAACAACAAATAATACATCGGGAAGCTTAGAGTCTTATAGCCTAATTTGCATCAGCTATAGGTTAATGCTCTTCTCCATTTCTCCTGCAAGGTTTTACTGATATTTTGAGCTTTATGTTGATGAGATACATTCTTTAATTATAAGTTGCCTCAATCCCATTATGGAAGGTGATATGATTTAACATTATTTCAATGTTTATTGAGCACTTACTGTCTATTGAGATCTGTGGGTACAAAAATAAGTAAAACATAGCTTCTTCCCTCAGGAAAATTATGCATGTAGTATGCAACTCACAATCAGACAAATAAGTAAATGGGCACACAAATACCACATGCATAAACACAAACATAAGGTCCAGAATCCTGCATGTGTCAAATACATACTAGTTGTAAAAAACAATTAACAGATTCCCCATCTCTTAACAGGGTATGTACTCAATAGATATTTATTTGCTGAGTGAGTGAATAAGTTAATGCTTGGATAGAAAAATGATAAAATATACAGAAATAAAAATAAAATTTCAGAGAAATTTTAGACGTTTGAAATCTGGGAGAAGATGTAGCTAATTGGAAGGGTGATCTCAAGAGACAGAACATAGAGTTCTCACGTGCTCCTTGCGCCACTGTGTCTGTGTGAATGAACCCTTGGGGTGCAGATCAGTTCATGGTGTCCCAGGATCCCTCCCTACCTCCCTGAAGTAGACATGGCCCAGGGTCCCTGTGGACCTCACTCACCTTGAGCATCCAATGTGAAATCTGGAGAGAACTCTCTAAATAACCCCAAAGATCTCATTCTCAGGTCACATTCAACTAGGACACGACTTAGGGCATTGGTACGCAATCCTTTATCTGCTATTCTATGAGGACCTACCCTACGAAAGATCCTTTGAGATGGGGTAGGGGGGGAAGACAAGAACAGATAAACAGCAATTCAGCCTCAAGTGTGCATTGATGGTTCTGACCACCTGGATCAGTAGTGCTGCATACTTTTACAAGAGTGGTGATGTCTTCCAGATATGTGAAGCCGTGCTAAGAATTGATTTGGAAAGAAAAAGAAGAGTGTTTATGGATGCTCCGAACGCTTTCAGAGCATTGACTGCTGAAAGCACAGAGGAGGCTATTTATTAAACAGAACTGATGTCATCGAAAGCATCTCCTATCTCTGGAAAGGGAGTTCTTTCTCAGCAGCAAGCCAATGAAGAAGGAATTGTGCCTTTCATTAGGCATTCTATAAGCCTGCAGTCTGTCTTCTGAAAGACCTGTAAAGTTTTTTCTTTCTTTGGCTATCTTATCTTGAGAATGGGGAAAGTTGAGGCAAATAAAGCAAAGAGCTTTTCAAAGGCACTACAGAGTGGGCTGAACTGAGCTCCTCCTACCCCTGCTAGTTATCAATGCTGCTAGTGGTAGGAGTGCTCTTTGCCACACAGATTTCAACTTGCGAATGTGTTGCAAAACTTGGGTAAGACTTGGTAGAACACTCTAATCTTGTTTGCACAATAAAAATAAGTGAAGGTTGAAAATATCTGGGCAACCAAAAACCATCCCAATAAACCCAACTTTACCCTGTTCACCATCTCTCCCAAATTCTTTAGGCCTTTTGTGTGCTGTTCAATCATTAAGTCATGTCCAACTCTTTGCTACCCCATAGACAGTAGCACACCAGGCTTCCCTGTCCTTCACTATTGCCTGGAGTTTGCTCAGACTCATATCCATTAAGTTGGTGATGCTATCTAACCATCTCTTCCTCTGTGGCCCCCTTCTCCTTTTGTCTTCCATCTTTCCCCGCATCAGGGTCTTTTCCAACGAGTTAGCTCTTCACATCAGGTGATCAAAGTATTGGAGCTTCAGCATCAGTCTTTCTAATGAATATTCAGGGTTGATTTCCTTTAGGACTAACTGGTTTGATCTCCTTGCAGTCCACGGGACTCTCCACAGTCTTCTCTAGCTGTACTTCAGGCAGACTCTTTCCCTTCTGAGCCACCAGGGAAGCCCCAGTAGGCCTTTGCTGAAATGCAATAGTTTTTTTTAAAAACCATCAATATGTGAATGGCCTAATGTGTTCATAGGGCATCGAGGTGGAAAGAATCAAGGAAAGAGATGCCATGTTGAACCCTTCTTTGAAAGGAACTCGAACTGAGGACAATAGAAAAGATCACAGAGGGTTAGGATTTAGCCCCTCGCTATACCTCAGACTACTGTGCACTGAAGCTTCACTGACTCTAATCTGAGGCACTAAAGAACAGCCCAGAAAAGATAAATAAAAGCCATAAATTCTCTTGGGTTGTTTCTGAATGGGTTTTTTACAATGTGCCCAGCAAAGGGGAATGGTAAACAGCCAGGCCGAGCCTCTTCTTCCTCTGCTTCCTGCTTCCTAAGCCCCGGGGCTGGAGGAAGATGCAGACACAGGCTTTCTGCCCTCAAACACACTCTGTAGGTGAAAAACTCTCTCTTAGATCTGATTGTTTTTCCATGCCCACTGTAGTGCATATTGGCCTGATTTTTTTAGGTTTTATTTATGTGATCATTCCTTCTGGCTTCTTGAAATTCTCTCTGTTTATATTTTCCAAGTCTTCACCAGAGCCAGACATTGGGGAACTTATCAAGTCTGTATTGGCTCTTGACTACACCAGAGCTCTAAGCAAAATTTTAGGTGGAAAAGGATAATTTGGCACTCTTGGGTCCTCATTTCTGGAACCTCCCTTTTCTTGCCATAATATTTCCCCTTCTTGATTTCCCTTTCTTTCTCTCCTCCATCAGTCACCATTCGGAACACAAATACCCCTCACAAGGCCTTGTGATACCCAGCTTTCCTCTCCTTGATGGCCCCCCTGGTTCCTGGGTACTCTACCCTGTCCTGACTTCATGGCAGAAGTTAGGAGCTGCTCCCATTAGAGACTTCTTTGTATCTTAGTCCATCCTAAAGGAAATCAGTCCCCTGAATATTCAGAAGGACTGATGCTGAAGCTGAAACTCCAACACTTTGGCCATCTGATGGGTAGAGCTAACTTATTAGAAAAGACCCTGATGCTGGGAAAGACTGAGGGCAGGAGGAGAAGGGGACGACAGAGGAAAGAGATGGTTGGATGGCATCACTGACTCAATGGACATGAGTTTGAGCAAACTCAGGAAGATGGTGATGGACAGGGAAGCCTGGCATGCTGCAGTTCAAGGGGTTGTAAAGAGTCGGACATGACTGGGCAACTAAGCAGTAACAACAAGGCCCGTGATGCCTGCTTTGCGCTCCTGTGTGGAGGGACATGCCCTCATCAGGGACTCTCCTTTCTCTCCTGGGTGACCTGCACCTCGACAGTGGCCTCCTGGAGACTGTAGACCAAGGGTCATGGAGAGAGCTTATCAAAGAGAATGACACGCTCCCTCAGCCCTGAGCTTTTGATCTCTTAGGTTCTGGATGGGGGGCTGGAACCTTTACAATGAATATGTGTTCTAGTCATCCTTATGTGATCAGAAATCAAATATGTATTTCATATGGCTGCTTGTACTCCCAGGAGAGCTCAAGCGGGATGGGGTTTAGCTAGGCAGGCCGAGAAGGTGAAACCCCTCTGGTGGTATTTGCTTAAATAGCTAAAGCTTTCAGGAGGCCCAGGACCCGAGGCAAACAAATCTCTTCCAGGAATAACTTGTTGTGGGGCCTGAAGGCCCCCTTCCCCTTCTGCTTTGTTTACCTAAAGGGAGCTCTAGAGGATGGTAGAGATAGTGTTCGGTGGAAACTAGCCCAGGTGCAGCCTGCTGATAGCCAATCAAGAGGCCTCTACATGGAAAACTCCTCTCTGAGTCACTGAACACATCTTTTTGAAACATTGTTTTGAAAAATGTTTTTTTTTTTTAGGGGAAAAAATGTTTCCAAGCTGACAGTAATGTATCCACCTATTTGTGTAGTTCAGCCTTTCTCAAACGTTTTGGTCTCAGAAAATCTGTGCTCAGTGACCTGAAAATGACCGGTGACCTCAAAGAGCTTTATCCAGGGCAGGTTGCATCTACCAATATTTCCTGTATTAAAAATTAAAATGGAGAAAATTTTTCAATATTTGTAAATTCATTTAAGACAGTAATAAGCCATTTCATCAATATAAGTGATATATTTTATGGAAAATAACTGTATTTTCCAAAACAAAACAACATGGGAGAATAGCAATGTTTTACGTTTTCACAAATCTCTTTCATGTCTGGCCTAAGAGCAGACAGCTGGATTCTCATATCTGCTTCTGCATTCAATAAAATGAGATGACTGGGATATTGCAGGTCACATAGGCTTTGGGAAATATCACCCCCCCCACCCCCCCCACCCCCACCACCNCACACACACACACACACACGGGACAGTGAAATTTACAAAAGTAAATAACATCTTGTGGGCCCCTTGAAAGGTTGCAAGGATGCTTGGCACACACTTTGAGAACCACTGGACAGTCTGTCCTTCCCTTTCCATCTTGATTCTTGGGTCTCATACGGACAGGGTTTTATGTAGAGATACCCTGGGATTTGGCCACCTGATGCAAAGTGCTGACTCACTGGAAAAGAACCAGATGCTGGGAAAGATGGAAGGCAAAAGAATGGGTAGCAGACGATGAGATGGTTATATAGCGTCACTGACTCAATGGACTTGAATCTGAGCAAACTCCGGGAGACAGTGAAGGACAGAGGAGCCTGGCATGTGCCGCCCATGGGCTCACAAAGGGTCTGACCTGACTTAGTGACTGAAAAACAACCATGCTGGAATATTATTCTTTGTGAGCAAAATGTACCAGAGTGGTTCTTAATACAGCTTTTGAGAATGTTTTGAAGGAAATGTGTTGTTGAAGCTGCATGTGAATAGTCTTCTTTTGCAAAAGTTCATGGGTTAAGTAATCTTCATCAATTGAAGTTAGTGTCTTGTTTTTTTCTTTCAAAGCAACATTTTATTTCAGAAAGCCTACATCCTCTGGGAATAAGAAAAGGAATCTAGGAAGTGGTAAGCGTGGCGGTAGCAGAATGTGTGGCACGTTGGCTACCTGGGGACATGATTCGGTTTGGGAAATGAGCAGTTTTGATGAGTCATTGAGGCTGGTGTGTTGTCCTGGAAGAGCAGCTGGATTTAGCTTGTCAAGTAAAGGTCAGATATTGATGAAAGTCCCTTACAGAGTGTGCACTGAGGATGAAGTATATAACGGTAAAGGAAGCCTGTCATTGACCTTGTGAGTGATACAAAGATTGTGTGAGAACACACGTGTGTGTGTGTGTGCGTGTGTGTGTGTGTGTTGAAGGGTGGTGATGCAGTGGTACACAGTACTGCGAGATATTCACAGACAAGACCTTCCTAAGTGGGACATACAAGTTACATCTCCGTGCAGCCTTCCATTCACATTTACGTCTGTCACACTGTAACCCATAAATGTCCAGAAAGGATTACACAACCTAAATTCCAGGTTCCCTTACTGAAAGTGGGGGAATAGATTAATCAGATGATATCATCCTAAAGCAACATAAAGGGAGTCCAGTGGTCTTTGTCAAGCTGGGGAGGTTATTTTTTTAATTACAATAAACACTTTATACAGCAAACACTGCAGGATAACGAACCTCCATAAATTCCAACTTGCCGTAGATTCGTATAGCTGCAGATTAGAAATAGCACTACACGCAGCTCTGGAAAACCCAGCACAATACTCAAAGTGCACCCGATGAGTTAACTGTGTGAAAAATCTCTGTACCCACTGAGTTAACTGCCCAAGGAAATGACGGCTTCAGTGCAGAAGAGTGTAGAGCGTAGACCAGAGGAGAGAGAGTGGTTGGTGGGGGAGAGAATCCCAGGAGATAAAACGACAACAGAAAGTGAGGATGAGGTGAGGACCCAGCTGGAGGCTTAAATCGTCCTTGTTTGCCAATGGGCATAGGTCAATATACTTTTAGTTTACCTGTTTGTACTAAATGTGGGTTAGCAGTCGTGACTCGTTTCCTTTCAGTTTACTGCGTCCACGCTACCTGGCTCACGTAGTGCATTAGACATGGGGGGTGAAGGTGCATCAGACATCCCTCCTGCCCTCAGGATGTGC
The DNA here is from genome assembly GCA_006410935.1 of Redunca redunca. Taxonomy (NCBI): domain Eukaryota; kingdom Metazoa; phylum Chordata; class Mammalia; order Artiodactyla; family Bovidae; genus Redunca; species Redunca redunca. Next base: position 335,066 of record SJYQ01003915.1, on the reverse strand, counting down.
AGGTGCAGTAGAGAGGCAGCCCAGGGCTGCAGCGGGAAGGGCTCAGGAGGCCCGAAGGTAAAGGAGGCCCCGGGTTCAACTTGGATTAGGCTGGCAGACCAATGGGGAGAGCTGGAAGAAGGGTGGCCAGACCGAGGGACCGTCAGTGCAGTCAACCAGGGTGTGGCCAGCCTGCTGGGGCTTTTACTGCGGGTAAGTGAGCGCTGATGATGCCTAAGGTAGGAGGCGGTAGACGGAGTGGAGGGGTGGGAGCAAGGTGGGCAGGATGACTGTGACAGGGGGCTGGAGGGCAGGTGGGAAGGGGCTGGGGGGCTGGGGATTCTAGCTTGTGCACCCAGGTGAATAGTGATGATGTGACTGGATGAGGCAGGGAAAAGGGAAGAGAAACAGGGGAGTGTGATTATTTTTGGTGTATTTACTAAATTTGTGATAAATCTTTTTATTCCTTACATAAGGGTTACCAGAAACGAGATCTGAAAATCAAATGTGATAAAGTCAAACCAGAGGCTCCTCTGTCAGTAAGGTAGCCTTATTCCCAGAGGATTAAATTTCTAACAAACATATTTAATACTGCTTCCTTTTGAGATGCAATGCTTGATAATATATTTCTAAGCTATCATTCTTATTCTATTTTTCTCTTTCACAGCAGAATGCAGTCAGTCAAGGTTAAAATCTAGGGGATAAAGAATCAAATTTTTAGCAGGTTTGGCAATCCTCATCCTCATCTCTGTTGTATTAAGTATACGAGAGCTGCTATGTGTCACTGTCAATGCTATCTATTTTCATCTGTATTTACTTAAAATTTTATTTATTATTCTTTCATTTGCAGTAAGGTGACTACTTAATTTTTTTCTTTCTGAACACTGTCTTGCTTAGGTATTCTTTTTAAAAACCAAATTATATCTTGTATATTAATATGTATATTTATATACAAATAGGTAACATCCTCTATGTACCTAATCTCATTTCCCTCCTTTTTCTTCCTGAGATAACCACTAGCCTTAAGTTCATGTTTTTGTTTGTCTTATATATTTTACTTTAACAGCAATTCCTTGTGTGCACAATCTTTTTTTTTTTTTTTTTTGCTTTATATAAATCCTATGGCATTGAGCTTACCCTTCAGTAAGTTGCTTTTCCTTCTCAAACATATTTCTGATATCGGTCAGTATTAACCCATGTAGCTTAGTCACATTTACTGCTGTATAATATTCCACGATGCCATTACGTGGCTATACTAAAATGTCTTTAGACATCTAATTTCAGTACTCATTCCAGTTTTTTCTATTTTAAATGTTCCAAAACTGCAAATAGCTTTAATGATCACTGGGCTACATTTCTTTGCACAGGTGGGCTATCATTTCTCTAGGGCGTTATTATAGCAGAAGCATTATTGCTGAGCTCAGGATACGAGCACCCTCAAGCTGATTCAGTATAATCACATTATCTCTAACATGGTTGCTCTAGTTATATTCCCACCAGAAATGTATGAGAGTCCTCTTACATTTAGGATGGTCAACTACGAACCTTTTACCAGTCTGATGGGCAGGAAAGCATACAGATTTTTCACCTATTCTTTCCTGCTCCTTTAAGCAGCTTTCATACTTTCAAAAAAAGATTTTTACATCTGGAAGAAAAAAAAAAAAAAACATAACAAAAACTCCAGGCTAGTATGTTTTTAAGATTGATATTTTCTCTTACTGCTAAATACAGTGTTCATTTTAGTGTTCAAATTGCTATACAATCCATTCTTTTTATGACCAATTACGGAAAATAATACGTCTTTGTGGGTGCAAATAGCTACCTTCCAATGAGGCCTTTGCATACTTTCAAAAGATGGGAAAATGTAATCTGCAACTCCTGCCTTCAGCTAAATATGTGTATGAGTCTTTCTTGAGGCATCATTTGGTGCAACTAACTAAAGCCAGGATATATTGTGCGAGGGCTTCCCTGGTGGCTCAGCAGTAAAGAGTCTATTTGCAGTGCAGGAGACTGGGATTCAATCCCTGGACTGGGAAGATCTCCTAGGACATGGCAGCCCACTCCAGTATGCTTGCCTGGGAAATCCCATGGACGGGGAGCCTGGTGGGTTACAGTCCTTGGGGTCACAAGAGTCGAACATGACTTAGCAACTAAACCACTACCACCACATTGTGCAAAGTAGGAAAACAATGAAATATTCAGGAATCTGTTTCATAGTAAGTTGAATAACTGTAATTAAGAAAAAATTTGAAAATATAATGACCTCAAAGCACAAGAAATGGCTACTGAACAATAACTTTAAAAACTTAAGGCAGCTACATTGAGAGTAAAAACAGATATAAATACATCAGCAGCGTACCAAGTAAATATTCCTAAAAGAAGAGGGGGCTATTTTTGGTAACTTTGGGCTGCAAAAAAAAAAAATCTTTAAGTCAGACAATAAGGAAAAGGACCTCTGCTGAGGCAGTTTGCTTCCCCCAAGCTAAAGTTGTGTATGTGAGTAACAGTTTATCAGCAGTTACATGTTTAATTCCAGGGGGGAAAAATTTCAAGCATTAAATGTACATGTGGAAGATACCTGCATAATTATCTGCTCAGGAAATAAACTGATTTAAAGCAAAAAGACAAAGTAAAAACCTTAAAGTAGTAAAAATACCTACTGGGCATTTAATTAATTGCCTTTTCAAAAAGAAAGGCAGAATTTAAAGATTAAACAGTAAGGTAATCCTATTTGTTGTTAAATATTTCAGTGAAAGAAAGCCTTAGTGATTCTTAACGATAATTATAATTTATAAAATAAAAAGCAAGAGGAACATACTGAAGTAGTTACAGCACTTACGTGTTATTCACCACGAGCCCTCTGCCATCATAATTCACACATATGCAAATACATAACCTAATAAACTAACAACATTGCTACACACAAGCATGTGCGCGCACACACACACACAGCATTGTGCTATAATGTTTTTGAGGGAAAATGCAAGGAAATAGTTGCACAAATGCTGACATTACAAGACTGAGGTAGCTAGAATAGCAAGGTAGTTTATTCATCTTCTATTGTGTATCCATTAATACATTGCATGACTTATTTCAGATGATTTTCCAAATATTGCTAATTAAGTTTCATTTCTTGATATTTCATCCACATTTCAATCTGCTTATCTTGCTCTCCACTCCATCCATCTCCTATTTGTATCATCCATCTTAAATTATTTTTTAAAAATAATCATTATACTTTTATAATACTATACTTTCAATTTTTTATCATACTACATTTAAGTCATTTCTAGCCCGTTAAGAAGAAATTTAATATTTTGAAGGTCAAAAATATTGCCTGGTATGCTAATGTGAAATCTATGCAATAATGCTCAAAAACACCTTCCTTCAACTAAAAATGTTGAAACTAGTGGTTTAAATTCAAAATGAAAAACAAATGTCTTCTGCGGACTATTTCAGTTCAGTGCAGTCGCTCAGTCATGTCCGACTCTTTGCGACCCCATGAATCACAGCACGCCAGGCCTCCCTGTTCATCACCAACTCCCGGAGTTCACTCAGACTCACATCCATCGAGTCAGTGATGCCATCCAGCCATCTCATCCTCGGTCGTCCCCTTCTCCTCCTGCCCCCAATCCCTCCCAGCATCAGAGTCTTTTCCAATGAGTCAACTCTTCGCATGAGGTGGCCAAAGTACTGGAGTTTCAGCTTCAGCATCAGTCCTTCCAAAGAAATCCTTCTTTGGAGGGTTGAGCTCCTTCAGAATGGACTGGTTGGATCTCCTTGCAGTCCAAGGGACTCTCAAGAGTCTTCTCCAACACCACAGTTCAAAAGCATCAATTCTTCGGCACTCAGCCTTCTTNATTTCTCAAGAGGCAGGTCAAGTGGTCTGGTATTCCCATTTCTTTCAGAATTTTCCAGTTTATTGTGATCTACACAGTTAAAGGCTTTGACATAGTCAATAAAGCAGAAATAGATGTTTTCCTGGAACTCTCTTGTTTTTTCGATGATCCAGTGGATGTTGGCAATTTGATCTCTAGTTCCTCTGCCTTTTCTAAAACCAGCTTGAACATCAGGAAGTTCACAGTTCACGTATTGCTGAAGCCTGGCTTGGAGAATTTTGAGCATTACTTTACTAGCATGTGAGATGAGTGCAATTGTGCGGTAGTTGGAGCATTCTTTGACATTGCTTTTCTTTGGGATTGGAATGAAAACTGACTTTTTCCAGTCCTGTGGCCACTGCTGAGTTTTCCAAATTTGCTGGCATATTGAGTGCAGCACTTTCACAACATCATCTTTCAGGATTTGAAAGAGCTCAACTGGAATTCCATCACCTCCACTAACTTTGTTCGTAGTGATGCTTTCTAAGGCACACTTGACTTCACTTTCCAAGATGTCTGGCTCTAGATTAAGGATCACATCATCATGATTGTCTGGGTTGTGAAGATCTTTTTTGTACAGTTCTTCTGTGTAGTCTTGCCATCTCTTCTTAATATCTTCTGCTTCTGTTAGGTCCATACCATTTCTGTCCTTTATCGAGCCCATCTTTGCATGAAATGTTCCCTTGGCATCTCTAATTTTCTTGAAGAGATCTCTAGTCTTTCCCATTCTGTTCTTTTCCTCTATTTCTTTGCATTGATCGCTGAAGAAGGCTTTCTTATCTCTTCTTACTATTCTCTGGAACTCTGCATTCAAATGCTTTTATCTTTCATTTTCTCCTTTGCTTTTCACCTCTCTTCTTTTCACAGCTATTTGTAAGGCCTCCCCAGACAGCCATTTTGCTTTTTTGCGTTTCTTTTCCACGGGGATGGTATTGATCCCTGTCTCCTGGACAATGTCACGAACCTCATTCCATAGTTCATCAGGCACTCCATTTATCAGATCTAGGCCCTTAAATCTATTTCTCACTTCCACTGTATAATCATAAGGGATTTGATTTAGGTCATACCTGAATGGTCTAGTGGTTTTCCCTACTTTCTTCAATTTGAGTCTGAATTTGGCAATAAGGAGTTCATGATCTGAGCCACAGTCAGCTCCTGGTCTTGTTTTGTTGACTGTACAGAGCTTCTCCATCTTTGTCTGCAAAGAATATGATCAATCTGATTTTGGTGTTGACCATCTGGTGATGTCCATGTGTAGAGTCTTCTCTTGTGTTGTTGGAAGAGGGTGTTTGCTATGACCAGTGCATTTTCTTGGCAAAACTCTATTAGTCTTTGCCCTGCTTCATTCCGCATTCCAAGGCCAAATTTGCCTGTTAGTCCAGGTGTTTCTTGACTTCCTACTTTCGCATTCCAGTCCCCTATAATGAAAAGGACTTTTTTGGGTGTTAGTTCTAAAAGCTCTTGTAGATCTTCATAAAACCATTCTACTTCAGCTTCTTCAGCGTTACTGGTTGGGGCATAGACTTGGATAACTGTGATATTGAATGGTTTGCCTTGGAGACGAACAGAGATCATTCTGTCATTTTTGAGATTGCATCCAAGTACTGCATTTCGGACTCTTTTGTTGACCATGATGGCTACTCCATTTCTTCTGAGGGATTCCTGCCGGCAGGAGTAGATATAATGGTCATCTGAGTTAAATTCACCCATTCCAGTCCATTTTAGTTTGCTGATTCCTAGAATGTTGACATTCACCCTTGCTATCCCTTGTTTGACCACTTCCAATTTGCCTTGATTCATGGACCTGACATTCCAGGTTCCTATGCAATATTTCTCTTTACTGTTTACATATGATATTTTGAATATACATATATTTATCCACAGAGAATTTTTATATATGGTTATGAGAATTTTGTCTAATGTAACCAACATCCCACTGGTCAATCACATTGGCATAAATAGATGTGCTTTAGAATAATTCCTGGAAAAGGCAATGGCACCCCACTCCAGTACTCTTGCCTGGAAAATCCCATGGATGGAGGAGCCTGGTGGGCTGCAGTCCATGGGGTCGCCAAGAGTCGGACACAACTGAGCGACTTCACTTTCACTTTTCACTTTCCTGCATTGGAGAAGGAAATGGCAACCCACTCCAGTGTTCTTGCCTGGAGAATCTCAGGGACAGGAGCCTGGTGGGCTGTGGTCTATGGGGTCGCACAGAGTCGGACACGACTTTAGCAACTTAGCAGCAGCAGCAGAATAATTCCATGTAGCATCAGAAATATATTAAATATACACATATGCATTTATATATGTACATATTTTTATAAACTTGCAGGCTATAGCCAAAAGAAAATGTTACCTATAAGAGTTCCTTATGTAGAAGAAAATTATATTATTCTTTGTTTCTCTTTTGGAGAAGGAAATGGCAACAGACTTCGTACGATGTACAAAATAAAACCGTTTCAAAGTTTTGCATATCATTAAAATAATGTTTCTAAAACAATTCTAATTTGAAAAACTTAGACTGTTTTATAAACTCTAACATCTGTTCTTACATGAAATAGAAGAGCTGAAAAACTGACCCCTAGAAGAGGAAAAGAAGACTAAAAATTAAAGGATAAAGAGACAGAGTTCCAAAAACACCCAATTGTGTAATTTGAGAGACTGCCATGAAAATCAAGTGAAACCATGAAAATAAACAGAGAAAATTTTAAAAAGATGTAAACATCCCAGTATATTTCAACTGACTACAGTATTAATAAAGCTTAAGCTTGAGAGCCTCCACTTGCTGGGATCTCTGTGAGTTCCAGAGTTGCACAGTGTTTCCATTGCCTAAACGGGTCCCTGAAAAGGAGAGTCAAGTCTCCAAATAAGTAACTTGCTGTGATTTGTGATTCTAGTAAATCTTCACATTTTTCTTAATTCTGTACTCATAATTTTGTGTCCTTTTACTTAGCGGCGCTTGCCAAATGCAGTTGCTAGATGTATTAGACTGCTAGAGAACTGTTGACTGAAAAAAAAATTCACACATCACCGAACCTGAAAATTGAGAGTTTCATTTCGGGATCGTACTGAGGACTGCAGCTGGGGAGACAGCCTCTCAAACAGCTCTGAGGAACTGCTCCCAAGAGATCAAGGAGGAGCCAGGATACACAGGAGTTTTTTCTGGGGGAAAAAAATTAAAAAAATAAAAACAACACTTAGTCGAGCATAAAAAGATTACTGCTAATCACAAAAATCAGACATCTCAAATTAAAGACTTCAGTGCTTTCCTATGAAGGGGAAGATGCAAGAGTCTGGGCTCACGGACATTATTCCTTTGATACGAATCTTAACTACCTAGGGCTGGTATCCTGGTTTTCTCCATCCTAAATTCCCCGCGGGCCGAAATGTAGCGGGTGGCTGCAGCAGCTGATGGCTTGATGGCGGGCAACACTGTTTACTGAAATGGCAGACAACATTCTTTGTCCACAGATTCCATAACAAATACCACAGACCTGGTGGCCTAACAGCGAAGACTTGTTTCTTTGTAGTTCTGGAGGCTGTAAGTCCAATACCAGCATTAGCTCTCCTTGGCTTGTACGCGGCCCTCTTCTCCCGGGTCCTCACATGGTCTTCCCTCTGTACATGTCCTCTTCTTAAAGGACCAGTCGTTTGGATCAGGGCCCATCCCAATGACCTCATTGGAACTTAATTAGCTCTTCAGGTCACATCTGAGGTACTAGGGGTTAAGACTTCAATATATGAATTTACATGGAGGGGCACACAATTCAGCCCGTAGCACTAGATTCAGCAAATAAGACTCCCATTTAAATGTGAATTTCAGGTGAATAGTGAATTTTTTTTTTTTTTTTNGCTAATAGTGGGGACGACAAGCATTCAGTGGCTTCCCTGGTGGCTCAGAGGTTAAAGCGTCTGCCTCCAACGCAGGAGACCTGGGTTCAATCCCTGGGTCGGGAAGATCCCCTGGAGAAGGAAATTGCAACCCACTCCAGTATTCTTGCCTGGAGAATCCCATGGACAGAGGAGCCTGGTAGGCTACTGTCCATGGGGTCGCAAAGAGTCGGACACGACTGAGCGACTTCACCTTCACCTCCACAGGCCAAGGGCAACGCACTCTGACCTCACCTCTGCGAGGCAGGCGCCGCTGTCATCCTCTTTATCCACGTGGGGCAGTGGAGGCTGGGAGTTTAAGCAACTTGCTCAAAGCCCAGCAGGCTGTTTCTCGGGAGGGAATAGAAGTCGCCTCACCACGCGCCTGTTTCCACGAGCCACCGCCCGGCACTCTCGGAGGTTTGGTTCCAGCTGACTGGGCTTTGGGACAGCAGGCTGCCATGTCTGCTCCGCCCACGCACGTCCTCTAGGCAAACATCCGATGAGGGAAACTCCAGAGGCTGCTTTAGAACTCAGCTCTCAGAGCATCCGGGGGGAGCTTTAGGGAGACGCTCCAAAGCCTGGTCACAGCAGAAGAGTTTGAGTCTACTTCGTAAAAGGTATGTGGAGTTCACAGTTTCTTTTTCTCCATAACTTTCTTTAAATTAAAAAGAAAGAGAGAGAGAGAGATGTGGGTGACCACTTCACTGACAGATGTGAACAAACATGCCCTAACATTTCAGGACTTAAAAAAAAATCACATATATCCCATCGTTTGAAGCAATGACCTAAGGCAGCTGTTTAGGAGATAGAAAATTCTAAATAAACTGTGACTTGGCTTGATGATGTGGACGAGAATGTGATCCAGCAGTAAGGCCCTTCCAATCCAGCCTCACTGAGCTAACCCAGTTCTCATCTTTCTCCTCCCAGGCAACTCCCTCACGTAATTTGCTCCTCCTCTACCAGGGTCCTCTGCAAGGATTCCTGCCTTGTGCAAGCAACAGAAAAACCCAACCTCTACATGGAGAAGCTCACATTTAAAAAAACAAAAACAAATTTTAATCCTCCTCTGTCGTTTGGGGAATTTGCTGGTTAAAACCCTTTGCTTATGATCACTCCAGTGTACACTGTGTGAGTTGAAACCTATTGTGAGTTTAATGTGGTCTAATGAGCTTTGCTTAGGAAAAAACTGTTCTTGGGTCACAGAACCACATTCTCCGCTGTCACCAGCCAGCTTTTAATTACATGCTTTTGATTACCAGGGCAACGAGGGGAGAGACTGGGTCCTCTGGGTGACCTCATCGCCACCAATGGAAAAACAAGGAACATAACAGGCATTCCATCTTAGATGGAGTATTACTTTTATCCAGGAGGACAGCACATTTAGAGAATGACTTTTTAATACTGTTGCCGGATGGAGGCTGTTTCCTAAATGGCTCCTGTCTCTTTTCAGACTTTGAACTGCTTGAGAAAAGATGAAATACTCCTCCCTGGAATTCTTTGCTCTGCTAACACGAACTCACACAACATAGAAACACACGTACACACACATGCACCCACTCACATTCCACATTACCTAATACACTGTGCTGAATAAGGATTTCTTCTTCCTTGAACCCACTGACATAGAAATTGCAAATGCTTCAGGAAGGAAACAGCTTAGAAACTTCCACAGATCAGGTGTAGGTTTTAATCTGTAGGGAGGCAAGGATCTGGCTTGAAACGCTGAGATCACAGCTGGCTAGTTGAAGGGAAGGGCTAAGTTTTGACCACAGAAGAGGCAGAGAGCTCTGCCTTCAGAGGAAAGGGGAAAGCCTCTGTTGGTCACAAGGCCTCTGATGTCGGTGAGTGGGCGTCCCCGGGGCAGGCTGCCCACGCCCCGCCCCCAGCCCCTGCCCTGGCCTCCACAGCTCTCACTGGCCCGACATCCACAGGCCGAGGGAACTTGCCTCTCTTTTTCTGAAATGACCTCTAAGGAGGTGAAGCCTGCTTTGCCTATGAGACAGGCCGGAAGTGCCCAGAAGTGAACACCTCCGAGAGCCACTGCCAGCCAGTGACCAAGCAGAGTCGGTTCATGTATCAGGTAGCCAAGCTTCCTTAAAAATTGTCCCCAGCCACTCTGTAGACCCACAGTGTTTATTATTATTTCTCATGACTCTGTAGGTGAGAAACTGGGGTGAAGCCCCTCTGGGCAGCCTTCACCTTTCAATGGCCTTAGGGCCCAGCCAGAGGGCTGCCAGGCCAAGGCCTCCTTCATGGGTCTGGCACTTAGAGACTCCTTAAGTGGCTTCTTTCTCTCCACACATGTCTCGTTATTTAGTAGATTTTTCACAGGATGGCAGCTGCCTTCCTCAGAGACCAGGAGAACTGAGGTTTCTGGGTCTCTTACTGGCGCAGAACTTGCCCAGCCTCACTTCCACCACCTTTCATTCATAAGAGTGAGTCATCAGCCAGCCCGTCTTGGGGGAGGAAACAGAGACGGCACTTTTCCTTGTAAGGGAAGGGGAGGCCCGCGGGCCTGGGCGGCCATCTTCCCTGGGTCTGAGGTCTGAGCCTCAGGTCCCCGGGTTGGGTCGCTGGCAGGGGATTCCACAGGCTGAGCAGGAGTGCGGGAACTTACACCGCCTCCCTGTTTCCTGGGATCACCTCCCAAATACACCGCTCAAAGGCAATGCCTTGTCTCAGGGTCTGCTTCTGGGGAAACTCAAACGTAGGCACTGGGGATGGAAAAGCATAAACACCAAGGACTCCTATTTTGAGTTGGAAACTGAGCTGGAAGCGGAGGCAGATAAGAGAAACTTCGAACAATGTCCTCTTTCCCCCAATTTTACAGCCCTCAGGATAAACCCAGCGGATAAGGGTGAGGAATTTAGGAGAAGAAACATAACCACTGTCTCCTTGTCTCTCTGTGACAGTGCCCTGGCCCTGGAACTCTGGCAGCATCCTGTCCACAACCGGCTTGGAAAACAGCACCGTGAGTCACTCTAAGAGGCTGTGCAGATTCACTACAAGCCCTGCCCTGCTCCATCATGGGGTTCAAAAATGTGTCTCCCATCCAGAGCATGATGACTAACAACTTAGATGTGTGATGCTTCTGACAGGGGCTTGGTTTATTGTGGTTAATCTCTGAATTGGGAAATGTAAATAAAACGCGGTTGTACTATGCTTAAGAAGTTGGTGCATTATTCCATATTTGAACAAACTTTTTTTATAAGACATGAACCTCAATGTTGAGAAAACTAGCTTTGAGTGAATTTGGATGTTAGCTCTCAGGGACTTTGTTGTCCCCAGCTGTGTTGTCTGCGCTGCCAACCAGGTTCCAGGATGTAGCAGGCACTCAGTAAGTAATTGTTAGATGAAAGAATCCCTGTATTTGGGGGAGGGGTGACGCATGGCACAGATAACACTTCTGCAGTTCCGTATTACTCCCCTCATCATTTTCCAGATAATATAGCAGGGAATACAGGTATGCTAAATAGGAATAATTGCTTTCTGGCATTGATGGATGACTTAAAGTATAGAAAAAACTGACATCTATGTTATTGAGATACAGGAAATAAACTATTAAATATTTAATGCAAAAATTTGAAGGTAAAAATTAGAAAAGACAGGAAGAGGGATATTTTCAAAAATTATACATAGTTAACACATTGGAAAAGACTCTGATGCTGGGAAAGGCCAAGAGGGTCGCAGAGGATAAGATGGTTGGATGGCATCACCAACTCAATGGACATGAGTTTGAGCAAACTCTTGGAGATGGTGAAGGACAGGGGAGCCTGGTGTGCTGCAGTCCATGGGGTCACAGGGTTGGACACGACTTAGGGACTGAACAACAATGACAAACACAAATCTAAAAGGAAAGTTAAGAACCACCGCCGTGGAACAGATTCATGCTTTCTTTGCCCTTGATTGCTTAGAATTCCACTCTGTAAGCTTAATTCTCTCTCTCTCTCTTTTTTTTTTTTTTTGGGGGGGTAGGAGAAAGGTAATTATGCTGAAGTTGCATAACAGGAAAAACTAGAAGTTTTTTTTACAGCAAGAAAAAGTGACAGTGATCTTTAAAAAATCACGATGATATATATTCCTCTCAAGAAGCTTGGGCTTCCCAGGTGGCGCAGTGGTAAAGAATCAGCCTGTCAATGCAGGAGACACAAGAGACGTGAGTTCGATCCCTGGGTCAGGAAAAGCATCTGAAATAGGAAATGGCAACCTGCTCCAATATTCTTGCCTGGGAAATCCCAAGGACAGAGGGCTACAGGCCATGAGATCACAAAGAGTCGGACGCAACTGGGTGACTGAGCACAGAAAACCAGTTCAAACCCGAGACAGTTTGCAAAGTAGATTATTCCGATTTGAGGCCTCTCTTTTCACCCAATGCTTTCTCTTGACTCTTCTTACTCCTTCAGTATTTGGCCTTTGTTGAGGGTTCATTTATTCTATTCTGATTCATTAAATGCTACTGATCACTTGCCACGTGCGAGGCAGTTGGCTAGGGGCTGCTGAGAGTGTGAGGTGAGCCAAACAGAAGCGATCTAACCCTCATGGAACTTACAAATGGGAAGGGAAGAATAATCACAACTATACAAATAAATACTTATGAACTGCAATAAATATTGTGCCTAGCTAGGAGCTGCAAAAGTCATTTGCCTAGTTTCAAAATTTGAATAAGCTTATACTATATATATGTATATATACACCCTAAATTAAAAACTATGCTTTATTATTAAAGCATTATATATATATATATATTTTTAGGTCCTGGCTGTACCTCCCTATGTGCCATTATAGCTCCCAGACAGGCCTAGCCAGGTAGCACCCAAAAGATTGGATATTTTCATTCAACTTCCTCAACATATCTTTACTGCCTCCCAGTCCCTGGGTCGTCTATACTGTGATGATGGAAACTATGATAAGTTACTACCAGCTGATGAAGAACTATTTTGTGGACCCTTGTCCAGAAAAGCAATGACATCAACAAAAAGAAGTAAATATTTAAAGGAATTTCAGTCTCTAGCTGAGGACCAGCCAGAGGTTATTTTGGGAAGAAAAGAACTGTCTCACACCCTTGAAATAACATCCTTTGAGTCGATATGGACTCAAGCCTACCTGTAAGGCTTACACAGTAACACAAAGCATTTAGTGCTTCTGCTGTGCCTTCAGTAATATCTTTGCGGTCTGAAAAGAGACAACACAGGCTTCCCAGAGGATTTGAGGATGTGATTTTTCTGAGGGTGAACTCGCTCCGCAGTAGTTTCTGTACAATGAACCTGCCAAGGCATCTTGAGGGAAGCATGCCCGCCTGACAGAGCTTGGCGGCAGACTTTGGCAGCATCCATGGGCTAGAGAGACATTTCACGTTTATTCTTTGGAAATCCCGAGGCAAAAATATTCCTCTCCCTTCCTTTGGGCTCTATGAAATATCCTATTTGACTTCCTCTCCTGCAAGCTGTCTAACTCACACTTTTAAACTCACCTCTCAGATCCATTTCCTCCAGAAAGCTTTTCTGAGGCCAAGATAAACTCTCCTGAATTGTGTTAAACCATGCTCATTCCTCTAACAGTTCTCAGATGTCATGTGTTATTTTCCCCACAAAATGGCCTTCATCTTCCCACTACGATCTGCTCGCAGGTGTTTTTGTGCTTGTATATTTAACTTCAGTTTCTAGTTCACTTATTACTATTGTTTCTTATGGCACTGAATGCATATTGCTACTCTCAATAAATTGTAAATTAATGTTTTTGCTATCATAAATGATTATTATGCAACTCACCCATCATCATTATCATCATCTCTGAATGGAGGTGTAATCAGAAGAACCCTTTGAAATTCCTCAGCCTCATTTGTGCTCACATACAGTATTTTATGGTATTCTTTGCTTTTTAAAAGCTTTATTGTTTCTGTAAAACTGCTGAATGTGCATTTTTAAAATTCAAGCAACATGGAAACATACAGTTCAGTTCAGTTCAGTCGCTCAGTCGTGTCCGACTCTTTGTGACCCCATGAACTACAGCACGCCAGGCCTCCCTGTCCATCACCATCTCTGGGAGTTCACTCAAACTCACGTCCATTGAGTTGGTGATGCCATCCAGCCATCTCATCCTCTGTCGTCCCCTTCTCCTCCTGCCCCCAATCCCTCCCAGCATCAGAGTCTTTTCCAATGAGTCAACTCTTCGCAGGAGGTGGCCAAAGTACTGGAGTTTCAGCTTTAGCATCATTCCTTCCAAAGAAATCCCAGGGCTGATCTCCTTCAGGAAACATACAAGGAAAATAAAAATCACCCTGGATTCCACCATTCAGAGGAAACTGTGATTAAGATTTTAATAAACATTCTTTTAGACATTTCTCTATTTTACATACACATATGTATGCATATCATATCAACAGAGCATAATAATTCATACTCTTTATAAATTGCATTTGTAGTCAGTATTGAACATCTTTCCATGTCAATACATTTATAGTCATCATTTCTAATGTTTTCATAGATCCTTATACACATGTCCTCTATATAACCTTTTGCTGTAATTTTGCAATTGTAAATTTCTGTAATTTTGCATTTTCTTCCTAATCTCAATGATGTTATAGTGAAGAATATTGTGCATGTAACTTCCTGCGCTTGTGCTATATCTCCTTGGGGTAAATTCCGAGACATGAAAATTACTGGGGAGAAAGAGTGTGCACAGTAATCCAGTAATTACTGTATCTTGATAAGCCAGTAATCTTGATACATATTTTGATTCTCATTGACAAGTGGTACTAATCAATTCACATCCACAGCTCATGACCGTTTTCTACCTTGTCTTTTCTGGTAATATCATCACCGTGCCTGAGAATATTTTGGGAGAGCTGCTGATTGCTGAGCTTAGTGAACAAGAAATTAGCAGCAGCCTTTAGACATTGCTAGTCTTGTCAGCAGTGTGGAGGTGATCACCTTCACTTCTCTTGTCACTGTTCTGCTGTGTTTTCATCTTCTGAATGAGATGATTTCACTGAATTGTCACACACAAGGATTTTATGACAGTCAATTTATGTGAGCACCTGAACCCATTATACAGCATAATTCATACTTGATAGAAAGTGACAGATGCTAGCAGATTGCACCGGCATTCCTTCAGAGAAGACAATTGCTCAACAGAAGTCATTCTGAATCAATTAATTGAGTCACAGCTCAGCTGTTGTGCCATGACATTCCATCACCAGGAAAAGGGAACTGTTTGAATATTCTGTGCCACACCTTGGACCGGTCTTACATTGCTGAGCTCATTAAGGCCACTAGGGCCTGGACAGGAACCTCATCCACCTAACGCCCTTGGCCTCTCGTGGTGGATTTGGGAAAAGCTGGCTCTTTCCTTTGATTTTTCTCTGCTAGAGTGGCTGTTCAGTTCAGTCGCTCAGTCATGTCCAACTCTTTGCAACCCCATGGACTGCCACACACTGGGCTTCCGTGTCCATCACCAACTCCTAGAATTTACCCAAACTCATGTCCATCACGTCAGTGATGCCATTCAACCTTCTCATCCTCTGTCATCCCCTTCTCCTCCTGCCTTCAATCTTTCCCAGCATCAGGGCCTTTTCAAATGAGTCAGTTCTTTGCATCAGGTGGCCAAAATATTGGAGTTTCAGCTTCAGCATCAGTCCCTCCAATGAATACTCAGGAGTGATTTCCTTTAGGATGCACTGGCTGGACCTCCTTGCAGTCCAAGGGACCCTCAAGAGTCTTCTTCAACATCACAGTTCAGAAGCATCAATTCTTCGGCGCTCAGTTTTCTTTATGGTCCAACTCTCACATCCATACATGACCACTGGAAAAACAGTAGCTTTGACTAGACAGATCTTTGTTGGCAACATAATGTCTGCTTTTTAATGTGCTGTCTAGGTTGGTAATAGCTTTTCTTCCAAGGAGCAAGCATCTTTTAATTTCATGGCTGTGGTCACTACACACAGATACACATATAGGGGCTCCCCAGGTGGCTCAGTGGGTAAAGAATCTGCCTTTACCCACAGTGGGTAAGGAAACACAGGAGAGGTGGGTGAGTTTGATTCCTGTGTCAGGAAGATCCCCTGAAAGAAGGTCTGGCAACCCAGTCCAGTATTCTTGCCTGGAGAATTTCCTGGACAGAGGAGACAGGTGGGCTACAGTCCATGTGGTCACAAAGAGTTGAACACAACTGAAGTGACTGAGTACACACACACACACACATATATATTTCTGTGAAAAAAATATAATTGAATGAGGGTAATAGTAATGCATGAAAAATAAAAAAAAAAATCTCTTTCTGGTGTTAATTAATAATGACCTCAGAAAACTAGGATATGTTAATCAGCTATGAAATCTGCCATAAAGGTCTTAGATAAAAGGCATAAGAGGTATGTTTTTAGAAATGATGGTAGAGATTACAGTAAAAGACACAGTCCAGGGTCTCACAATTCAATGGATTTTTTCTTCCCTTTTTTGTCAGATCCAACGTCCTCTTACATTGGCTTTGCCTACACAACCTTGAAAATAATCTTGATGATCTTAGTCTAGTCAACTCAGACCTATGGACCGTTCTCTGTCCCAGCACTTATCCCTGGGTACCTTCCTCAGAGACTCTAAATTCCCTGTTCTGGAGTGAGGCCTCAGTTCAGTTCAGTCCCTCAGTCGTGTCCGACTCTGCGACCCCATGAATCGCGGCACGCGAGGCCTCCCTGTCCATCACCAACTCCCAGAGTTCACTCAGACTCGCGTCCATCGAGTCAGTGATGCCATCCAGCCATCTCATCCTCGGTCGTCCCCTTCTCCTCCTGCCCCCAATCTCTCCTAGCATCAGAGTCTTTTCCAATAAGTCAACTCTTCGCATGAGGTAGCCAAAGTACTGGAGTTTCAGCTTTAGCATCATTCCTTCCAAAGAAATCCCAGGGCTGATCTCCTTCAGAATGGACTGGTTGGATCTCCTTGCAGTCCAAGGGACTCTCAAGAGTCTTTTCCAACACCACAGTCCAAAAGCATCAATTCTTCGGTGCTCAGCCTTCTTCACAGCCCAACTCTCACATCCATACATGACCACAGGAAAAACCATAGCCTCGACTAGATGGACCTTAGTCAGCAAAGTAATGTCTCTGCTTTGAATATGCTATCTAGGTTGGTCATAACATTTCTTCCAAGGAGTAAGCATCTTTTAATTTCATGGCTGCAGTCACCATCTGCAGTGATTTTGGAGCCCAAAAAGATAAAGTCTGACACTGTTTCCACTGTTTCCCCATCTATTCCCCATGAAGTGATGGGACCAGATGCCATGATCTTCGTTTTCTGAATGTTGAGCTTTAGGCCAACTTTTTCACTCTCCTCTTTCACTTTCATCAAGAGGCTCCTTAATTTTTCTTCACTTTCTGCCATAAGGGTGGTGTCATCTGCATATCTGAGGTTATTGATATTTCTCCTGGCAATCTTGATTCCACCTTGTGTTTCTTCCAGTCCAGCGTTTTTCATGATGTACTCAGCATAGAAGTTAAATAAGCAGGGTGACAACATACAGCCTTGACATACTCCTTTTCCTATTTGGAACCAGTCGTTATTCCATGTCCAGTTCTAACTGCTGCTTCCTGACCTGCATACAGATTTCCCAAGAGGCAGGTCAGGTGGTCTGGTATTCCCATTTCTCTCAGAATTTTTCACAGTTTATTGTGATCCACACAGTCAAAGGCTTTGGCATAGTCAATAAAGCAGAAATAGATGTTTTTCTGGAACTCTCTTGCTTTTTCCATGATCCAGCAGATGTTGGCAATTTGATCTCTAATTCCTCTGCCTTTTCTAAAACCAGCTTGAACATCAGGAAGTTCATGGTTCATGTATTGCTGAAGCCTGGCTTGGAGAATTTTGAGCATTACTTTACTAGCATGTGAGATGAGTGAAATTGTGTGATAGTTTGAGCATTCTTTGACATTGCCTTTCTTTGGAATTGGAATGAAAACTGACCTTTTCCAGTCCTGTGGCCACTGCTGAGTTTTCCAAATTTGATGGCATATTAAGTGCTAGGCAGCAGCGTTTTTAAAAGGTGACAACATTAAAATTAAGAAAAATTGATTTAGATGAAGAAAGACACAATATGAATGATTAGATGAAAAGTATTTTTGAAATTCCTTCAGTTTTTGTATTTCATTCAGTCCAACCAGTTAAAAATCCTCCCATTACTCAAAGTATTTACATACTTTTTATGTTTAAAAACAGCTACATTACCCATAAATTAAGAGAACAGAACTTACAGTGATATGAAACTATTCCATAGATAATGTCAGCAGTTCCTTTTGCAGTTGCTGACAGGATTAAATCCAGGGTATGAGTTCTCAAACGTCACATGCATATGAATCACCTGGGGAGTTTATTATCAATAAAACTGAGATTACCAAATCAAGTTCCTAAAAGTTAGGATTTGAGGCTGGGAAGGAGTCTGGTAATCTGCTTTTGTAGTCTGTACCCCAGCAATTCTGAATTTAAAGGATCCTTAACCACACTTTGCAAACACTAAATTGTAGGGTTTAGACCTGCTAGAGTGGGTATGGTGAATTTAAATATATGTATCTATGCACATGAGGGCTTCCCAGGTGGCTCACCTGGGAAAGAATCTGCCTGCAATGCAGGAGACCTGGGTTCGATCCCTGGGTTGGGAAGATCCCCTGGAGAAGGGCATGGCAATCTACTCCAGTATTCTTGCCTGGAGAATCCCATAGGCAGAGGAGCTACAGCCCATAGGGCCACAAAGAGTCAGACACAACTGAAGTGACTTTGCATGCACATATATACACATGGGGCTCTTCAGGTGGCTCAGTTGATGAAGAATGATGAGGTGGGGGCAGGAAAGCCTGGCATGCTGCAGTCTGTGGAGTTGCGAAGAGTCGGACATGACTTGGCAACTGAACAACAATGACAAAGACCTGTTACAAACTGGATCATGGTTCCCCACTTTGCAGACTTCCTGTAGACTTGGGAGAGCACTCTAAGAAATGTGGAAACATGGAAAGGACTTTAGTATGCTTCCTTTCGTTTCCAGCAAACAAGCTCATATATACATTCTCACCTATTTTTAATAGCCTTCAGATAGCTACCTCAAGTTCACATAAAGACGGGAAAAAAATCATAGGTAGCACAAAGTTTAAAAGGGTAGAGAATATGAGAAAAAAGGAAATAGTGCAAATAAATATGGGGCATGTAAATCGATTGGAAGGGATACAGAAAAAAGAAAACAAATGTTTTTGTTCTATTTGCCAATGGAAGCCAGGAAGGTAAAATTGAATATAGTTCATGATGTTTCAGGGAGCACAAAATTGATGAAACTGGCTTATGCCAAACTAAGTGTATTGACTCAATTAGAAAGGCTAATGGACAAATGTCGCCTCGGGCATTACCTGCTTCAGGCTTTTAGGACGTTACTTTGCTCCCTCCCATGGGCTTACCTGGTGGCTCAGCTGATAAAGAATCTGACCGTAATGTGGGAAACCTGGGTTCCATCCCTGGGTTGGGAAGATCCCCTGGAGAAGGGACTGTGTAGTCCATAGGGTTGCAAAGAGTCGGACACTTCCAAGTGACTTTCACTTTCACTTTCATGGTGCTCTCATCTTTGAATTAGTCCTAACCCAGGCAGTGTGTGCCACTCTCAGCAGACCCAGGCTTTCTCCAGATGGCTGAAACAGCTACAAGCATTAAATCTTCATGTCATTAAACCTAGTGGGAAAGAGTTTGGCTTTCTATCTTTCCCAGTAGACTCATCTAAATGTACTACTGGCTGTGATTATGAAGCCTTCAGTATGACCAGGTATGGGATTTACTTATTTGCCTAAAGGCCAGTGAGATTCCATCGCTGGAGCTGGCAGAGGACTCAACTCCATTTGGAAGTACATGAACTTACAGGGAAGGAGAGTGATTTGTCTACATGACAGTTTGTTTAGCAAACAGAAGGCCAGGTATGTGGTCTACTCAGTGACCAAAACCCTAGACTGTCCATTGGACGTAATGTTCACTGGAGATCATTTCCCACAGGGCAGCTGGTGTACTTTAGAACACATCAAACCATCTCTGAGAATTTAAGGAACAGGAACTACCACAAGTTTTTTCTTGCGCAATAAGGGGTGAGTTCTGAAGTAAAGGACTATGGGCTGACAGCCTATCACTGAGCAAATGTGGGATTAATTTAAATTCAACAAAAGATAGAACTTACAATAACTAAAGGTTTCCTGTTTCTCAAAATCCAGAAAATATAAATTGGCATTTCTGTTGACATTTTGAAGCACAACGTGTGCACAGAAGAGTGAGAAGTGATTATTGTGTCAGAGCAGTTTACAAAATTCCCATACATTTCCTGCTCCCTCAACCTCCCAACTTACAAAGTATTTCCAGAAGACAATTCAAAACAATGCATCTTCCTAATTTATTTTCAATGAATCACTCTAAATAGTGGTTACAGCTCAAATCACATTTTTATGGGTTTCTTCATCTACTCTGGCTGTCATTTCAGGTCCTTTATCTTCATCTTGTCTGAGTTACTTCTGGTTGGTTTTAAAATTTTCCTTTTGCTGACTGACAACCTCTAAAGTTAGCAGCTATTTGTTAAAGTCTATTATTACTGGTTCTAAAAATGATTTATAGAGACTTACAGAATATGTATGGAGAAGGCAATGGCACCCCACTCCAGTACTCTTGCCTGGAAAATCCCATGGGCGGAGGAGCCTGGTGGGCTGCAGTCCATGGGGTCTCGAAGAGTCAGACACGACTGAGCGACTTCACTTTCGTTTTTCACTTTCATACGTTGGAGAAGGAAATGGCAGCCCTCTCCAGTGTTCTTGCCTGGAGAATCCCAGGGACGGGGGAGCCTGGTGGGCTGCCGTCTATGGGGTCGCACAGAGTCGGACACGACTGAAGCGACTTAGCAGCAGCAGCAGCACAGAATATGTAATTATTTATATTCACTAATACATTAAGATACAACCAGATAAAAAATAAATGAGAGTGATCTAGTAAAACAGGAATAAGCAAGCATCAGGAAAGCAAAACAAATAAAGGAGAGGTTGGTCTACAGTAGGGTGGCCACTCCCACTCCAGGATTCTTGGGCTTCCCTTGTGGCTCAGCTGGTAAAGAATCCGCCTGCAGTGTGGGAGACCTGGGTTCAATCTCTGGGTTGAGAAGATCTCCTGGAGAAGGGAAAGGCTGCCCACTCCAGGATTCTGGCCTGGAGAATTCCATGGACTGTATGGTCCATGGGGTTGCAAAGAGTTGGACACGACTGAGTGACTTTCACTTTCAAGACTGGTAAAGTTTGTAGAAGACCATAGATACAACTGAACTTTCCAGTAGCCATCAGAAAGAGAGAAGGTGTGATTAGATACCTGCTTCATAAAATACTTAAAATATCAAGACACAGCTTTTCCTGCTAGCGTGTCCTGAAGGGATTTCCTCCCAAGGCTCTTCACTGAGATCTTGTGTGATGATTCAGTGACTGGAGCCCTCAGTAAGATCAAGAAAGTCCATTCAACAGCGAAGTTCACAGGTTTGTTTCTCGCAATGCACATACGAGCAGGTTGATGCCATAATCCCCAAAAAACAATCTATTAAAAGAAGTTCTATGATGCTAAGTGGGAAAAGTAACAAGCGTAGAGTTCAACCTTCTGATGATCCAGCTTAATCCTGGAGAACGGTTAAGTTCCTTATAGGACAGAACAAACTGCAGGCAAGCCCCAGTAAATATTATTTCTCTTCTGGAACTTTTAAAATTCATTCTTTAAAAAAATTTTACTGAAAGATATTTGCTGGTTTCTGCCATACATCAACATGAATCAGCCACAGGTATACATATGGCACATGGAAACATATACATTACCACATGTAAAAAGGAGAGAAATCTAGGTTTTCAACTCAGCCCTTGCTGGTGTGGGTGGGATGCGGCTACAGATTTTTCTCTGCCTCGTGATGTTTGTCTCTATTAGTTTCTTTGTTTTTTCTTGCTAGATTTTCCCTTTTCTGGTCCTTTGGCTCAAGAGATTAAGCTTTTGTAAGGGGTTTAAAAAAACCCGTGTTTGTTGACATCTCTGGGTTGTTAATTTCTATAGCACCCGGTTTGGGAAATATGGGGGAAGGTAGAGAATTTAATGCAACATCAGTCCTTGAGTGCGAGGTTCCTAGTTGGACTGCCCTTTTCTCTCACCTTTTAGAGACTTCTTAAGTTTGTTTCACATATAAGGTACAGGGATTTTAGTTGTACTTAGTGGGAGGAATAGGGAAATATATGTCTACTCCATCTTCCTGTGAGTAGAAGTGTCCATATCAAGTCCTTTTGATTCGACCACCTAATTAGAAGAAATCCTTGGCTTTCATGAACATTGGGCTCCCATGTAAGAAGTCTTTAATTCTTGAACATAAAATTAAAAAATAGTGTACTACAAAATATATCTAATGCTTTCAATATATTTTATATTATTATGTATTCTATATACAAAGTATGGGCTTCCCTCATAGCTCAGTTAGTAAAGAATCCGCCTGAATGCAGGAGACCCTGGTTTGATTCCTGGGTCAGGAAGATCTGCTGGAGAAGGGATAGGCTACCCCCTCCAGTATTCTTGGGCTTCCCTGGTGGCTCAGCTGATAAAGAATCTGCCTGCAATGTGGGAGACCTGGGTTTGATCCCTGGGTTGGGAAGATCCCTTAGAGAAAGGAAAGGCTTCTCACTCCAGTATTCTAGCCTGGAGAATTCCACGGGGTTGCAAAGAGTCGGACATGACTGAGAGACTTAAAATACATGTATACACAAAATACTATAGAGTATATTTTACCACACACACACATGCACACACAGCAGTACAAAACACACTGCTGCGGCAGGCATGGGGTGCCGCTGAGGTCTCTTGCCGTGGGGAGCATAACAGGGAACGGCCCCAGCTGCCGCCCTCCAGACCCACCGCCACAATTCGCAGCTAGTTCATGCTTCCCGTGGGCCACTCCCGGCCAGTGACTGAGCACAAGGTGCATTTAATGCAGGCCCATCCCTGAGATCCTTGGGAGCCCTCTGATTGGTGACATTGATTCAAAGACTCTTCAACAGCCTAAACTGAATCTTTCTTGGAACTTTGCTGTATCCCAAGACTCTTCCTACCTTCCTGCCTTCGCCCTCTACAGGCACCAAACCTGCTCTGCAGCCTGAAGGCTTTGCTGCCCACTGGGGAATGAAGCAGGGCAAAGACTGATAGAGTTTTGCCAAGAAAATGGAGAAGGTAATGGCACCCCACTCCAGTACTCTTGCCTGGAAAATCCTATGGACGGAGGAGCCTGGTAGGCTGCAGTCCATGGGGTCGCTAAGAGTTGGACACGACTGAGCGACTCCACTTTCACCTTTCACTTTCATGCATTGGAGAAGGAAATGGCAACCCACTGCAGTGTTCTTGCCTGGAGAATCCCAGGGATGGGGAAGCCTGGTGGGCTGCCGTCTATGGGGTTGCACACAGTCAGACACGACTGAAGTGTCTAAGCCAAGAAAATGCACTGGTCATAGCAAACACCCTCTTCCAACAACACAAGAGAAGACTCTACACATGGACATCACCAGATGGTCAACACCGAAATCAGATTGATCATATTCTTTGCAGCCAAAGATGGAGAAGCTCTATACAGTCAACAAAACAAGACCAGGAGCTGACTGTGGCTCAGATCATGAA
>SJYQ01003915.1:299603-311162 GCA_006410935.1 Redunca redunca | reverse complement strand
AACTACCGCACAATTGCACTCATCTCACATGCTAGTAAAGTAATGCTCAAAATTCTCCAAGCCAGGCTTCAGCAATACGTGAATCATGAACTTCCTGATGTTCAAGCTGGTTTTAGAAAAGGCAGAGGAACCAGAGATCAAATTGCCAACATCTGCTGGATCATGGAAAAAGCAAGAGAGTTCCAGAAAAACATCTATTTCTGCTTTATTGACTATGCCAAAGCCTTTGACTGCGTGGATCACAATAAACTGTGGAAAATTCTGAAAGAGATGGGAATACCAGACCACCTGACCTGCCTCTTGAGAAATCTGTATGCAGGTCAGGAAGCAGCAGTTAGAACTGGACATGGAACAACAGACTGGTTCCCAATAGGAAAAGGAGTATGTCAAGGCTGTATATTGTCACCCTGCTTATTTAACTTCTATGCAGAGTACATCATGAGAAATGCTGGACTGGAAGAAACGCTGGGCTGGAAGAAACACAAGCTAGAATCAAGATTGCCAGGAGAAATATCAATAACCTCAGATATGCAGATGACACCATGCTTATGGCAGAAAGTGAAGAGGAGCTAAAAGCCTCTTGATGAAAGTGAAAGAGGAGAGCGAAAAAGTTGGCTAAAAGCTCAACATTCAGAAAACGAAGATCAGGGCATCCGGTCCCATCACTTCACGGGAAATAGATGGGGAAACAGTGGAAACAGTGTCAGACATTATCTTTTTGGGCTCCAAAGTCACTGCAGATGGTGACTGCAGCCAGGAAATTAAAAGACGCTTACTCCTTGGAAGAAAAGTTATGACCAACCTAGACAGCATGTTAAAAAGCAGAGACATTACTTTGCCAACAAAGGTCCGTCTAGTCAAGGCTATGGTTTCCTGTGGTTATGTATGGATGTGAGAGTTGGACTGTGAAGAAGGCTGAGCGCCAAAGAATTGATGCTTTTGAACTGTGGTGTTGGAGAAGACTCTTAAGTGTCCCTTGGACTGCAAGGAGATCCAACCAGTCTATTCTGAAGGAGATCAGCCCTGGGATTTCTTTGGAAGGAACGATGCTAAAGCTGAAACTCCAGTACTTTGGCTACCTCATGCGAAGAGTTGACTCATTGGAAAAGACTTTGATGCTGGGAGGGATTGGGGGAAGGAGGAGAAGGGGACAACAGAAGATGAGATGGCTGGATGGCATGCATCACTGAATCGATGGACGTGAGTCTGAGTGAACTCTGGGAGTTAGTGATAGACAGGGAGGCCTGGCATGCTGCAATTCATGGGGTGGCAAAGAGTCAGACACGACTGAGCGACTGAACTGAACTGAACTGGTTTTGCCCTTTTTCCCTCAGAGGCAGTCTCATGCACAGCTAGCCTCACCTTAATGCATACTTTTTGGAGGACCCATGCTAATACAATTATCAAGTGTTTTATATAATCTAGATCTAGATGTTCTATAGATATATAATCCATAATACTGTATAATAGATAAAACTATGTATATTAGTGCCTGTCTGTGTTATGCAGAACAATTTGACAACTACCAATTTCACTGATATGGAAATTCTGGAGAAGAGGGTGGGATAATGCGGCTGGTAGGCATGCGTGCTAAGTCACTCAGTCATGTCTGACTCTTTGTGACCTCATGGCCTGTAGTCCACCAGCCTCCTTTGTCCATGGGATTTTCCAGGCAAGAATACTGGAGTGGGTTGCCATGCCCTTCTCCGGGGGATCTTCCACGCCCAGGGATCAAACCTGCATCTCTTATATTTACCACTAGGGTCACCGGGGAAGTCCTGAGGATTTAGGGCCATGTGTCCAGGTACTGAAAGAGTATTTTGGGAAGGCGATCTAAACAAGTATGTAGTCCCAGCTCCTCAACCTCCACTCCCTAATTCACAATCTGTGTGAGACTTATGACATGCTGTTGAGTAGACCCTGTTTCCAAGCATCCTTCCCAGGGAATTACTGACACAGTGGTCATGGGAAGAAATGCATTTCTGCATCTCTCTCAGAAATGACCCTTTGTGAAACATCACCATGGATAAATGCTAAGGAAATAAGATTCACGAGAAGGGAAAAATCACATTTGCAAAACATTCGACACCAAAGCTTTTATTTCCCTTATTAAAGATTTCCCCCCTTCTTCACAAGGCAAAACATGATTCAAAGGAACATTGTCAGTAGCAACGCTTGATTAATTTAAATATGATCTTTGTCAAAAAACATAAAAAATATTTTGAGTATTAGCTGTATCTCTATGGCTCAGGGACAAGTACATGTACAACCAGCCTTAACGGCTGAGTAGAGAAGGTCCTCAGATGGGCACATGGTTTTATCCTCTCCTCCACCCCTCCAACATCTTCCTGTTTTTCTCCTCCTCTGCTCCAGCACCTTCCTGTTTTCATTCCATCTGTGGGTCTTCCCACCAAACAACATCGCCTCCCTCCAATCACAGTCTTCTCTATGGGGGATTTACTTGGTTCTCAGTTCAGTGAACTCTCCTGTTTCAGGGAGAAATATTTAATTGCAGGGTTTTAGGTTTTCAAAGAAAATGTTTAGACTGGGAGGGATCAGCCATATTAGAGAAATATGCCTTGCTCAAAAACTAGTGGCATAAATCCCCTGCCTTTCACTGGCAGGGATCTCAGGAAGAAACTCTTTGGCTGTTATTGAAATAATCCGTATTTGATTACTTTTCAAACAAGTGCATGATTTTCTTGGAAGGCTTGATGCATGGTCAAATAAGTCTGCAACTGTATATGTGGTTCACGTGTGTGTGACTCGAGAATCCCATAACACTAGCTGTAAAGTCGGCTCCTAAGTATTTTCGCACAGCAATAACGTTTAATTATTTTGTAACTTGCAATTATGACTCTAACTATTCTAAATCCTTTGCCTAGCATTATCATTAGTGACAAAGTTGTACTGTTTTAATTCAGCTCAGGCATGAGCAATGATTTTATTGTTATTATTACTATTATTATCCTCTCCTTGACTGGAGGCTACGGAAGTCACTTGCCTAGTAAAGCGAACTACAAATGGCAGGAAGCAAAATATGACCTGCAGGGGCCTGTTTATTGGGAACACACCAAGGTAAAGCAGGAGGAAACAGCACTGTCTGCAATTATACATCAAGCTCTCATTTTCCATCCCGGCACATCAATATTCAACCAATAAGTCTCACTTTCTTGTGCATTTCACCAGCTTTATGCCTCAGTTCAGAACTCAGAATTCCCCACCTTGACCTCCCACCCTCCTCCAGCGTTTTGTTGTAGCTTCACAGCAAAGCTTGTATTATCCTTCTTCTTTAAAAAGGCCCAGTGGAAGTTCCTTTCCCCATCTGTTAGAAACCGGATGTGCTCATTGGCAGGCTAAAGCATATAACGCAGCCATGTATACATTTATTTCCGACGTGAGTATTTTTACTTGACACATTTTGAGGAGAGCAAACTGTTGCACTGAGGCAGATTGATGATTTCCTTGTCAATGGGACGGCAGTGTAAAAGGCTGCAATGACATATTTGTAAAATCTCTGCATATTTGAAAAAAGCCAGATATAAAAGAATATATACTGTCTGTTTCCTGTTGTACAGAGCTGAAAACAAGCAAAAAACAAACCAAAACCCAACAGTAATAACAAAAACAACAAAAACCTTACCAAAAAATCCCCCCAAACAAACCCAGTATTAGAGCTCAGAGTAGTGGTTTCTCCTCCAGTCTAGACTGGGAGAGGGCATGAGAGGGGCTTCTGGTGTTGAGAATGCCCTGTTTCTTGATCTGAATTTATGGTTACATGGGTGCGGTCACGCTGAAGATGCATTGAGCTGTACACTTAGATTATGTGCACTTTCTATGATACATTTCAACCAGAGGCTGACATTTACACTAAACCACAATAAAAATCTGCTAGAAATCTTCTTCATACAGGTCATCAGAACAGTAAGTGTTAGTACTTGAGCGTTTGGATTTAAGAGGACCTACCTTTAGAACACAGATCGTTCTTGCTGGTTTTCCTCCTTACCATATTTCATAACTGTTAAAACACCAAAAGGAGACACTCAGAGTGACCAGCCACACTTGTTTTTCTGAAAACACCAGCCTCACCTGGAACATATATGTGAATAAAACGCAATGAATTTTCTACGGCTCAGGAAGCTCCAGGAATAAACACCAGGGCCTCTGCCCACCCCGAGAGCCATTTTAAAGATTACTGCCAGCCACCCCCAGCCAAACTGCTACCCAACGGTTGCGCTGAAGGGGAAAAACCCACGCGCGCTGCAAAACCCGAGAGCAGGAAGTCAGAATGCATAGGTAATGATATTTACTCAGAGCCGGATTCATACCCTACTTAACTCCATGGGAATTCGCAACAGTTGGTCTTGACAACTCCAGCAGTTCTGAGCTTCATTAACCTATTTGCAGGTGCTCTGCTTTCCGAGCTGCCTGTGTTCAGAGAAAAAAAAATAACACTTTCAAAATTCTCTGACGCAGCCTGCCGCCTCAGTTCAGAGGTAATTATGACTTTTTTTTTTTTTTCAGGGCTTTTAGATAGGAAATGAAAGCTTTAGGTGATTCTGAAGTGGTGAGTTTTACAATTAGTAATCCAATCAAACGTTTACTGTGAAATGCGTTGTAACTGGAAAGAGACACAGTAGGAAATCTTCTTAAACGGTTGGGCAAACCTGCCTAGGCCGCTGTTTATGAAATTAAACTGTTGCTAAAACCCCCCAAATATCTAAACCATTGAAGACAGACAAGAGAGAACCAGAGCATTTCCTCATGCCCTTCCTTTATTTCTTAGGATATGTGTTTCTATGTTTTTCTGCTGAATCGCAAAGTGTAATTCCTGAGTTAAATTGTTCTGTCCAGTCCAGCTAAGCCCTAGGGAGCAGGGCAACTCTTGTTCAGTGAATTCTATTATGGGCTGCCTTAGAGAATCCTATTATTTCTAAAATGCAAGAACTGCAAAATGTTTTGCTGGGCACACTCCTTTTTGAGGCATTTCACGATTGGCAAATTTCTCAAAACTCTTTTCCTTGTAAAAGAAGCCTTGAATTCACCCTTCATAGTGGGTCTGCTGTACCATAACTTTGTTGTAACAAGGTCTTTCTCAGGATTCGTGGGAATGAGCTTCCTGGACACAAGCCAAGACCAGCCTGCCTTACGCTAACCTCTATGCTGCCCAGAGAGGGGTTGGAGAGTCTCTTGGCTATTAATCACCAC
Source organism: Redunca redunca (assembly GCA_006410935.1). Lineage (NCBI taxonomy): Eukaryota > Metazoa > Chordata > Mammalia > Artiodactyla > Bovidae > Redunca > Redunca redunca. The sequence continues at coordinate 305,954 of SJYQ01003915.1, read as the reverse complement.
TCTGCTCTAGTTTCCATATATGTCCTTATGAAGAAGCACCTTACAAATAACCTCTCTCTCAGGAATGTTTCAGAGCCAGCTCTTGCCCTGGGAGTGCATGGTTAGAAGCTTAGATTGTGCTGGGCTCTGCTTTGCCACTCAGTCGTGTCTGACTCTGCGATCCCATGGACTGCAGCCCGCCAGGCTCCTCTGTCCATGGGGGGATTCTCCAGGCAAGAATACTAGAGTGGGTTGCTGGGCTCTCTTCCAGGGGATCTTCCCAACCCAAGCATCGGACCCAGGTCTCCCACACTGCAGGCAGATTCTTTACTGTCTGAGCCACCGGGGAAGTCCAGTGATACTGGAGTGGTTAGCTTCTCTCTTCTCCAGGGGATCTTCCCTACCTAGGGGTCAAACCAGGGTCTCCTGAATTGCAGGCAGATTCTTTACCAGCTGAGCTGCCAGGGAAGCCCAGAAGCTTAGACTATCCAGGGCAAATGACTGGACCATATTTTTGAGGACTTGGATGGGGAGTGGTCAATCATACTCTCTTTCCTTGGAGGGAAGATGGATTCTACTTCTTAGCAGAGTGGAGGTTGGGGCACAGGTCTGCTGATTCTTATTCCAGAGATGCTGCCGCCAGATCAGACCCCATCTTGTCATATATGTATTTATTGTTGCAAAACCAACCTATATTGATCTTCTGAAAGCTGGAGTAAGTGATCTCCAAATCCTGAGTACTCATAGGATTACGGGTTACCTGTGATGACAGGTATAAAGGTAAGATTGAATGGAGGCTTGACATTTTTCAGCCGACACCCTGCAAAGATTCCTTGTTGGATTAAAAGAAGCATTGAAAAAGCTAGGAGGCTATTCTTTTCTGCTATGCCTTCATATTGCTTTCTTAGTGCTATTTTATTAGTTTAACACTGACCCTACATCCTGTACAGACAACTTTTAATATATTTAGCACTGAGTAAAGTAAAACTAGATGGAGAAGTGTTTACCTCACCAAGAGAGATGGCTTTTGTTTTCTTCTAGAGGACAGTCTGAAATAGATTTCATCAGCTGTGCATCAGAAGAAGTATAATTTGACTCTGATGGTTTAGACACAGCTTCCATTAAGAAGAGTAAAGTTCAAGGTCCATGCTGAGGGGAAAATAACTGTGTCTATCTGGGGCAGCTTTGCCTAGAAAGATGAGAGAAATGAACCGTGCTTCTCAAGTGGTTCAGTGGTAAAGAAGCCGCCTGCCAATGCAGGAGTTCAGTCTCTGGATCAGTAGGAAGGCATGGCAACCCACTCCAGTATTCTGGTCTGGCGAATACCATGGACAGAGGAGCCTAGCAAGCTACAGTCCATGGGGTCACATAGAGTTGGACACAACTGAGCACGCACCCGTGCACACACAAGGGAACTAAGATCCCACATGTTACCAAACATCTGGGCCTGTGAACTGCAACTACCCAGGCTGCACACTCTGGAGTCTGCACGCCACAGCTAGAGTCTAAGTTCTGCAATGAAGATCCCGCATGCCATACCAAGACTGGATTCGGTCAAATAAGCAGAAGAAAAAGTCAAAGTGGGGTCTCTAAGGATGTGAGATATCTAACTTATCTAAGGATAAGTGAGATTAGAGACTGATGTTTCTAGTAATAAACCATATTACTGTTTGAGTGTGTATATATTGCTCTTTTTCAGTTGCTAAGCTGTGTCCGACTCTTTGAGACCCATGGACTGCAGCATGCCTGGGATCCCTGTCCATCACCATCTCCCAGAGTTTGCTCAAACTCATGTCCACTGAGTCAGTGATACCATCCAGCCATCTTTACTCTGTTGCCCCCTTCTCCTCTTGCCCTCAGTCTTTCCCAGCATCAGGCTCTTGGCATCAGGTGGCCAAAGTTTTGCAGCTTCAGCTTCAGCATCAGTCCTTCCAATGAATATTCAGGGTTGATTTCCTTTAGGATTGACTCATTTGATCTCCTTGCTGTCCAAGAGACTGTCAAAATCTTCTCCAGCAACACAGTTCGAAAGCGTCAATTCTTCCAAGCTCAGCCTTCTATATGGTCCAACTCTCACATCCATACATGACTACTAGAAAAACCATAGCTTTGACTGTATGGACATTTGTCGGCAAAGTCATGTCTCTGCTTTTTATGCTGGCTGGGTTTTTTATAGCTTTTCTTCCAGTATTCTTGGGCTTCCCTGGTGTTTTAGTTGATAAAGAGTCTGCCCACAATGCAGGAGACCTGGGTTCGATCCCTGGGTTGGGAAGATCTGGAGGAGGGCATGGAAACCCACTCCAGTATTCTTGCCTGGAGAGTCCCACAGACAGAGGAGTGTGGCGGGCTATAGTCCATGGGGTTACAAAGAGTCAATTCCAAGGAGAAGTGTCTTTTAATTTCATGGCTGCAGTCATTGTCTGCAGATAAAAATAAAATATTATAAAAAAGAAGCATTTCACATAAGCACCTTTTTCAGAAAGTACTACATTTCTCTTTCTAGATTTTTTTAACCATTCTCTCTGAAGAATACTTTCAGGTAATTATTTATGCTTATTCTATGAACTATACAATTAGAATTCATGAAGTACTAAAATTACTGGATTATTAAAATCTTAAATTGTTTTAAGTACATTTCAGATAGAATGGCTAAATATTTTCAATGTTGACTGGATGTTCCAATATTTAAAATAATGTGTTTCAATTTTCTATTATTAGAGATGCTGCTTAATGTCCAAAAAAGGGCAGAAGTACATTGAAGAAAAATAAAAAAATAAAAAAAAAACAAGTTCAGAAAACACAAAGATTGTCTTTGGGCTGGGAGTTACAATGTGATTTAGGCCAATGACTCATTTGGGATATACCTTTATACCTCATGACTGAACAATGTTTAAAATAAAATAATAGCAGCAATAAAATAAAGCAGGGCTTCCCTGATGACTCAAACGGCAAAGAATCAGCCTGCCAATATGAGGGATGTGGGTTTGATCCCTGGGTCGGGAAGATCCTCTGGAGGAGGAAATGGCAATCCCCTCTAGTATCCTTGCCTGGAGGATTCCGTGGACAGAGGAGCCTGGTGGGCTACAGTCCAAGGCAAAAGGGTTGGACATGAATGAGCAACTAACACTCTCACACTTCAAACAACACACATATGTAAAAATATAAACTAAATCTGTATATAAAATTTTTTCTGATTGATCACAAACACAGAAGACTTAAGACTCGTATTTTATCACCCAGAATATTTCTCCATATATCATGAAAAGACTGAGAGAGTCATCTGGAGTGTCTGACCATTTGCAAGTGCAGTGTGGATGTGCTCTTAGAATCGGGAGCCATTTACCATCAGTTGAATCATTTAAATGATTTCTGAGGCCATGGTAATGACCTTCAAAGAGATATGTTATATTTGCCTATTTATAATAATCTGTCTATATATGTATTGAGATAGTTTGATCCCTTTTTAAGTATTACAGTAAATACACACGTGTACATAGAGAATGTGGACATGATTATACAAATATTAGGTCACACATGTGTATAGAGATTGTGCACGTGAGTGTATTACTTTTAGTTGTTACCTAGCAACAGTTTGACATGTGATACAACACTTTTAATTCAATCAGCCTATGACCATAATTCATAGATGTACATAACACAGAATGTAAATTATTTAAGACAGCAAATTATTTATGGTGATTTCAATAGGTAGTCATACTTTAGTGTGTTATAAAATTAACCTTTTTATTTCTCACTTTGAAAGGTATGATGAGGGCTTTGAAAATCTAGCTGCATGCTGACTCCTAGCACAGCAGCCACGGCCTAATATGACGGACAGCTTTCCCAGGGCCTGACTCATAGCTCTCATTCAATTTCAAAGAGAGGAAGGGAGTGGAGAAGAGAGAGAGAAGGAAAGAAGGGAAAAAAGAAAGAAATGAGAGTCCCTGAGTGAGCAATTTGGGTGTCTTGTTTACCAAAGATGAGTCATATGGCTAATACAAAGCAGAAAGCCATTGCCTTGCTCTGCTTCTTTTGAGCAGCATGCTTTCCAGGCTGCATTGTTTGTAGAAAACCCACACCACGCTCTTCTGGAGACTCATAGATCGACATCAAGCAGAGGGTGCACAGAGAATCAAATGAGAATGAACCAAAGAAGGCCACTGAAACACTGTCTAAGAGGAAGATAAAAGAGTTCCGAAGAAACAGCCCAGAGCATGACTTCAATTTAATGGGGCAGCAAGCTGGGGAGCACCATGGTGTCAGACAAATAGATCTAGTACAAGAGGGTGTCGCCTGCTAGAAAGGGGTTGGTGAGCCCCCTGCAGGGTTTTCAGCTACACCTTTGCGTGGCTGGGTCTTACTTGTCAGGTGGGGGAATTTTGCAGAAACAAATGCCTATGGCCAGCAATTTGCTATGTAAATGAGTATTGAAATACTCCATCAATGAGGTTTGGGTAACAAAAGAAGGATTCATAAGTCTCTGGGTCAATAAGTTGTTTACATAACTGTTTTGCGCCAAATGATTGGATGGGATAAAGCAGGAGTGACTCGGTTCGGCCCTTCACATACACAGGGTGGGTTCTCTCGAAAGGAGATGAGTAAGTCCTCCCGACTCTCAGGTGTCGGGTTGATACAGGTAGCTTTCAGAGACGAAGGGAGCATACCCTGGGGTCCAAAGATCAGTACGGCAGTGATGGTGGGCTCAGGCAAAGTCTGAGATACATGGAGTCAGGAACCTGGCAGGCGGTCTGTGTGAGGGTAAAGGGAAGCAACAACAAGACCCCACTGTGAGCCAGAACTGAAGGCTCCCAGTATCCCCAGGAATCTTCCCATGGTCTTGAGAGGGTGTGATGGACCCATCCTCTGAAGGCAAAGAGGCCCACGTGACCAGTGAACTGAGAGTGCCCAGAAGAAGCTCTTCTGAGAACTGTATTGCTGAGATCACCTTTCAGGGTAAAGATGAGGGAGCTATGGAAACAAGGGGGAAATTAAGCTCCTTCTAAATCTGCAAACTTTTTTCAGTCTGATTTCAACCCAGAACTAGTCAGATGCAGATCTTTCCATAGTCATAGAGAAGCTGAACCAGATGTAGCTCCAGGCCTGTAATACCGATGTATATGTTATTAGTCCCTCAGTCGTGGCCGACTCTTTGCCACCCTGTGGACTGCAGCCCTCCCAGCTCCTGTCCATGGAATTCTCCAGGCAAGAATACTAGAGTAGGTTGCCATTTCCTTCTCCAGGGGAATCTTCCTGACCCAGGGATCGAACCCAGGTCTCCTGCATTGTAGGCAGACGCTTTACCATCTGAGCCACCAGGGAAGCCCCATAATACCAATTCCTCATGACAGTTTTCTTGCTTTACACTTAGTCCAGCAATCAGACTTGTGGAAAACAGACCAGGTAGTTTTCCCTCCTCATAATAGCAGGTCCTCTTTCTATTGCACACCTTCAACTCTTTAAGATCGTTAAGATGTATGGGGTACCCTGATAGAGTATAGCCCAAATCCCACTGCAGCAAATTCTCAGAGTTCTAAAATTTGGTTGCATCAAATATTGCTTGAAATAAAAGGGCTGAAGTTCAAGAATTCTCTTATTATGACCGCATGCATCTATCTTAATGTTATTTGAACTGTGTTAGTATTGGTGATTAGGCAGAGAAAACCTTAAAGATGATTTTTTATGGCATCCGTTATTGAACCTGGCTAGATTTAGCTTTATTCTTTCTGCATTTGGGGCTGGCACTTTGACTTCGGATCCAATTTTCTTCCCAGTTATTCAAGCACTAACTCTTGCCATAGTGTTTGGGTTGCAAATATTGCAAGGGGAGGCTAAACACAAACGCAATGTCTCACCAGCTAAATGTCAGAGTATGGTTTGCTTTCTGAACCTCAGCAAGAGGATCCAGAGACCCGGGCTCCGTGCCCAACTCCTTCAGTGACATTCAAGGTGACCTTGCAGGGAAATGATTTAACTGTTTCCTGCTCAGTGGGCTGTGATGCTTGGGGGGAGCTGTAAACTTATCCCTGGGGTTCTTTGCAGATTTTTGGTCGGTGCTTGAATGGAGTTCCATGGGGTTCTTCTTCCTTTCCTCTGTCCGCTTGTCTCTATGAGCACACGCAGTCCTCTGGGAAAATGGGTGCTAGATAAGAATTATGCCTGCACAGTTGCTTAGTCATGTCCAACTCTTTGTGACCCCAGGGACTGCAGCCCACCAGGCTCCTCTGTCCATGGGATTTCCCAGGCAAGAATACTGGAGTGGGTTGCAAGGCCCTCCTCCAGGGGATCTTCCTGACCCAAGGATTCAACCTGCATCTCTCCTGTGTCTCCTGCATTGGCAGGCAGATGCTTTACCCCTGAGCCACCTGGGAAGCT
>SJYQ01003915.1:221154-297987 GCA_006410935.1 Redunca redunca | reverse complement strand
ATACATTTAAATCAATTTTTAACCTTTTGGTTTATTCCTGACCATAGAACAAATTATATAAAAATTGTTGTTGCAACAACACTATTGGGCTTCCTTGAAATTAAGTTTAAAAAATAGAATGCCTGTGTAATAATACCTTAACTATATATGCTTTTATTGCTCATCCAAACATTACCAACCTATCTAAATAATACCAAGACATCCACAATAATATGAACTTCATTTTCTTTGATATTTCTTATGATATTTTAGTTGATAATGTTCAGACGTCTAAAAGCCATCACTTTCCACATCTTCTACTTTGTCATTATTTGTTAGGGTGGAAGCCAAGAACTGTCAATTCTCATTAGGTCCAGTGTACCTTCAGAGGAGGGGATTGTACAAGGCGTGAGGACAACTGGGAACCATTTTAACGACACCTACCACACCAGCTTTTTACACAGATGTGTTTTATTTGGGCTTACATTTCTATTTGATCGCTAGAGGAGGAAAAAGATTTGTAAGAGGTAAGCGGAGAAGCAGACATGGAATCAAAGGTGTGTCCGTGGAAGTGGGCTATAGACTCAACAAATGCTGAGAAGGGACAGCTTGTGGGACTCAGGAGTAACTGGAATTCTAGCCGCTGAAAAACGTGGATCCATGGAGGAGACTTCCCAAGGCCTTGCTGGAAAGGATGTGTTAGTGGTTTTTAAATATCTCTAATGATATCATAAGGAAGAGAAATTAACGTTTTCTGATTCCTGGAAATAAAACCAGAACCAGTGGATGGAAATTACTGAGGCGAGTTTCCAGACTTCGTAAGGAAGTCCTTTCTGGTCAGTGGAGCTGTTGATCAGTGGAATGGGTACCCCCAAAATGGGGTGCCTGGCTACCACAGAATTGTTCAGGTGGGGGCTGGGTAGCTGCAGATAGAGTTGGGGGCAGAGGTGAAATTTGGAACCCTACACCTACTGTGAGGCTCTGGCCCTCAGCTTCCCTGCCAGGGGAGCTACCCACATAAGGTAAAATAACCAGGAAAAAGGAGGGGTTAATTCGTTAATGGCTGAGCAAGCACCCCATCCTGCTACAGGCGAAGTTGCTTTGACAAGTGATCTTGGAGCATGAAGCAGACAAAAAAATGAAGCCATCAGCTTTCCCTTCCTTTCTCCAGGTAGATGACTGAGACTGCAGAACAGGTGTGGAGCGTTTAACTGACCAGAAAGACCAGAACTGAGAACACTTCTTGGAGGCCAGAACCCGTGAGTCTATACATTGAAATGAGGATCTACCATAGATCTATATAGATCTACCATATTCTTAACTATTGCTGCTTAGTATTCTGGTGTGTGGACTTTTAATCAGTCTACTATTAATGAAGGTGCTTTTATAATATTGAAACAGAATGAAGTAATATTTGCATGTAGAAAGAAACCAAATTATGAAACTGACCCAAGGGGAAATTCCCAGGTCTTTCATATGAATTTGTTTATTGGTCTTATTATGTAATTAGATAATATATTTACATAGTTCAAAAGTAGTATCACTCTTACCCTTGCATCTTTTACCCTGGCTCCTTAGGTAGCTATTTTTTTTTATTGTGATAAATATGCATAGCATACATTTATCATTTCTAAGTATGCAGGTCTGTGGAATTAAGTACGTTCACGTAGCTTTGCATCTATCACCACCACCCATCTCTAGAACTCTTTCACCACCTCAAACTGAAAGCTGTTCATTAAACAACGAGTCTTCATTGTCCAGTCGCCCTCAGCTCCCAGCAGCTTTTTGTCCTGTCCCTATTCTGCTTTCTGAGTCAATGAATTTCTGACTGTTCTAAGAACCTCATCAAACTGGACATGGTATCCCCTCCCTTTGTATCTGGCTTATTTCACTTAGTATAAAACGCTCAAGGTTCATTCAGGCTGTAGCTGAGTCAGAACTTCGTTCCTTTCAAAGACTAAATGATAGTCTACTGTGAGTATACACACCTTATTTACCCATGTATCTATCAGGGGACATTTGGCTTGTTTCCTCCCTTTGACTTTTGTGAATAAGGTTGCAGTGAACACTGGTGTACAAATATCTGTTCGAATTCCTGCTTTTCATTTTTTAAGGTATACACCCAGAAACGGAATTGCTAGATCGTATGGTAATTTTATGGTTAATTTATACTCCTCACTAGCAATAGAAATGGTTCCTATCTCTTCACATAGTTACCATGGATTTCAGATTTTGCTCATCTGCTAGGTGAAACCTGATAACTCGCAACTGTTATAATCTGCATTTCTCTTCTTACTAGTGAGGCTAAGCAATGTTTCACATTTAAAGACTTTTTTATTTTTCTGCAAACTTTCTACTGATAGATATCCTTTGGCCATTTTTCTACTAATCACTGGCTATTTTCTTACAGTCATAAGGAACTCCTTATGTACTTGGGAGATTAGCTGTTTGTCTGTGAAATGATTAATATTTGTCCCAGCTTGTCATATGTTTTGCCACTTTGCTTACAATGTTTTACACTGAAAAATACTGACTTTTTATAGTCCAAATTATTTATCTTTTTTATTGGTGCCTATATTTTGAGTCATAGAGAATTATTTTGAATTCCAAGGTTATAAAGGATACTATCTATATTTTCTTTTAGTACTTTAATGGATGATTTTTCTTTTTAACACTTCACTTCCAGACTATTTTGGAGTTCTCTGGAATACAGTGAAAGATACGGGTTCTCTATTTCGTTTCAGATAGCTACTTGGTTGTCCCCAAAACATTCATGAAGAAGTTTCCTGTTACTCACTCATCTGAAATCACATACTAATATTAGGATGCATTTTGGACAATGTATGAATCTCTGTTCTTTGCATTTTGTCATTTCAGATTCATACCAGACCACCATACCATTTTAATTATTGAAGCTTTATACTGTACTTTAAAGCTTAGCATGAACAATGACAATTCTTCTCAGAATTTTTCTGGCTAGATAGTATTTTTTTTTGTATCATTTTATATCTGTAAGTTAACTTTGGCAGAATTGACATATTCATGATATTGAGTCTCCTAACTTAATATCTTCAGTCTTTATTTTCACTTTTGTATCCAACAGGAATTATTTAAAATTTTCATTGTAAAGATTACACGTATATCTAGTTGAGTTTCTTGGTAATTTGACTTCTTTTTTTTTAAGTATTGTCATTTTTATACTTTATTAAGGCTATTGATTTCTGATATTTTCTACTAACTTACTGAGCTAATTTTTTCTTGGTGATTTTTTTTTAGAAGATTCTCTAAGGTTTTGCAATGACATAAGCATGAAATCTACAAATAGTGATAGTTCTTTCACCTGCCTTCCAATTCACACCTCTAATATATTTGTCTTATGAAATTATATTGTTTGATACCTCTGGGAAGATATTAACAATAAAAGTTAAAAGGGATCCATATCAAGTTCTATAATTATGTATTTCTTGAATTACCTATTTTAGACAGTTTCTATTGATTTCTATTGTGAAAAATTAAAACTTTTGCTTAAGCACACTATCTTGCTTAAATGTGTTGTTTCCTGACTATCTTTTGATTAGTAATGTTGTCTTTTATTGCCAAAGTTTGTAACATTTCAATTCAGTTAGTGATTAAACCTTAAGCTTTTAATTAACTCTTATATGGTTTATTAGATATTTATTCTAAAAGAGCAAATATTATGATTATACAAATGCTATTCGTGAAGGGATTAATATAAGAGTAATATGATCCTGTGCCACTAATTTTTGCTGCTCCAAACATGTCCAGTTAACAACTATTTGATTTTTTTTCTGAATTTGCTTCCAGTCTTGCTCAACCTCTTCTAGCCTACATTTCATTGTTATTCAGTCCGTGTATCATGTTATTTTCTTTTGAAAATCTCTTAATTTCTGAAGTAATCCCTCAGATAATATTTCCATATGGGATGTATGAGTAGTGTATGTTTTGTTTCATTGCATAACAGGAAATGTTTTTATTTTATTCTTGTGCTTTACTGATTATTTAGCTGTGTACAGAATAATTTCCATCAGAATTTGATTCTATCACCTTGCCTTTTAGAGTCTACTGTTGCTAATGGAAAATCTGATACCGATTTGATTTTCATCCTTTGGCCTGTGGTCAGTTTTTCTTCCTCTCTTGGGAAGTTTTTACACTTTTCTATGCATTCTTTGGAATTCTGACATTGTACATCAATTTGGATCCCGGGATGGGTTTTTTCTTTTTGTTGTTGTTGCTGTTCATCCACCTGCTTAACTCTCCAAAGACTGTTTAATACGAAGACTTCTAACTTTTTTCAACTCACAACAATGTTGTAAAGTATGATTATTATTCTCAATTTACAAATAAGATTTTAAAAGATAAACCAATCTGCTCTAGATCACTGCCTGATTTCTCCACTGTGTCAAACTTATAGTGACTTAAAATATACCTGAAGGCCATACTTGAGATTACTTTTGGTGCAAAGGATAAAACACTTAGGTTTCAGATTTAGAAACTTGAATAGTTATTACCTTGAAATTTTGGTATTCATGACAACAAATAATTAATAAATTGATAAGTTTACATTTGCAAGTTCTATTTACTATTTTTAAAAACAAGAAGTATTTGATTAGTTATATCCCTATGGGGCCCTTCCCTGATTATATCTCAAGAAAATCACTTCTTTTATAGGGTTAAGGTTAAGAAGTAAGTAGAAATAGTGGAGAAGGCAATGGCAGCCCACTCCAGTACTCTTGCCTGGAAAATCCCGTGGACGGAGAAGCCTGGTAGGCTGCAGCTCATGGGGTCACCAAGAGTCAGACACAGCTGAGCGACTTCACTTTCACTTTTCACTTTCATGCATTGGAGAAGGAAGTGACAACCCACTCCAGTGTTCTTGCCTGGAGAATCCCAGGGACAGGGGAGCCTGGTGGGCTGCTGTCTATGGGGTCGCACAGAGTCGGACACGACTGAAGCGACTTAGTAGCAGCAGCAGCAGCAGCAGAAATAGTGCAAATAGGATTTGCTGGGGAAAGCAATAGAAGAATTTGCTTTCTACTATACTTATATATATTATATATATAATATATATATAAAGAATTCATAGCAGATTTTTATAAAATGAGTTAGAAGAATAAAGTGATGGAGGCAGGACCATGCGCTCTCAGCATGTGACAGACACCAAGAATTTATGAGTCACAATGGTTTTCAGCCAGGGAGTTCCCCAAGGTCATGTTGCAAACCAGTGGTAGAACAAATAATAAGTATTTTTTAAAATATCAAATTCCTTTCCCATCATATCAGCTGAAGACATTTCCTTACCTCACTTCTCCATAGGCAGCCAGGAGAGTTGCCGTGACTAACAGGGGAAGCAGCAAATCCCCTTTCATCACACTGAGCTTTCTGAGCCATATGTAAAAGAAGCTAGAGTCTCCCGCTCCAACTGGTGGTCAGCTCCCTGACCAGACACGCACAGAGAGGGGAGGGGTTGTGTCCTCAGCGTGAAAGGGTCATAAATCCAAAGACCGTTGGTAGTTGTGCTGGTTTATTTTGGGTGGAATAAAACGTGGTATCAGGACGCACAACCGAGATATCCTCTACTAGCTCAGAGCCTTGGTACCATTGAGATTTGGTACCAGGTGACTCTGTTCTGTGGGAGGCTATCTTGGCCATTGTGGAATGTTTTGCAACACCCCTGGCGTCCACTCACTAGACACCAGTTGTGAGAATGACAAATGTCTTTTCGATGTCGCCAAATATCACCCAGGTGGAGAAAACTGCCTCTGATTGAGGACCACTCATAAACAGAGATTCAAGGCAACATATTTTAGTAAATAGCTCTGGAAAGTATATAAAAAGTTTTCCAAAATACATTCTACTTTTCACATGGAAGTCTTTGAAGAGTATGTGTTACAACCTAAACATTTCAGGCTCTGAAAAGAGGCAAAGACTCTTTATATAAATACAGTGAACCACTGGGACCATCAGATAGCAATAGTGAAATACACAAAATAAAATTCTGTGTGTGGCAGGAGAAATAATTTTCTAAGCAGATTATCAATCTCAGCCAGTGTTATTAATAACACAAACATGGTGGTTAATCTTTCTGTTTAAGCTTTTTTGCTACATAATGTCTAAACATGATTTGAAAAAAAACATATTAGTACTTTGAAAATAGAACAACTATTTTGTAAAGATGATTCAGTCAGCAGGATGCTCTGACTGGCACTCCCTAAATTCTATTTTTGTTGAGAGGAGTGATTGCCTTAAAAAAGAGACACTGAACTTTAGAAAGTGTTACACCCCTTTTGCTGCCCATTTTTGCTTGGATAAATTTGCTAATGGTCATAACTTATGCCCTGTATGATAATCTTGTGCCAAATGTTTGGAAAGTGAATGAGAGAATTACTCAGTCTAACCAGGAGGCTAAAATAGATAATCTCCAGAGAAGAACTTGAATTTTTGACTGTTCCCTAATAACATTGATATTTCTTACTTTTGTTTACTGTATTGACGGAATGTTGCCTACGATGCCTATAAAAAGAATTTTCTGTTATTTTAACATTGACCCAATCTTCTTTCTAGATGAGAGTATGGGGGTGGTGAGGAAATAATAACACGTTAAAAGTTTCTAGTGAAAGAAAGGGAATCTTTAAGTGAAAATGGCCATTTGTAAGTTCAAAGTATTATTCTACATTAAGCTTTCTAAGGAGAAGGCAATGGCACCCCACTCCAGTGTTCTTGCCTCGAAAACCCCATGGACGGAGGAGCCTGGTAGGCTGCAGTCCATGGGGTCGCCAAGAGTCAGACACGACTGAGTGACTTCACTTTTACTTTTCACTTTCATGCATTGGAGAAGGAAATGGCACCCCACTCCAGTGTTCTTGCCTGGAGAATCCCAGGGATGGGGAGCCTGGTGGACTGCCGTCTATGGGGTCGAACAGAGTCGGACATGACTGAAGCGACTTAGCAGCAGTAGCAGCAGCAGCAGCAGCAAGCTTTCTAAGAGCACAAGATCCTTACATGTAATTAAGTGGATGCACATAAGAGGATACACATATTGAACACACATACGCACATGTGTATGCCTGGGCTTCCCAGGTGGTGCTAGTTGTAAAAACCCACCTGCCAACACAGAAGGCATAAGACACGGGTTCAGTCCCCGGTCAGAAAGATCCCCTGGAGGAGGGCTTGGCAACTCACTCCAGTATTCTTGCCTGGAGAATCCCAGGGACAGAAGAGCCTGGTGGGTTACAGGCCATCGAGTTGCAGAGTTGGAATGACTGAAGTGCCTGAGCACACACACGTGTGTATGTGTGTATTTGATCACTTTCACAATAACTATCGGTGAGAAACCACCCTTACAGAGCACCGTGGACGGCGGACACTGTTTAGTTCGTGGGGTGAGGGGATTGTGAGTAGAGCTGCTTTATCTGTTAATTAATATTTCAGTAACATTTCCACAATGCTATCCGCTAAGTCAGTAAATCAATCAATTCATCCATCAGCCAGGCACCCTCAAAGGGCCTGTGGGTCTGCAGAAGGATAAGCCTCCTGAACTTTCTGAAGGAATATATGTCCAAAGCTTATTTGGAAAAAAAAAAAACAACCCACCAACCCAGGAATCAGGATTCAAAGTCTCTTCTTTGGTCAGCATTTATGAGTATTTAGAGACTCTTATTAGAAGAGGGATAAGCAAAGAATGTGTATGTTCCCCAAGAGACTGGAGAGGCACCAAAAGCATCTTTCTAATAGCAGGACAAAGAAGATGAGAAGCAAAGTTAGGAAAAAAGCGAGTGCAAAAAGAAAGGGCCAGGGGTGCCTGGCAGAAGACGCCCATGGCTTTGATAAACTCTGAAGAGCCCATTTTCAGGCCTCTGCCCTGCCTAACCTGTTAGAAAGGGAAAGGGCTTCTGGCTCAGAAGATAGAAAATTCAAAAGGAAACATGAAACGAAGAAGCAGCCAAGGTCATATTTCTTCTTTCATAGCATAATAGCTTCACATGAAGCTTTGTGAAGAAAATCTAGAAATGTTCTTAGAAATAAATAAATAACATTCCTGGAGACGTTACCACACCAAGGAAAGCAGACAAAGGAAAGAGAGTGCTTGATATTGGTCTTTCAAGCCCAAGCTATGTGAGAAGACTTCAAGCTGTCTTCTTCAAGCCACAAGGGGTGAGCACCTTACTTCCCACCCAGGGAGGCGGGGGAGGTGGGAGGGGGATTCACCTTCATCATTTAACCCTGTTCCCTCTTGTCCTTCACACCCACTCAGCACTGCTGCAGCGGACGAGCGGGACCTTGACTTTCCCTGGAAACCCCAGCTAAAATGCATCTGCTTTACGCACCTCTCACATTCTAGGTGTGAAATACTAACTATAAATATATAATGGATGCAAAGTGCTTTTTAAACTAGAATATGCTTTGCAAAGTGGAGTTATTAATATCAGGAATAACCTACCTCCTAAAAACCTGATAAATGAAAGTTTAAATCTGCCTCTCATTGTTCATGGGCCACGCTTCTGAAAGACACCCAAAGACACAGCACATTTTCTGTGTGTTCATGTCTTTGGTGATTGTTTTTAGTCATGCAGGCATTAGGATATTCAACCATATAAGAGATTATTCATGTCTGTAAATAAGTTAAAAAAGAATTTTTAGGTCAGCAGAATTCTTGCTGGTCTTCCCATATTTCCCACCACTTCTACCCCATCTCAACCCATCCCTTTCTCCATACAACACGTTACGAGTAGATTCCATCTTTGACTGAAAGAAGAACAATGCTCAGATTCCCTCTTGAAAAGACTTTGGGAAACAAACAAACATTTCAGGAAGAGTCGTGTATAGCCTGTCATCTCAGTTTCTTTAATGTGTAATAAATCCTCCCAAAACTTAGGGGTTTAGCACAGCAATAATTTATCAGCTGATGATGTTGACACAGTGACATGAACTGGACTCACTGGTCTTATCTGGGCTCGTTTTCCTTTGGTCAGTGGACAGGTGGTCGAGGGGCAGCTTGGTCTAGAATAGTCTACTCTCGTGTTGCTTATTGGTGAGTAGATCACTGGGTCGAGTGTCTCCAAAAGATAGCCTGGGCTTGTGGCAATTTCAGGATTCCCAGGGCCGCAACAGAGAAAGTCCTGACAGGCAAGTACTTTTCAAGCCTCTACTTTGATCAAAGGAAGTTCTGTAGCCAAGTCCAGATTCAAGCGGTTGGGAAACAAACTCTTCATGGGAGATGATGCCAAGTCATATTGCAGAAGCATGTGCACAAAGGAATGGGAAAGGTTTTTTGGCCATTTTCTGCAATTTATTGTATATGGCTACTGTATATTTTTTAAAATGGAGGTTAGAAGGCACATTAGAAGTTCTTTCAGGCCAATCTCCCATCAAAAGATGGAATCAATAGCATATCCTATGTGGGTTTCCAATCATTGCTGTGATTATTATAAATCCCTTACTTAAAATGTGATTACATCCATGTAAAGCGGTGGCTGTGTGGGCACAGGAGGGCCTGGAGGAGCCACCCCATGTTGAAGGTCAGGAAGGGCGGCGGGAGGAGACCCCTCATCCAAGGTAAGGAGCAGTGGCTGTGTTCTGCTGGAGCAGCCGTGAAGAGATATCCCACATCCAAGATAAGAGAAACCCAAGTAAGATGGTACGTGTTGCAAGAGAGCATCAGAGGGCAGACACACTGAAACCATACTCACAGAAAACTAGTCAATCTAATCACACTAGGACCACAGCCTTGTCTAACTCAATGAAACTAAGCCATGCCCGCGGGGCCACCCAAGACGGGCGGAGAGGTCTGACAGAATGTGGTCCACTGGAGAAGGGAATGGCAAACCACTTCAGTATTCTTGCCTTGAGAACCCCATGAACAGTATGAAAAGGCAAAATGTAAGATACTGAAAGAGGTACTCCCCAGGTCATTAGGTGCCCAATATGCTACTGGAGGTCAGTGGAGAAATAACTATTTCTTTGGAAGGAATGATGCTAAAGCTGAAACTCCAGTACTTTGGCCACCTCATGCAAAGAGTTGACTCATTGGAAAAGACTTTGATGCTGGGCGGGATTGGGGGCAGGAGAAGAAGGGGACGACAGAGGATGAGATGGCTGGATGGCATCACTGGCTGGATGGACGTGAGTCTGAGTGAACTCCGGGAGTTGGTGGCGGACAGGGAGGCCTGGTGTGCTGCGATTCATGGGACCACAAAGAGTCGGACACGACTGAGTGACTGAACTGAACTGAACTGAACTAAATATCCATCTATTTGTCTCAGCTCTACTATGAGACCAGACCATAGACCAAGCAAGGTCTTACTTTCATGCAACATCCCTTCTGATGTGTAAGGCTGCCTTGGCCAGTGGGTCTTCCCTTTTACAGGCTGCTCATCTCAGATCCTTCCACTGTTTTCCTCTGGGTGTGGTGGCTGTTGTGTTGTGCTCAGTTGCTCAGTCATGCCCAACTCTATGTGACCCCCCTGAACTATAGCCCACCAGACTCCTCTGTCCATGGGATTTCCTAGGCACAAATACTGGAGTGGGGTGTCATTTCCTACTCCAGGATATCTTTCTGACCCAGGGATTGAAAGCTGGGTCTCTTGCGTCTCCTGCATTGGCAGGTGGCTTCTATACCACTAACCTGGGTTGCAACACCTTAAGCATTCTACTTGCTCTCTTCTACCTTTGCTCCAACTCGATGCCAACCTACGTCCAAAGCAAAAGGCCAGGTGTGATGCACCAGCATCACAGGAAGTCTTGCGTCACTCTGCCAACTCAGACTGTATGGGCAGCCGCAAGTCTCCCCAACCTGTACACAGATGCTGTTGTGGAAAAAGACACAGGTCCTTATATTCTTGTCAAATTTCATTTTATGATATTAGACCCCCCCTTTTTTATTGCAGAATCCTTTTGTTAGTTCAGTTCAGTTGCTCAGTCATGTCCGACTCTTTGTGACCCCATGAATCGCAGCACGTCAGGCCTCCCTGTCCATCACCAACTCCTGGAGTTTACCCAAACTCATGTCCATCGAGTCATGATGCCATCCAGCCATCTCCTCCTCGGTTGTCCCCTTCTCCTCCTGCCTCCAAGTCCTTTTGAGATCTTTGCAAAATATTTGATGACACAGATGGAATCCATGAATTCAGTCAATGTGATTTCTACATCTTAATTCAAGCATTGGAATAAGCTACTGAACAGAACAGGAAGGAGGACAGACTTCCAGGGCAGGCCACTAGGAGCTGTCTCCCTTTCATGTGTCTACCTCACCGCAGTGTGGTAGAGTGGGAACTTTGTCAAATTCATCACTAAAATCTAGTTACATGGTATCTATCTCACTCTTCTCATTCACCAGACCAGTCACCTGGCCCCATAAGAAGTGAGGTTAGTGTGATTCCTGGAGAAAACAACTTCTCCCCAAATCTGCATAAGATATTCCTAATTACAATTGTTTCTGAGAGTGATGTTAATTTTACCAGTTTATATTAAAAACCATGATACTTGTCTGATTTCCTTGTACTTTTTCTGTGCTCCACAGTTTCTTTCCCAAATAACACTGACAACAGGTTCAGATGGCTCTTCAGTAAGCTTTCTCTCCATTCCCTGGGAAATATATTACTTCCCTAGGCTAACACCCATTTTTGCTCATTAGGCAACAATATGTGCCCTTTGCTTAGCTCAGATATTAAAATGCACATACAAATTCATTCCCCCATCCAAGTTGCATTTATTAAACACCTACTCTCTCTGAGGCAATGGAGCCTTCATCCAGAGGGCCATTTGTGAATGAGCATGCCTAGAAACAAAGCCCCAAATTGCATTTTATGCCATGCGTTGGCATTCGGAATTCTATACACAGTGGATATCTGATGACTAGCTTCAAGTAGGAAAGTGATATAGTCAGATCTGTAGGTTAAATAGCTCTCTCTAGGATCTCAATGGCAACCCATGCCAGTACTCTTGCCTGGAAAATCCCATGGACAGAGGAGCCTGGTAGGCTGCAGTCCACGGGGTCCCACAGAGTCGGACACGACTGAAGTGACTTAGCAGCAGACTGAGCAGGATGAGTTTAGAGGATACTATAAGGGTGCAAGTGAGGAGACTCTTGTAGTAAATTGAGACATACAGTGAAGGCTGGATTAAAACAGTGGCAGTGGAGACCAAAATGAGACATGAATTCATTTAAGAATGGAAAGACTTTGGCAACTGGATGAATGAGAGTGAGAAGCAAGGTCCTAGGGTAACTTTCCTTAGTTTCTGGCTGAATTATTTGGATGGATGGTTGGACATTTACTAAGAAAGGGAAGAGGTTATTGATTCTAGGTTACTCTTCCAGGACTACACATATTTTATTAAATTTGAATTATTTTGAGAACTAAATTTCCTATGTCTCTTTTTCTCTCATTGCTTAGCATCTCTTATGATTGTATAATCAGGTGAAAATATTCTAGACTATCCTAAAACTCCTGAATTCTTTGCCTCTTCAGTATCTCATTTGGTTGATACAGCTTAACATTTTTCCTAGAAATTTTAAAGTATTTCTTTCACTTGACCATCTTCACCCTGGTTACCAAGAATTCACTTTCTCTTCAAGTTCCCACCACATTCACTTTACCAACAAATTTCTCTAAATCTAAAGATCTAGATTATCTTCCTCCTAACTCCCTAGGACATGAAGTGATCAGCAGCCCATCTGGAATTTCTCAGATGCTGTGCCTTTTGGCTGAATGAGATTTAGAGCTGCCTTGATGCTTAAAGTCCATCATCACTCACTTGTGTTTCTTGCTTTTAGGTCAGTTTTATGATTTATTTCAAAAACACATTATCCATCCCCTACACCAGGCCCAGAAGCCTATAAGTTACAATTCTATCACTATTATACCTGAGGGAGACACTGGATCAGACTTGTAGAACTTTAGGCCTAGAAAGGACTGGAGATCCCACCTACTGCTCCCTTTATAGTTAAGTAAACCAAAGTCCTGGGAGATTATGTGATTTGTGTAAGTCTGCACAACTGGTTAGTTAGGGGCATAGCCAGGGCTAGAACATATGTCTCCTGACGTTTAGCCAAAATATGTATTATGTTTTTCCCTTGGCACGAAGTCAGACACTAGGACTTAAGTAAAGAATTTAGGGTATTCTACATCCAGGATGGCAGGGGCCCAATGATACACTAAGAATATAACATAGAAGTATATGGTTGTGCGATGCTGTGAAGATGTCCTTATATAGCAGTATGTAGATTCTTGGGTACTGATGTAGTCAGCTACATTTTCCAGCTGAAGGGGCCCACAGCTCTTTGACCCAACAACATTCATACTCCTCAGGGGTTGCACTGACCGCTGGAGAGAACTCTGTGAAATCCCAGGGCAGAATTGAGGGCTGGGTCCACTTACCACATCATCGATCATGTATGTTTCCCTTGGCACTGCTTTATCGGGTTCAGTAGTAAACCAAAAGAAAGTGACATTTAACCGAGCCCCAATTTTTATTCTTGTTCATATCTAAACCTGAACGAGTACTCTGTGGTCAGGTCTGTTTCAAGGGAGTTCCAGAAAGTCCCCATGTTCAAGTGCTCCCTGGAGGCAGGGTACCAACCATATCTAGCAAAAAGGGGAAAAAAAAAAAAGTAAAATAAATAAAGAAAAATATCTCCAACAGAGAAAGGGGTCATGCAGAGCCTGTGCCTGGCAAGGCTCAGTGTAGAAGCCTTTGAGGCTACAGCAGGTGGAGGGGACCCAAAAGATGATCCATTTGCCATGCTGTAGCCTGCCCTTTGTTGCACTATGGGTGTGCACGCTTGCTCAGTCATGTCTGACTCTTTGGGACCCCATGGACTGTAGCCTGCCAGGCTCTTCTGTCCTTGGAATTTTCCAGGCAGGAATACTGGAGTGGGCTGCCATTTCCTGCTCCCCTATGAGTACTACCAAATGAGTTCTCACACCCACCTAGACTCAAGGGTGGCTCCCAACCACTGTTCTGGAGGAGAAAGAGCCCCATCTAGAAGCTATAAGCCCACCTATAACTGACTCTGAGGGGAGAGCTATGAGTCGGCCATGTCACTGGAGAGCTTGGTCCCTAGAAGGCCAGGAAATAACGTCAAGGCCAAGGGTCATACAGATCACCCTCTGTGGGAACTCTTTCCCTGGGGGACATCGGGGTCTTCTTGCTAAACCAGGAAACACTCTGGCATTTCCATATGCCCTCTGCGAAGCAGACGGTCGTGTTTGACTCTTTGCAACCCCTTGGACTGTAGCCACCCAGGCTCCTGTGTCCATGGAATTCTCCAAGCAAGAATATCAGAGTGGGTTGCCACTCCCTTCTGCAGGGGATCTTCCCAACCCAGGGATCGAACCCAGGTCTCTTTCATTGCAGGCAGATTCTTTACCATCTGAGCCACCAAGGAAGCCCCATTGATAAAAGGTTGCAATACAATATTGGTCTTTTTTAAGGTGATACATCATTTTTTAATGTTGAAGAGGTAAATGTTTATGTTACTCATCCTTCTACTTCACTGTCGCATTTTAGTTCCTTTAAAAGACAAGATATGACAATACCATACACACTGTAAATTTATCTCTTCAAGTTTGTTTTCATCTCTAAGGAGTTATTGATCACCTCAGGTTTACCAGTAGGCTGCCCCAGGGTATGTCCATGTTATCTGAAGCTGTGAAAGTACTGTATTCTTTCATTTTTGCTTGATAGAGCTGGTCCTGTTAGTCAAGTTCTTTGAGGCTATAAGGACAATGCACCCTCCTGCAAAGAGTAATTGTAACCGTAAAGCGAAACTTGGTTTAGCACACCCATGGAAACAAGAAGTAGAAGGATAATTTTCCATCCCTTGTCACAGTGGGTTTTCGTTCTTCTCATCCTGGGGTCTGCAGTGTATTTTAGATTCTTCCACGATAATATCTCAGGGTTGCTAGGGAAATAAACTTGAGCTCAAGTGGCCGGACCTTTCTTTGTTCACCTTGCACTTGAGCTTTCCCCAGAACTAATCAGATCAGATGATCTCGGTGTCAAATACTTCCAGAGACTTCCCTGGTGGCTCATGGTTAAGACTCTGTTTCCAACGTAGGGGATGTGGGTTTGATCCTTGGTCAGGGAAGTAAGATCCCACATGCCATGTGGCGTGAACAAAAGATAAAAGCAAACAAACAGAAACTTCTTTTGGCTAGTTGATGCCAACCACCTACCTTATAAAGTGGCAGATATTTCTCAAGATTAGTGACTTTGGCAGGACACTAGTTCTCATCCAGGTCTAATCAACTTATCCAGAGAACACATGTAACTGATTTTATTTCCCAGGCCAAGGATTCTGTGTTAAGTCAGAACCACTGAGACAGGACAAAGGATTTAGGGCCATTTGTTTTTGTTTTCTTTTCTTTTCTTCTCTTAGGTGAACCATTTTGAATGGTTCTTTATTGAACAATTGTTTATTGAATTTGTTACAATATTGCTTCTGTTTTATGTTTCAGTTTTTTGGCCACAAAGATCGTGGGATGTGAGCCCCCAACTAAGGATCAAACCCACGCCTCCTGTGTTGGAAAGCAAAGTCCTAACCACTGGACTTCCAGGGAGGTCCCTAGGGCAATTTGTTCTTTGAAGAGGGTTGTGTCGTGCAGGCACATTCAACTTCACAAGTTCTTCCACTGTGCATCCACGCTCCCCACGTCCCACATGACCACCCGCGTCACTCAAGTCCAGCTGCTACTTAACATCCCCTAAGCCTAGACTACAGGCGTGATTTCTATGATTGCAAAGTTTGCTCTTGCTATACATTTTGAAAAGAAGGTCATCAAAGGATCTACCGGTTAGAGTGCCCCTCTGAAGTCCAGCAGAGACCGTTTCAATTGGCCTTGTGATATACCAGATGAAAGAGCGGACAGAAGTGCAAATTATTGGCATTAAATGGGAAAGAAGAACATCAGAAGGCCAACTGTAGTTTGGGGAAAAATTAAAACCAAGAACAAAGGAAAGGGAGTTAAATTCAAGTCTATTCCTTAAAAGGATAGGATCTGATTTTGATCTTGAGAAAAAAAAAGTTTTCGAGGAAAACCTGTCTCCAACATGATCCATCTCATAATGTTCTCTAATGTCTTTCATCTACTGAGTGATTTGGAGGGAAGAGGGAGTTGATGGTAATGAAGCAATCATTAGACTTAATATTTAAAAATAACAAGCTTGTTTATATAAAACAATGGCAGTTCCACAAACCTGTCACAAATATCTAGGTCAGTGCAAAGAGCAAGAAATATAATTTGCAGAAGTATAACAAAACAGCAGAGACAAATTTATCATTATTATTCTAATATTACTCTTTTGCTTTTTTTCTTTCTTGTAATGATATAACGTTTCACTGCAGGTAGAAAATATAACTTGTGTAGGAATCAGGAGTAGTGCTGTCATAATGGAATTCTTTCAAGAATCACTCTGTGAGTCTCCCTGCTTTCCTCCTCTTTTCAGCCTCTCTGGGAAATTTCAGGAGGAACCCTGGCAGCCAGATTGACAGTTACACATAGTGGAGAGACAGTTTAGGCTGCAAGCTGGGTTTGCAAGGACACTGTAGTCAATGGCATTATTAATAAGACTTGAAACCATTTCCCCAAAAGCGTCTATGTCTTGGGACAGGCTGTTTGGGAGACTCTTGATGTGTAGGTTTGATGTCTGCTACCTAGGAGAGTGATGTCTTCATCTCTAAGTAGGTTCAGCTCTGCTGAGAAGAAACTAATTGAGAAGGGAGCACTGGATTGAGAGTCAAAGGCCCTAACTGGACCCCAGTTTTACTTGACCAGTTATGTGTCTCTGGAGAATTCATTCAACTTTTATGAGCCTCAGCTTCCTCCCCCCACCCCACACACAAAAAAAACAAGGATAGGTTAGGTGACTTTTGTGGTCTTTACCAGTTTCGTATTTTTACAGCCAAGTACTGGGCTGGCCTTTTCATACTGCTCACGGGGTTCTCACGGCAAGAATACCAGGGGGCTTGCCATTCCCTCTTCCAGATGGCAGTGGATAAGATGATTAGATAACATCACCACCTCAATGAACGTGAATTTGAGCAAACTCTGGGAGATAGTGAAGGACAGGGGAGCCTGGCGTGTTGCAGTTCATGGAAGTCGCAGAGAGTCAGCCACGACCTAGTGACTGAACAAAAACAATGATTGGGTTGGCCCAACATTTCGTTTGGGTTTTTCTGCATAACACCCTAACATAGCATGTGGGTGCATGCGTGCTAAGTCACTTCAGTTGTGTCCGACTCTTTGTGACTCTGTGGACTGTTGCCCACCAGCCTCCTCTGTCCATGGGATTCTCCTGGCAAGAATACTGGATTTTGTTGCTGTGACCGCCTCCAGGGGATCTTCTCAACCCAGGGATCAAACCTGCATCTCTTATGTTTCCTACATTGGCAGCCAGGTTCTTTACCACTGCTGCTGCTGCTGCTGCTAAGTCGCTTCAGTCATGTCTGACTCTGTGCGACCCCATAGACGGCAGCCTACACCACCAAAAACCCAAACAAACTTTCTGGCCAAGCCAATATTTTTCCAATACCCAAGCGAACCCTTTCAAGTCTAAAGTCCAAAATGCAGTTTTCCTTGAGTATTTCTAAAGGGAAAAGTTCACTGGCTGCCTGGTTTTCCAGTGGATTTATTTCTCGGTCACTGATCACTGCTGTACTTGTAACTTTCCTATAGATCTAGTGTAAGGGCCAGGGAATGATAACCCCGTGTTCTCTGCTGCAATCCCACAGGTGCTGAAGAAGAGGCTGATAACCAACCTGGGAAGCTTAACCAAGCCAAGCTCTTCCTGCCAGGCATCTTAGCATGCGAGGATCAGAATGCCTGGGTCCATCGCACGTGGCAAATTTAATGTTTCACATTACCCTCCTGAGGGTAAGGCGAAACATTAAAGGAAATAATAATCTGAAAACAGATAAGCACACCTTAGTCATGCAAACTCTCCTTGTTATCCAGCTTAAACAACAACAACAACAAAACACATCCTAGTAGAACCAAACCAAAATGACAGCTTCTCTCAGGCCAGCACTGTGAAAGATGAAAGGCCCTTTAGATGTTACTTAACGCAATGCGTATACTTTGGAGATGAGGAAACGGAGGCTCAGATAGTCTAAAATGTTGTGGCCAAGAGCCTGCAGCTGGTTGGAAGCACGCCAAGAGCTGATTTCAGATTCTCTGATTCCCAGGCTCTGGGGTTCTCAGTCCCCATCTCCGTGTCACTCACCCCAGATCGCACCATTTGCCTGTAAGCTGTACATATTCCCAAGTGACCTTAGTTCCTCCCCCCGTCTGTCCTGGTTCCTCACTTCCGGAGAGGAAGAAGGGTTTCCTTCCTCATCCTCACGTTCACTACCACATCTTCAGGGCAGTCAGCCCTCACCCTGTGGGTGCCTCCCTCACTGGAGGACCTCTGTTCCTGCTCTCTGGAAATCCCATTTCTTTCACTGTCTTTTTTTTTTTTTAACCCCACCCTGTGGCTTAACAGCATCCCTGCTTTCAACCCAATGCATCCAAGTTCAACATAAAGCACAAGCGCTGAAGAGCCAGTGAGGGAGTTGTTTCCTCACCATACGTTATTTTCTGTGTTTTCAAGCATCTCCAGATTCGGATGCCAGCCCAGTGGAACAAATGTCAGAGCCATCAGTGGAGGCCTGAAGGCCAGAGGCAGTCCCCTGGGCAGAGGTGGTAAAGCCTTTGGTCTCGCTGGGGCCTGGCCCCACCCTGTAACTGTCTCCCTGCTCTGGAGAGGGCAGAGGCGGGCACGGGAGGAGACCAGCCCACAGCCTGAGCTGCAGCACCAGCCTCCTCCCCTGACAGTCCACCCACAAGAGGAAAATGTTCCACCTTTCTTTTCCATGCACAAGGGGCCGAAATTTTAATTAAAAGGAGCTCTGGAAAGCCACCCTCATTTTGTGGCCCTGTTTTTTCTCTCTCTTAGAAAGATGAAGCAGCAAGCACTTGGTATATACATTAGAGAAGAAGAAGTCAATAGAACACAACACGAAGAAGATAAATGGATGATCAATATCGATCCCAATACAACAAAGACTGTTTCAACCCCCGCCCCCAAAACACACTTTCAGGAGTTTCTAACAAATCAGTATGCAGACGTTTCTTAAATACCTATTGAATGGCACTGCGCTGGTAGTTTTTGTGCTAACTGAATTCCCTAATCGAGGTGGATTTATGAGTAGAAAAAAAAAATGTGGTGCTGTCTAAGCAGGAAGAGAAAGCAAGCAGTCCTGTATTCCATGCATGCTCTGACACAGTGTTTCCGAAGGCCAGGTCACCCACCTGTTGGCTATTTTAGGAAGGAGGATTCTGGCGGCAGCTGGGGCTCTGCCATAAATAACTTGCACCCCGATGTTCTAGCACTGAGCCCTGCTTGTCACATCTTTCTAAGAGACCTGGATTGTGGAGATGCCTCAGGTGACCACTCCCTCTGGAACCCCAGAAAATGACAGAGGCTGCTGAGTGGTCACCATCACTTCCTTTCATCAGCCCTTGCCCCTTGCAAGCTGGCTCTTGGCTTCCAAGGACTTTCTGCTGTTGGAAGGCCAGCAGAATAGCAGCTGCCTGAGAATAATCACTGTGACCGTTGAGGCTATTGGTGACCATCGAGTTTTATAGCACCTCCATTAAATGATTAAACACATCCACATTTCAAAAATCTTCCGGCAGCTCCCCATGACCATTCATTTTAACCTCAAAAGTCCTAATCCCAATATCTGAAGCTCCACCAATTTCCCAGCCTCCCCATCGGTCATGCTCTCTGTCTCCTGCAGCTACACGGCTCCTCCTGATGGTATCAGTATCTGACTCTTGGTCCACCGACCAATGGCTTTCCTACTACTGAGGTGAGCTCAGCAACACCTTCCTTCCCCAAAGGCCTCCCTGTCTTGCACACTTAACCTGGAGGGGCTTTACATACCCATATGTTAGGTGTGTGTATGTATGTGTGTGTTTTCTATGCCATGGCCATTTGTAGGCAGGCTCACCTGCCTAGAGCTAAGGAAAATTCATCATTCAAAACCATGACTTGAATGAATGGGCCCTGTCATTCAAACAGCAACACAAAGCAACACCCATATCCAAGTGAGAGCTTCAGTTGCAGCCCTAAGGGTTCTTTCAAAAGTCAGCAAAGTGAGGTTTTTTCAGAAGAAGGCCCAAGTATCTTTTATTTATCTCTTTTTTTGAGATATAATCAACATATTACATTAGTTTCAGGTATCTAACATAATGATTTGATAGTTGTATGTATTCAAAACTGAGCAGGGAAATGTATTCTAGAACTATCACGACAAGTCCAATGAGCATCCACCTCTATACACAGATGCGGATCTTTTTCTTGTGGTGAGAACTTTGAAGATCCACTATCTTAGCAACTTTAAAACATACAATAGAGTATTAATAACCAGGTCATCATGCTGTACATTGCATCCCCGAGACTTACTTACATTATAACTGGAAGACTGAACCTTTGATCACAGTCTACCATTTTGTCCATCCCAATGCACACCCCTCTGCCTCTATCAAGCACCTGTCTATTCTCCATATCCGAGTTCATTTTTTTGTTTGTGTGATTTTTTGTTTTTAGATCCCACATATAAGTGAGATCATACAGTATTTGTCTCTCTCAGGCTGATTTATTTCACTTAATGTAATGCCCTCTATGTTGTTCACTCTCAGAGATGGGAAATTTTGTTGCTAGAACCCTTTTCAGAAAGAAAAAAAAAAGTGTGTCAGGGTACAACAGTTTGGAGGCTTTGATTGGCATTGCTTTTCCCAACATGGACATCTGCAGACAAGAAAACCAAACCACCAAGAGAATGCTTTTATATATAAGCTCAGGCACCACTTACACCCCACTTCTGTGAATAAGATTTAATCACCAGATACCAAATCTGCAGCAAGATTCATATCATCTTTAAATTACCTGTAAATCTGGTACAGAGTTTTGTCCTTAAGAAGGTACTTCATAAATGTTTATCCAAGTGGTCATGGAGGATTTAGCTCACAGGAAATGTAAGTGGTTATCAACAAGCATAACAGACCTGAGTGGGAACCCTTACTTGTTATTTGATTTCCCAATAGGAAAAACAAATTCAACCTCACCTTGGCTTTCTTCTTCCATAGATTTCAAGATCTTAATGGGTTTGGAGTTTCAGGGTCAGCCTTTTTTGAAATTGTTTTTCTTTTACACCAAGCACACATTTACAGCTTTAAGAGATATAAGCATATTCATACAACCATTCTACTTGAATTTATAGGAAGAGAGCTACAATCATGGAAGGGGTTTTCCTATTAACAAAGTGCAAGGGAGAATTTTCTGATAACCGTCTGGTTAACCGAGAATCAGGGAAACAGAGTACCTATGCTGTTGACTCCCGACATCGTAGAAACGTGCATGCTTCTGAACTGAGATCCTGCAGCCTTTCTTTGTAGGAATAACAACTACTTTCCAAAACTGGCTTTAAGTAGTATTTAACAGTGACAGCCATTACTTTTAGGCAGAATTTTTGATGTTGTTTGGCTTTGATTTAGTTCAAATTAAGTGTATCTGTTCTCCCTTCAAACAGAAGGAGAAATGGTGGGAATCATGACAGATTTCCTCTTCTTGGGCTCCAGAATCACTGTGGATGGTGACTGCAGCCATGAAATCAGAAGACTATTGCTTCTTGGCAGGAAAATAGTGACAAGCCTAGACAGTGTGCTACGGTCTTCCCAGCGACGTTAGTCTTGCATATAGTCAAGGCTGTGGCCTTCCCTGTGGTCACACACGGCTGTAAGAGCTAGACCGTAAGGAAGGTAGGATGCCAAAGAATTGATGCCTTTGAACTGTGGTGCTGGAGAAGGCTCCTGAAAGTCCCTCAGATGGCAAGGAGAAAAAAAACAGTCAATTTTAAGGGACATCAACCTTGAATATTCACTGGAAGGACTGATGCCGAAGCTAAAGCGCCAGTATTTTGGTCATCTGATGTGAACAGATGACTCAGAAAAGTCCCTCATGCTGGGAATGATTGAGGGCAGAAGGAGAAGAGGGCTTTGGAGGATGAGATGACTGGGCAGCACCACCAGTGCAATGGACACGAACTTGGGCAAACTCCGGGAGGTGATGAGGGACAGGGAGGCCTAGCATGCTGCAGTCCATGGTGTTGCAAAGAGCTGGACATGACTGGGCGACTGAACAACAGCAACGAATTCCTTGAGCAGGGGCTTCTCAGGTGGCGCTAGTGGTAAAGAAGCCACCTGCAAATGCGGGAGACATAAGAGACACGGGTTTGATTCCTGGCTAGGGAGGATCCCCTGGAGGAAGGCATGGCAACTCACTCCAGTGTTCTTGCCTGGAGAATCCCATGGACAGAGGAGGTTGGTGAGCTACAGTCCATAGCATTGCATAGTCAGACACGACTAAAATGACTCAGCACGCGTGCACACACTTCTTGAGTGGAAGAAGAAAATCTGTGGATGAGTAAGAGTGATTAGTATCAGTTTAGTTTGAGCATGTATGAGGCAATCAGCTAAGAATCCCATGAAAATTTATATCATTAGACTAGGAGTATCATATCCCCTGTTTTTGTTTTCCCAATGTCTCTTCCAGACACAGACACTTATGTTAATGGGCTTCTTATTAATACACGCCACTTGTAGAACAGGCCGGTTCCCACGGAGTGCTGGGTTTTCAGCAATGAAAGGAGGTAGACTGCAAACTGCCAGTGTGCACCAATCTAACAGTTCTGAAGAGCTGCAAGGAGAGTAGGACAGTACAGAGCCTCCAAGTACTGAGGAGGCGCTGGTGACGTCTCCTGCCACCTGCAGAGACCTCCAGGGGATTTTCCCCTTCGTGGCAGCTACCCATGAGCCTCCCAGAGTAAAGGTCCTTGTGCTTCTGTGTACCTGGACAGCAGAGATCACCAGCAGGATTAGAGCAAGAGGGACTCAACACCGTCTAATGAAAACGTCAGTTTACAGAAATATCCAAATCACCAGCTCCCACCCCTACACCACCAAATCAACTGATCTGCGCAAGGACAGTGTATTCTTGTCCAGGACTGTGTACAGCGTCTGCCCAGAGAGGCGTTCAGTAAACAGATTTCAACTGGGTGACTTGCACGAGCTGTCGGGGTGGGAGTAAAGAAACTGCGGTATCTTATTTCCACAACTGCTAAAGTTCACAGCTGTCAGGCCCTTAAGCTCCAAGGTCAGCCCTGGAAGGGCAGCTGGTGGGGGCCCACAGCCTTCACCCTGGCTTATACTTAATCTTTGGCCATTCCCCCTAAGCCCATCCCTGATTGGAGCGCCTTCTAAAGTCTTCCACTGAATCCAGGGTGCTTAGAGCTGCCCACTGCTTTCTGCTGAAGCCAGCGTTCCTTGGCTGACACTGCTGTGATTGGACTGGATTGATGTCTATGCCTAATGTGATAACATGGTTAAACGTCGGCTCACGATTTCTTTTCATCTTCACATTTTTCAGTAGCCTCTTGGGAGTTCACCATTTTACGACTTTGTAAAAGCCAGCTGATTTTCCTCTTTTGCTCGTGGTGAATAGGGGAAACTTTCTCATTCACATCACTCCAACCAGAGCTGTTGTTGGCCAGTCACTCAGTCTTGTCCGACTCTTTGAGACCCCATGGACTCAGGCAGCACATGAGGCTTCCCTGTAAATACTCCTTTTGAGTTGCGTATTAAACTTACATTTCTGTGGATCCAGAAAAAAAATTTTTTTAAGTTAAAATATGTCTTTAATAGTACATAAAAGTATATATGAGGAATTTATATAAGAAACACTTGAATGTTACCAAATGATCTTTCTATATCTCTTGAGATGATTGTATAATTTTTCTTGCTTATTGTATAAATATAGTTAGTTATATTGATTGAATTTTAAACATTAAGTCAAACTTGCGTAATCAAAACAAAAAAAAAAACACTATGAAGCATCTGGTTAAGTCAGAGAACTATTC
Source organism: Redunca redunca (assembly GCA_006410935.1). Lineage (NCBI taxonomy): Eukaryota > Metazoa > Chordata > Mammalia > Artiodactyla > Bovidae > Redunca > Redunca redunca. The sequence continues at coordinate 274,028 of SJYQ01003915.1, read as the reverse complement.
AGTATGTCTGTACACACTAGAATAGTTGGTGAGCTTTGGGCAATCAGTTTGCATCTCAGCAACTGTTCCTTGCAAAGGCGTGTGTGTTCGTGCTTCTGTCATTCAGTCGTGTCTGACTCTGTGCGGCCCCATGGACTGTGGCCCGCCAGGCTCCTCTGTCCATAGGATTCTCCAGACAAGATTATTGGAGTGGGTTGCCATGCTCTCCTCCGGGGGACCTTCCCAACCCAGGACCTGAACCCGTGTCTCTCACGTCTCCTGCATCAGCAGGCGGGCTCTTTACCACCAACACCATTTGGTGACTGCACAGGTGACTAACCATTTAAGCACTCTTTTGGTTAGTGTACTAAAACTATCCTCTCGCCACCTGAGAGCTCTGCCCCGAAGAGAAGCCACCGTTCTGCGTCCCAGTCCATCGGGGCTCTATGAAGACAGAACACTTCTGACTTGATTAGTGGGAACATGGCTCGATGTTCGAGAAATATCTGTGGGGTCAGTTAATGAACACTGGAGGTGCTCAAGATGCAGGACAAAGCTTGCCTTATTCCGCCCAGAGTGTGTTCTACTCAACTAGGCTTGTTATGGATACTGCGGGAAGGAAAATAAGGCCAGCTCCCCAAAATTTTTTCTTTCAGAATAAGGAGAAACAATTTTTTTTTTTTGTAGTGTAAACAGGCAAATACAGACATCAGACACAATTAAACAAAGTTTAATAGTTTCTAATTGAGTTCAATCAAATTGTTTCTCACTTTAAAAATTGGAAAACACTTCTTTCTCACTTGGCAGACACTTTCAACACTTCGGAAGAAGTGACTGAATGGACAGAACCTGGGAGAAACACATATGGAAATGAAATAAGCGAACACCGTGACATCAAACTGACTGAGAGCCTGTTCTTCCGCACACTGGGCTGATTTACTATTCTACTGGCCGAGAGTGTGCCTTCAGCAAATATCAGAGCTGCCTGTGTCGCACGCTTCATTTTCCCCCATGCTGACCTTGGATTAACCCTTCACCTTTCACTCTACGGCTAATTAAATCCAGTGACATTTCGGCCAGACACTCTCTGCTGAAATATTTAGTGAGGGTCTTAAATTCCTTCATAGTTGTCCCAGCCCCTATGCCTACCTCCCCACCAAACATCTGCTTCAGGGTCACAATATTTTGTCAAAAAAAAAAAAACTGTGGAACTACCATGGTAACCTCATAAACCTGTCCCTCACCCAGCTCTTCAAGGAGTTTATAAGAATCCAGCTGAAAAAGTTGGCCAGCGGCTCTGTGAGCTGGTTGTTTTATGCGTGGTAGTTAACCTTTTCTCCCCCTTTCTTTCTTCACCGCTCCCACTCCAAAACCACTCGTTTAAAAATATTTACAAAGTAATTTAACATTTATTTAGCCATCAAAGAGGAAATTGAAGTTGAGCTCAAGTGGACTTTTCTTACTACCATACTGCTTTCTAAGGTTGAAACTGTCACTTTCCTGTTTTTTACCATCTAGGTAAACTCAGCTGAAATCAAGAGGTCTCTTTTCATCCTGCTCTCATTTCCTCTTCACTTCCCCGAGTTCCTTTAGCATTCAGCGAGAGTCCCATATATAGCAAAAACTCAGAGGCGTTGATGGGAAAGAGAGCGGGCCTGGGAAGAACAAATCATTCCAGCACACTTAATCTCCGTTTTACTGAAACCCACTTAACTCCACTTGAAATGGGGTGAAGTCATTCCTTTTATTTTTTTCTTCAAAGTTAAGTTACCTAAGCAGCGGTCCCCAACTTTTTTGGAACCACAGACCAGTTTTGTGGAAGATAATTTTTTCCATGGACCAAGGAGACGTGGGGATGGTTGCGGGATGATTTAAGCATATTACATGCATTGTGCACTTTATTTATATTTTTATTTCATCATCTTCACTTTAGATTATCAGGCATTAGATCCCAGAGGTTGAGGACCCCTAACCTAAGGTATCTGTTTCTCCATTATTTCTAATGTGCCCCCGCCCCTGCCCCCACTGGTTTGGGCACTTATGGCGAAATCCCATTCATCCTCAAGTTTTAGATAAGGTTGAATGAGGTTACATCCCTCACAGTGCACAGAATTGACACATGGAACTCTACATTTTCCAGAGAAAGGAAGATTTTTAAGTGTGTATGTGTTCTTAAATACAATCAAACTTGTTAGGCAAAGAGAGAAACCCCCAAATCCAAGAAACAGTCACTCAAAGTTTGCTGGAACTATCTTGTGTCAGAGTCTTTGAAAGAATATAAATATATAAATATAGGAATGGTAATTATATGACATCTGACAAGTTAGATGCCTTTGAGCAAAATCCAGTTGGAGGTTTTGATCAAATTATCACTTAGGCTAATTCAGCTCAGAACAAACACGGACTGTGTGTAATTACATAGTTCCTGGTGAAAGAAGCTTGGATGGTTGGAACTGCATATTTAAGTCGAAAGTAGAGTTAGGCTGCCTTTCGGGAAACATACAGAGGGTCTGTGCAGAGGGTGGCCAGCCAAGATGTGCGTGTTAGTAGATTGAACAGATGATCTAGTGTAGATGGTTCTGAGGAGAAGGAAATGGCAACCCACTCCAGGGTTCTTGCCTGGAGAATCCCAGGGATGGGGGAGCCTGCTGGGCTGCCGTCTATGGGGTCGCACAGAGTCGGACACGACTGAAGCGACTTAGCAGCAGCAGCAGCAGCAGATGGTTCTAAGTAGACCTCACTAGTGAGGTTCATGCGTTTGTCTTGGGACCTTCCCATCTTATCATCTCTTGCTTTCTCTCTCCCTTAGAAGCACAACCCTCATTACCTAATATAGATGCTCAGTGTATGCGTTCTTTGCCAATGACTTGATTTTACCTCTTTCATTTATAGTTCACAATAATTAGTACCTTATTATCTCAAGAACTGTGTAACTACATGTAAACTCTGGAGAGCTGTAGTATCCTGAAACTGGTCACCATACCTGGCAAAGTAACAACTCAGCTCAGACCAAAAAAATTCCCCTCTTTCACACTGGGGGTGTGTGGTAATAACATCTGGTCCTTAACCATAAAATGACGGTGTCACAGAATGCTTGCAACGGAGATGGTTATCAGTCAACATTTAGAAGGTTTTTTCATGCACTCTGCAACCTGGAATTCCCCATTCTCCCACCACCTTGATGTCAAGAGGCGCTACACTTGTGGGTCAGCTCTGTAAAGGGCCACACAAGTAAATCTGAGATTACCCTGGAAATTCCCTCCCATGGGTGTGGTGGTACAGTGGAATGACAGGTGATTTTAGGGGGTAAACGCCTTTCAATATAACAAACATTCTAAACAGGACCAAAAAATAGCACTGAAAAAAAAGCAAAAACAGCATTAACACTGTGTTTTTCTTAAGGCTTCTTATATTTCAAGCAGGTCAACACTTCTCATTTATTGATTAAAAAAATGAAGAGTTTCCTCTGTATTAGTGGGATCCCATGTGGGTGCTTGAGCTCATGAAGAAAGAGAGGACAGAGTGAGAAAGGGAAGAAATTAAGGTCCAGGAACTCCAACATTTAATTGTTGGAGCATGAAAGATAAAGTTGAAAATGGTATACTAGAAGCAGTCAGAAGAATAGGAGAAAATTTAGGAGCACATGGGGGGTCTAGAAACCTAGAGAAGAAACGGTTTCAAGAAGGTTAGGGTGGACAATACTCCTGAATTCTATGTAAGGTCAAATAAAATAAGCAAAAGAAAAAAATTATTTAGTATGTTATGGACTGAGTTCCAATCCCAAAGAAAGGCAATGCCAAAGAATGCTCAAACTACTGCACAGTTGCACTCATCTCTCACGCTAGTAAAGTAATGCTCAAAATTTTCCAAGCCAGGCTTCAGCAATACCTGAACCGTGAACCTCCTGATGTTCAAGCTGGTTTTAGAAAAGACAGAGGAACTAGAGATCAAATTGCCAACAACTGCTGGACCATCAAAAAAGCAAGCGAGTTCCAGAAAAACATCTATTTCTGCTTTATTGACTATGTCAAAGCCTTGACTGTGTGGATCACAATAAACTGTGGAAAATTTTGAAAGAGATGGGAATACCAGACCAACTGACCTGCCTCTTGAGAAACCTATATGCAGGTCAGGAAGCAACAGTTAGAACTGGACATGGAACAACAGACTGGTTCCAAATAGGGAAAGGAGTACGTCAAGGCTGTATATTGTCACCCTGCTTATTTAACTTCTATGCAGAGTACATCATGAGAAACGCTGGGCTGAATTAAGCATAAGCTGGAATCAAGATTGCCAGGGGAAACATCAACAAGCTCAGACATGCAGATAACACAAGACTTATGGCAGAAAGTGAAGAAGAACTAAAAAGCTTCTTGATGAAAGTGAAAGAAGAGAGTGAAAAAGTTGGCTTAAAGCTCAACATTCAGAAAACAAAGATCATGGCATCCGGTCCCATTACTTCATGACAAATAGATAGGGAAACAGTGGAAACATTGGCAGACTTTATTTTGGGGGGCTCCAAAATCACTGCAAATGGTGACTGCAGCCATGAAATTAAAAGACGCTTACTCCTTGGAAGGAAAGTTATGACTAACTTAGCATATTAAAAAGCAGAGACATTACTTTTCCAACAAGGGTCCATCTAGTCAAGGCTATGGTTTTTCCAGTGGTCATGTATGGATGTGAGAGTTCGACTATAAACAAAGCTGAGTGCCGAAGAATTGATGCTTTTTGAATTGTGGTGTTGGAGAAGACTCTTGAGAGTCCCTTGGACTGCAAGGAGATCCAACCAGTCCATCCTAAAGGACATCAGTCCTGGGTGTTCATTGGAAGGACTGATGTTGAAGCTGAAACTCCAGTACTTTGGCTACCTGATGCGAAGAGCTGACTCATTTGAAAAGACCTTGATGCTGGGAAAGATTGAGGGCAGGAGAAGACGACGACAGAGGATGAGATGGTTGGATGGCATCACTGACTCAATGGACATGGGTTTGGGTGAGCTCTGGGAATTGGTGATGGACAGGGAGGCCTGGTGTGCTGCAGTTCTTGGGGTCACAAAGAGTCGGACACAACTGAGCAACAGAACTAAACTGAACTAAACTGAACTGGACTGAGTTCTACCTTCCCAAATTCAAATGTTGAAGCACTACTGCCCCATTAACTGTTTTTTGAGACAGGACTTTTAAAGAGATAATTAATGTTAAATGAGGTATTGAGGTTGGGACCTCATTCAATACAACTGGTGTCCTTATAAGAAGAAAAGGAGAGTCCAGAGACGCATGTACACAGAGGAAAATCTGTGTGGGGACACGGGGAGAAGGTGACCGTCTGCGAGTCAAGGAGAGAGGCCTTGAGAGCAAACAAAACTGCTGGCACCTTGATCTTGGACTCCCATCCTCCAAAACTGTAAGAAAACAAATTCTGTTGTTTAAACTGCTTAGCTGTTTCATTATGGCAGTCCTAGCCAACTAATACAAGCAACAAGGGTCTTAGATTACTGATGATAAAGTTGTTATGGGAAGAGATGGAGATGAAAAAGTAGATTGGAGCATGTTGAGAAATAAGTGGGAGATGAGTAAAGAGAGACAGGGAGCAAAGTTAACCCTCTTAAGAAATTTGAATGTGAAGGAGAAAACCAGAGACAGGATGATCAACTGCAGAAATGTGGGGTTTCAGGATTATTAGGATTAAACTTGAAAAGTAGCAAATAATGAATGAGATCATCTATGCAAAAGCCACATTAAAAAGACAAACAATCTCTCAGAGTAAAGATCAGGATTAGAAAATAGTCATAACAGCAACAATAAATAACAAAAAATAGTGATATACCAATAACAGTATCACTTATCAGGCAACTCATATAAGCCAAGTTATGAGGGTCATGCTTTATAGATTTTACATAGTTTTATCTTCATAGCACAGTGCCCGCCACCTACCATGTTCAATATACTTTTTCTGACTCAATAAAAAAGACTCTAAAAAATAGATATTATTATTCCCAAGTTATTCCCCATTTATATATGAGGAAATTAAGACTCACATAGTTTCAATAACTTATTCAAGGTTTATGTGGCCCTAAAGTCTAATCTATAATGTAGACATGGCCAAAGGAAGATGCCCTAAATGAAAACACAAAATGAGAGGTTAGAAAGGTGAAAACTGAGCTCATTTTTATTCTGCTGTCCAGAGGAGAGGATACAGGTCAGTGGTGCCACTGGCTTGGAGAGAGCGACCAGCTCGTGGGGAAAGGTGTGGGAGGCTCCAGGCTGCTGGCGATTAAGGTCATTCCACCATGCACCCCCTGCCTGGGATCTGGGGACCAGTCTGTGGACCTGGTAGACACCTGTAAGAACTCCCAGAAAGATGGGAAACAATTGGAGGAGTTTAAGAAGAGGAATTTTATCATCTCTTTTATCATCAGCTTTCTAAGGCTGCCACAAGGCTGGATGGCATAAGCAACAGGACTTTACTTTCTCGTAGTTTTGGAGGCTGGACGTCCAAAGTCAAGGTGCCAGCGGGTTGTCTGCTCCTGAGGCCTCTCTCCCTGGAGGCGGCTTCCTGTGGTGTCATCACATGACTGTCCCTCAGTCTGGGTATCATCTGTGTCCTAATCTTGTCTTCCTAGAAGGACCCCAGTCATACTGGATTACGGCCAACTCTCATGACTGCTTTTTAACCAAATTACCTCTATAAGGACCCTGTGTCCAAACCCATGAATTTTCTGATGTACTGAGGATTAGGGCTTCAACATATGAATTTCGAGGGGACACAGTTTAGTTCATAACACTTCACCTGGAATTTTTAACATGAATTGTTAATATCATGGAATTATTAACATGGAATTTTTAGCGTGATCACTGGGTGCTGTGCTGAGAATAGATTATAACGTTGCATGGATGCAAGAGTGTAGGTGTGTGTGCTCAGCCACTCAGGCGTGTCTGACTCTTTGCAGGCCCATGGATTGTAGCCCACCAGGCTCCTCTGTCCACGGGGTTTTCCAGGCAAAAGTACTGGAGTGGGTTGCCATTTCCTACTCCAGGAGATCTTCCAGACCCAGGGAGTGAACCTGAGTCTTTTGTGTCTCCTACGCTGCAAGCAGATTCTTTACCACTGTGCCACCTGGGAAGCCCAAGAGTACAGGAGGGGAGAGCTATGGAGGTGGCTCAGACCAAAGTGACAGTATCATTGAGGTGGTAATATAGGTTTGCAATTGGGAAATATTTTTAAAGCTGAGCTGAAAGAAGTTGCTCTTGAATTGAGTACAGGCTACATAAGAAAAAAGTTCGAGAATAACTCCAGGGCTTTGGGCCTGAGTAGCTAAAAGGAAGGAGTTGCTATTACCAGAGATGGGCAGATTATGGAAAAAAGCAAATGAGGGGGAGAGGATAGGAATTCTGTTTAGGACATACTAGGTGTGAGATGTGAATTAGACATCTAAATAGAGATGCCAAGTAGGCATTCGAACATGAGTATGGAATTTGCAGCAGAGGTGTGGACTAGAAACATAAATTCTGAGTCACTGTTATATAAATATATCTTATTATATTATAAGATAATTTTTTTTAAGAAGCTGTATGAAACTGCTGAGGGGAAGGATAGAAAAAAACATCCAAGGGTTGAGCTCCAGAGCGCAACAATGATAAGAGGCCAAATGCATGAGGAAGAACAGGCAAGAGACGAAGGCTGAATGACCAGGGAGGGAAGAGGAAGCCCAGAAGCCTACAGTGCCTGGAAGCCAGGTGATGTCATAGTTTCCAGAGCAGAGAGAGACTGCCAAATGCTATGGATAGTCCAGTAAGATGAGGACTGAGATCTGAGCACTGGATCCAGCGGTGTGGAGGTCAGTAGTGACTCTGAATATTTGTCTGCTTGGTGTGAGTCAGTGCATAAGAGCATAATTAAATCTGGAGCGCTGGAAAGTTGAGTTTGTGGATCAAACTGTAGAGAGGAGAGTGCCAAGGAAAATGTAACCTTCACAGCCTGCCTGCGTGTCCAGCTGCTTCTTTAGTAATCTGCTGCCTCTTTCCAAAATCAAACCACACTTTTTCTACGTCTCAATGATGAGATTGGATACTGAGTCAACACTTGGTCTTTTAAGGTCTCTGAAATCTCTTCAGACCTCAGATATTTGTTTCTATTGTCATTAAGTGCTACCACAGTGCTTGGCACATGTTAGACAGCCAATACATATCAAATGAATGGTTTAAAAAATGAATGCTGTTGGTTACATAGGTATCAGTCAACAAACGAACAGTTTCCTCCTTCACCTTGTGCTAATCTGGACCCCAGCGACAGACTCAAGATGAGATCTCCCAAAGGGACCTGTCTCTGGGAGAAGGGTAGGGAACGAAGCAGAAGAGGTTGGAAGAGCCAAGACCTTGGAGAAGAGGAAGAAGGAAGGATGATGGAGAAGAAGGATCTCAGACTGCAGTGCACTTTTAAGGAAGTATTGGCGAACTTACTGGGGAGGCCTCGAGCCACAGGGCTGTCCTCAAGCCACAAAGAACCTGCCTGCCCGTGCAGGAGACACCAGGGACTCGGGTTCAATCCCTGGGTCAGGAAGGCATGACTGAAATGACTTAGCATGCACGCGTGCACGAGCCACAAGTGTCCATCTGAAGAGTCCCTGTCTTCCAGCAAAGGGTTCGAGTAGTAACCCTGCCTCACTCACTCACTCCCCTGGGAGCAGCCCATGGGAAGCAAGGTCTTGGAGCCAAAGTGGTGATGATGTATTTCTGAATGCAGTAGCGGGGCTGTTGGCCAATTTTGCCCCCTGTGGCTAAGACCTGAGAGGCAGTGTTCACAGCCACTTCATAGGTCATGTTTATTTTTAGCCTCCTACTTAATATTTTATAAAAATGAGTGAATACCAATGAAACTCCAAAGGAAATTGAAAAAAAAAGTGTCTTTTTCAGAGTCTCTAATCAGCTACCACAATATTACTGTGTTAAATATGTCAAGCAGTGACACCATACCACTATTTAGGCAACTTAGGATTGGTATACAATTAATCTTTGGTCATAAACATCTGAAATATTATCACTATCTCGTTAAGTACTGATTTTGTATCTTTATAGAAGACGAGGTAAATAGAAGCCACTGGGATTACTAGTGGCTCAGATGGTAAAGAATCTGCCCACAAAATGAGAGATCCAGGTTCAGTCTCTGAGTTGGAAAGATCACTTGGAGAAGGAAATGACTTCCTACTCCAGCGTTCTTGCCTGGAGAATTCCATGGACAGAGAAGCCTGGTGAGTTACAGTCCACGGGGTCCCAAATTGTCGGACTCGACTGAGCTGCTAACGCTAACCAACAAGGTAAATGAAAAAAAACAAAGAACATGCCCTCCCTTCTGCTTCCCACTTATCCTGTTCGTTACCAGCCTTGAATTAGCGCAAGACCCCAGCTTGCCTCCTCTTGCTTTCAAGCCCTCTCCCCACTAAGAAGTCCCTGTCAAGGTTACCCCTTGGATGGCTGCTCAACATCTGTCCCAGAAAGTCAAACAAAGCCCACTGTTCTGCATCCATGTTGTGAATGAAACCTTCCACCCACAAATGCACCTTAGTGCTATTATAAGATGTGATGCAACAACCGTATGCTAAGAACTTATTCCTTGTAAGACTGGAATTGATGAATCAAAAGTTAATGATTTTTTTCAAATAAAGAAAAGTCTGAAAGAGAATATCTGACCTGCTTTCCTCAGCACTGTGTGCTAAGATTTTGTAATATGATGTAGTCATTTTCCAAAGAAGCAAGCTGAATCGTGGGACAAAGAATGATTTTACTTTCACATTTTCTTGTCAGTCGATATCCAAGTCAGAAATCATACGTTAAGTTCTCTGCTCCTGCCCGACCTCCGTCACTGCCCCAAGATGGCACTGCCTCTGCAGGCTGAGTGCAGTCCTGAGAATCACGCAGTGTGCACAAGAGGACAAAACCCCACACTTTTGAAACTGAATATTGATTCTTCAGAGGTCTGTCATGTTAGACATACCATTTCACTTGAACGAAGCAATTTTTTTTAAGTGTTGCAAGAGGGAAAATACTGGTGCAGGATGGATTTCCCTGCTGATAGCTCAGCAGGTAGAGAATCTGCCTGCAGTGTAGGAGATGGAGGAGAGGCAGCTTCGATCCCTGGGTCAGGAAGATCCCCTGGAGGAGGAAATGACAACCCACTCGCGTATTCCTCAGTCCATAGGGTTGCAAAGAGTCAAACACGACTGAGCAAGCAAGCAAGCAAGCAAGCAATGACTTAAATGAGAACTTCCATTTTTAATTTCCCAGGAACTGTGTTAGGCCCTGCTTTTCTCATTCTCCCCAGGAATATCTATGCATTTAGGATTTAAGGTGGGAGGTAAAAGGATTACAGATCGAGAAAAACTGGGTTTTTCTGGTTTTCAAGGGTGAAGGAATTTAGGAATTAATAATTATATAATGGATTTTGTGATTTTCCTTTTTTATCTAAGAACTGAAAGCTCAATGGCCCCTATCCTGTAGCCCTGACACCAACATCTATTTCTCCAGATTAAACAAACAAAAAAAGCCTCACTTACCTTACTGAAAGTGTTTCTTTAGTTTTAATTATTCCATGTTTAGAAGTTGAACAATTCAGAGGAGTTAAAACAATTTTCTCAGGTCTTCAAAAGACCATCCCTATTTTGGAGCCTCAAGGTCCTCCGTGCTAAGAAGGTCCCTAAGGTGTATCACCTACGAGTTTGTTCAATACAGAAATCGTCAACATACAGCTTACTGATAGAAATCAGATCGCTACGCACACCCTCCACAGCGAGTTTGAAATGGCCACTCTGAACTGTGATTAGATGTTAAACTGTATTCTTTAAAAGACATGATAGAAAACCATTACACAGAGAAATATGAAAACTGAAAAGAAATCTGTCGGTTTTATTCACATAATATTGATAAATGACCGGATTCAAAGTGTAGCCTTTCGTCAGTGACACCAGCAAGTTGGTTCACACCCTTATTTAGTCTGGCCACACTTACTGAAATCCCATGGGTAGAATTAAACCTGGACTTCCTGCACAGATGCCTATCTGTACAATCTTTCATCTGGCTTACAAAGACCTCAGAAAGGGAGATTATACAAGTTTTGTTCCAGAAGGTTATTTCTCTGTTTTTTTTTTCCTCCTTTTCAGTGATTCTTATTTCCTTAAAAGTTTTTTTTTTTTTCGCTTTCTAGCAAACGTACATGAGTATCTTGATTAAGCAGCTTCTCCACCAACTTCCCAGGCTGCCATCCGTCACATCATCATTATCGAATTATGATTTACTCAAAGATCTTATATCCCAAACATATAGAACCTGAAAGACTTTCTTTTTATTAACTCATGAAGTAAGTTATTCAAGTGTCTAACTTGGGCAAGGCCCACCCTGGTGTCGTGGAGAAATCTCTGGGGATGGTCTCTGGGGTAGCGGCTCACGGCCCGGAGCTATGCAGGCAGGATACTCCTTCTCAGACTTTCAGCTTGGAGTTTGCTTGATCTTCACATTGTGAGCAGAGAAAGAAAGGTGGTGGGGAGGGTGCTGGGGGGTAGGTAGGAAGGGCAGCCTCTTTCTTCAGTACCTCTTTAAAAAAAAATAGGGGGGACAAGGAAACTTTTCCTAGAAATGCAGCAGGGCTTTCCCCTATTTTTCCTCCAGCCAAGGTGTGATTCCAGGAGCACTGCTAAAACCAGCACTGATGAAAAAGTGGGACCAAAATGTTTGGCTTAGACTAACCACGTCACAGGGTGTAGAGGCCGAGAAACCAGCCAGAGGAGCTACAGCAGGCACGCAAACAGATCGTAAAGTGCAAGATAGAGAGTGCTGAACCGTTAAAGTGATGTAACTAAAGTGCTTTGGTGTTAAACCTGGAGAACTTATTTCCCATCTGGGGATTAAGAAAGAAAAGACTTCTGAATTGAAGACTGGAATCAGGAACAAGAGAATGAAAGGCATCATTCTGACTTGCCAGTCAAGAAAACAGCAGTGGGAAAGAAAGGGGCCTGCAAGAGGTTACAAAATACATCTGGCTGGGATAAGAGAGGTACATCAGTTAGATTTTACTATGATAACAAATAAGCCCCACGTCTCAGAAGTTCATAACCACAAGGTTTGTCTTGCTCACAGATCTTCTGCTTGTCTGTAGCTCTGTGTGGGGCTGCTTCAGGTATCTTCTTCCGGGAACTAGGCTAAAGGCCATCCCCTACCTGGGATACGTTCTTCTCGTGGCTGAGAGCAGAAACCCAAATCTATGGGGAAATTTCTAGGGGGCCGGCAGGCTAGGGAATGTTGAGGTGCTCCGTGGAGATGCAACTGAAGTTGCATCGTCTTACGCCTTCTACCAAAGAGTCAAACACGACTGAGCGATTAACACACACACATGTGCACACATGCGCGCGCACACACGCCTCCTACCACTGAGGGGCACAAGGTCTGGTAGAAAGAGCTCGATAGAGCAGGTAGCACATGTCACAGTTAAGTGTGCGGTTCTAATCAATTTAGTGAGTTTTATTAAGTCAGACAGTTTTGCCAGGGGTTGAAAACAAGAGAGGGGTCTGTTACACGTCCAAACAACAATTAATGCATAAGCTGCTCTAGAACTTGGGTGTTTTGATCTAGCAGATCAGATGGTGAAAGAAGTCTGAGATGCCGGATTAGAAATCTAAAAGCCTGGATAGGAGACTCACTCTGCAGACCTACTAGATGAATAGCTATGTCTTCTTCGGCAAACTAACTCTTGAGCTGGCCAAAAAGTTCATTTGGGTTTTTCCATTCACTATATGGGAGAAGGAAATGGCAACCCACTCCAGTGTTCTTGCCTGGAGAATCCCAGGGACGGGGGAGCCTGCTGGGCTGCCGTCTATGGGGTCGCACAGAGTCGGCGACGACTGAAGCGACTTAGCAGCAGCAGTAGCAGCAGCCAAGCAGAAGACGGCTGTGTCTGAGCAACAAAGGAGAAACAGTGGAGAGTTATAAAGAACAAGTCATAGGCTGTAGAAGGAGGTCCTGGCTAACAGATATGAGTAGACATATGAGTATATGGTATATTCTTATCTCTACATAAGCCTAATATTGGATATATACTGTGAGTGATGGTGGAAGTAGGGAGGTGGCTGGACAGAAAGGCAAGGGCTAGATTGTAGAGTCCTTATACAGTGTATTTAAAAAGGGAGAGAGAATAATAAAAAGAGTTCACCACAAGGCAGAGTTATTTGCAAATGTAGATGAATAGAGAGTCAGGATCAAGTATTCACGTTAGAGGTAATATCACTGTGACAGTATTGAGGAGATATGGGAGAGGAATAAAGTTAGATCAGGACTATAAAGAGCTCTGAAAAGTGATGATGAAAGCCAGAACTCGGAGAGAGAAAGTGAGACTAGGGTAAAGCACAGGGATGCCAGAGATACGCCAGGCTTATGTAGAAGACATACCCCTCATCCAAGGTAAGGAGCAGCAGTGGCACTTTGCTGGAGCAGCAGTAAAGAGATATCCCACGTCCAAGGTAAGAGAAACCCAAATAAGATGGTAGGTGTTTCAAGAGGGCATCAGAGGGCAGCCACACTGAAACCATAATCACAGAAAACTAGTCAATCTGATCACATGGACCTCAGCCTTGTCTAACTCAATGAAACTAAGCCATGCCCACGGGGCCACCCAAGACGGGCGGGTCATGGTGGAGAGGTCTGACAGAATGTGGTCCACTGGAGAAGGGAATGGCAAACCACTTCAGTATTCTTGCCTTGAGAACCCCATGAACAATATGAAGAGGCAAAATGATAGGATACTGAAAGAGGAACTCCCTAGGGGGGTAGGTGCCCAATATGCTGCTGGAGATCAGTGGAGAAATAAATCCAGTAAGAATGAGGGGATGGAGATAGTCTTTCGTGTTCTGAACATTTTGCATCTAATGGACTTGAAATTAAAAGACCCTTACTCCTTGGAAGGAAAGTTATGACCAACATAGATAGCATATTCAAAAGCAGAGACATTACTTTGCCGACTAAGGTCCATCTAGTCAAGGCTATGGTTTTTCCAGTAGTCATGTATGGATGTGAGAGTTGGACTGTGAAGAAAGCTGAGCGCTGAAGAATTGATGCTTTTGAACTGTGGTGTTGGAGAAGACTCTTGAGAGTCCCTTGGACTGCAAGGAGATCCAACCAGTGCATTCTGAAGTAGATCAGTCCTGGGTGTTCTTTGGAAGGACTGATGATGAAGCTGAAACTCCAATACTTTGGCCACCTCATGCGAAGAGTTGACTCACTGGAAAAGACTCTGATGCTGGGAGGGATTGGGGGCAGGAGGAGAAGGGGTGACAGAGGATGAGATGGCTGGATGGCATCACTGAGTCAATGGACGTGAATTTGAGTGAACTCTGGGAGTTGGTGATGGACAGGGAGGCCTGGCATGATGCAATTCATGGGGTCGCAAAGAGTCAGACACGACTGAGTAACTGAACTGAACTGAACATGGGAAAACTGAGTGAACATTTTGGCCTATCCATACTATTCTTCTTGTGGAAAACAGCTCCTGGCTTGATCCTGGTAAAGAATGAATATTGATCATGAAAACCAAGTTACCGCCAGTCAGAATGTAATCACCTCCATAAAATAATGGCTTCTCCTGCTCCCTTCCAAATCTCAAAAAAAAAAAAAAAAAAAAAAAAACTCACATTGGCAAATTCTAACCTGGAGTAATGCAAAATAAAGGTCTCAGTTCAGTTCAGTCACTCAGTTGTGTCCGACTCTTGGCTGGGTCCATGGACTGCAGCATACCAGCCCTCCCTGTACATCACCAACTCCCAGAGTTTACTCAAACTCATGTCCATTGAGTCAGTGATGCCATCCAACCATCTCATCCTCTATCATCACCTTCTCCTCCCGACTTCAGTCTTGCCCAGCAACAGGGTCTTTTCCAAAGAGTCAGTTCTTCACATCAGGTGGCCAAAGGATTGGAGTTTCAGCTTCAGCATCAGTCCTTCCAATGAATATTCAGGACTGGTTTCCTTTAGGATGGACTGGTTTCCTTTAGGATGGACTGGTTGGATCTCCTTGCAGTCCAACGGACTCTCAAGAGTCTTCTCCAACACCACAGTGCAAAAGCATCAATTCTTCAGTGCACAGCTTTCTTTATAGTCCAACTCTCACATCCATACATGACCACTGGAAAAACCATAGCCTTGGCAAAGTAATGTCTCTGCTTTTTAATATGCTCTCTAGGTTCGTCATAACTTTTCTTCCAAAGAGTAAGCGCCTTTTAATTTCATGGCTACATTCACCATCTGCAGTGATTTTGGAGCCCCCAAAAATAAAGTCTGCCACTGTTTCCATTGTTTCCCCATTTATTTGCCATGAAGTGATGGGACCGGATGCCACGATCTTCGTTTTCTGAATGTTGAGCTTTAAGTCAACTTTTTCACTCTCCTCTTTCACTTTCATCAAGAGGCTTTTTAGCTCCTCTTCACTTTCTGCCATAAGGGTGGTGTCATCTGCATACCTGAGGTTATTGATATTTCTCCTGGCAATCTTGATTCCAGCTTGTGTTTCTTCCAGTCCAGTGTTTCTCATGATGTACTCTGCATATAAGTTAAATAAGCAGGGTGACAATATACAGCCTGACGTACGCCTTTCCCTATTTGGAACCAGTCTGTTCCATGTCCAGTTCTAACTGTTGCTTCTTGAGCTGCATACAGATTTCTCAAGAGGCAGGTCAGGTGCTCTGATATTTCTCTCTCTTTCAGAATTTTCCACAGTTTATTGTCATCCACACAGTCAAAGGCTTTGGCATAGTCAATAAAGCAGAAATAGATGTTTTTCTGGAACTCTCTTGCTTTTTCCATGATCCAGCGGATGTTGGCAATTTGATCTCTGGTTCCTCTGCCTTTCCTAAAACCATCTTGAACATCTGGAAGTTCATGGTTCACGTATTGCTGAAGCCTGGCTTGGAGAATTTTGAGCATTACTTTACTAGCATGTGAGATGAGTGCAATTGTGTGATAGTTTGAGCATTCTTTGGCATTGCCTTACTTTGGGACTGGAATGAAAACTGACCTTTTCCAGTCCTGTGGCCACTGCTGAGTTTTCCAAATTTGCTGGCATATTGAGTGCAGCACTTTCACACCATCAGCTTTTAGAATTTGAAATAGCTCAACTAGAATTTCCATCACCTCCACTAGCTTTGTTCCTAGTGATGCTTTCTAAGGCCCACTTGACTTCACATTCCAGGATGTTTGGCTCTAGGTGAGTGATCATACTATCGTGATTATCTGGGTCATGAAAATCTTTTTTGTATAATTCTTCTGTGTATTCTTGCCACCTCTTCTTAATATCTTCTGTTTCTGTTAGGTCCCTATCATTTCTGTCCTTTATTGAGCCCATCTTTGCATGAAATGTTCCCTTGATATCTCCAATTTTCTTGACGAGATCTCTAGTCTTTCCTATTCTATTGTTTTCTTCTATTTCTTTGCACCGATCTCTGAGAAAGACTTTCTTATCTCTCCTTGTTAATCTTTGGAACTCTGCATTCAAATGGGTATATCTTTCCTTTTCTCCTTTGCTTTTGGCTTCTCTTCGTTTCACAGCTATTTGTAAGGCCTCCTCAGGCAGCCATTTTGCTTTTTTGCATTTCTTTTTCTTGGGGATGGTCTTGATCCCTGTCTCCTGTAAAGTATGACCAACCTCCGTCCATAGTTCTTCAGGCACTCTATCTATCAGATCTAGTCCCTTAAATCTATTTCTCACTTCCACTGTATTACCATAAGGGATTTGATTTAGGTCATACTTGAATGGTCTAGTGGTTTTCCCTATTTTCTTCAATTTAAGTCTGAATTTGGCAATAAGGAGTTCATGATCTGAGACACAGTCAGCTCCCAGTCTTGTTTTTGCTGACTGTATAGAGCTTCTCCATCTTTGGCTGCAAAGAATATAATCAATCTGATTTCAGTGTTGACCATCTGGTGATATCCATGTGTAGACTCTTCTCTTGTGTGGTTGGAAAAGGGTGTTCGCTATGAATTGTGTGTTCTCTTGGCAAAACTCTTTTAGCCTTTGCCCTGCTTCATTCTGTACTCTAAGGCCAAATTTGCCTGTTATTCCAGGTATCTCTTGACTTCCTACTTTTGCATTCCAGTCTCCTATAATGAAACGGACATCTTTTGTGGGTGTTAGTTCTAGAAGTCTTGTAGGTCTTCATAGAACCATTCAACTTCAGCTTCTTTAGCATTACTGGTCAGGGTATAGACTTGGATTACGATGATATTGAGTGATTTGCCTTGGAAACGAACAGAGATCATTTTGTCATTTTTGATATTGTGTCCAAGTACTGCATTTTGGACTCTTTTGTTGACTATGATGGCTATTCCATTTCTTCTAAGGGATTCTTGCCCACAGTAGTAGATATAATGGTCATCTGACTTAAATTCACCCATTCCAGTCCATTTTAGTTCGCTGATTCCTAAAATGTTGACATTCACTCTTGCCATCTCCTGTTTGATCACTTCCAATTTGCCTTGATTCATGAACCTAACATTCCAGGTTCCTATGAAATATCACTCTTTACAGCATTGGGCCTTGCTTCCATCACCAGTTACATCCACAACTGGGTGTTGTTTTTGCTTTGGCACCATCTTTTCATTCTTTCTAGAGTTATTTCTCCACTGATCTCCAGTAGCATATTGGGCACCTACCAACCTGGGGAGTTCATCTTTCAGTGTCCTATCTTTTTGCCTTTCATGCTGTTCATGGAGTTCTCATGGCAGGAATACTGAAGTGGTTTGCCATTCCCTTCTCTAGTGGACCACATTTTGTCATAACTATCCACCATGACCCATCTTTCTTGGGTAGCACTACACGGCATGGCTCATAGTTTCATTGAGTTAGACAAGGCTGTGGTCCATGTGATTAGATTGGTTAGTTTTCTATGATTCCGGGGTTCTCTGCAAGAGGCCCTAGGAGGGATGGTGGTAATGCCAGATTGGAAAAGGGTAATGACATTGGAGAGATAGGTCGTGACTCAATCAGATACGGCCTTAAGTGCTGTACTGATAGAAAAAAAAAAAAGAAGAAGAAGAAAGCAACAGAGTCTTCTAAGGATTTAGGACAAAGAGCGGCATGAGCTGGGGTTATTCTGAAGCTCCTTCAAGTTCTCTGTGTATAGAAAGGCCACAAAGGGACCCGAGAACCATGACACTTCCTCCTTAACTGTGCTCTTTTGTGCCTGGCCCTAAAATACATCATTTTATTTAATCTTTAGACTTAAGTTCTTTTAATAGTTTATATATTATCCTAGCAAGGTAAACTTTCTCAAGATCAGAAAACTGAGATACAGACAGGTCAAGGGACTTGCTCCTCTTTCCCCAGCCTAGCAGATGTAGAACCGGGTACCTAAGTAGGTTTTCCTGATCTCAGTGTCTGAACACCTCCACTCTGTAAGTGTGTCTCTACCTGTGGACTGAAGTGTGGAGATGGGAGCCCACAGCCAGGAAAAGTCCAGTGTAGGCAGCTCTGAGGCACTGACATCTCTTTGCATTCATTCATTTATTTACTCTTTTATTCAACACATCATTAGAGGTTACCTGTTAGGCAATTCAGAGAAGAGTCAAAGGGCACTATTTTAGCATGCCTTCAACCGTCAGTCTTCAGATGCTATATTTAACTTGGATCCAGGTGAATCAAACTCACTTTCAAAAACTACTGATCTGATTGTCATTTGCCCTAATATTTAAACTCTAAGAGGGCAGGGTAGAACATGTCTACCATATCCCCAAGTGTCTGTGTATGTTAGTCCCTCAATCGTGTCTGACTCCTTGAGATCCTGCCAGCCTCCTCTGTCCTTGGAATTCAATCTAGCGTGTGTACGTGGTGGTGGTTTAGTTACTAAATCACATCTGACTCTTGCGACCCCGTGGACTGTAGCCTGCCAGGCTCCTCCATCCATGGGATTTTCCAGGCAGGAATACTGGAGCGGGTTGCCATTTCCTTCTCCAAGGGATCTTCCAACCCAGGGATTGAACCTGGGTCTCCTGCATTGCAGGCAGATTCTTTACCACCTGAGCCACCAGAAAAGCCCTCCAAGCATCTGCTGCTGCTGATGCTAAGTCGCTTCAGTCGTGTCCGACTCTGTGCGACCCCATAGACAGCAGCCCACCAGGCTCCCCCGTCCCTGGGATTCTCCAGGCAAGAATACTGGAGCGGGTTGCCATTCCCTTCTCCAAGGGATCTTCCAACCCAGGGATTGAACCTAGGTCTCCTGCATTGCAGGCAGATTCTTTACCACCTGAGCCACCAGGAAAGCCCTCCAAGCATCTAGTACATAGCAATTTCTCAATAAAGATCTAAGGAGTAAATGTGGGAGCACCTGAGGGACTGGCTGAATAAAGGAGGAGAACCACAGAGAACTCACTTCTGTGGTGGTGAGAACTGGCCGGCAGTCAATCTCCTGCTGCTGAGACTCCTGCAAACCCAGAGCAGGAACTCTCCCTCACAGGCGATGAAAAGCCTAATAACTCTCTTCCAGCCTCAGTGTCACTTCCAGCTAGTCCCCAGCCACAAGCAAAGTGAAACGTCCAAAACAGACACCTAGTTACCACGTTATTCTCCCAATGATCAACTGCTAGAGATCTTCCGCTTGACTCCAAAGTTTGGCATAATAGTTAGGGACTTTGGGAAGGTCATTTACACACTGCTAGATTTATAGGTCAGTTGGCAAAGAATCTGCCTTCAATGCAGGAGACCTGGGCTTGATTCCTGGGTCGGGAAGATCCCCTGGAGAAGGAAATGGTAACCCACTCCAGTACTCTTGCCTGGAAAATCCCATGGATGGAGGAGCCTAGTGGGCTACAGTCCATGGGGTCACAAGAGTCAGATGTGATTTAGTAACGAAACCGCCACCACGTACACATGCTAGGTTGAAAATGGATCACCAACAAGGACCTGCTGGGTAGCACAGTGGACCTCTGCTCAAGGTTACATGGCAGCCTGGATGGGAGGGTGATTTGGAGGAGAATGGAAATATGTATATGTATGGCCAAGTCTCTTCACTGTTCACCTACAACTATCACCTGGGTCTCCCTCATTGCAATCAGATTCTTTCCCATCTGAGCCACCAGGGAAACCCGTTTTGTATTGGGGTATATAAACGTTTGTATATATATGAACGGTAAAGAATCTGACTGCAATGAGGGAGACCTGGGTTTGATCCCTAGGTTAGGAGGATCCCCTGGAGACGGGAAAGGCTACCCGCTCCAATGTTCTTGCCTGGAGAATTCCGTAGACAGAGGAGCCTGGTGAGCTACAGTCCATGGGGTCACAAAGAGTTGGACACAACTGAGTGACTACAGTTTCCAATACAAAATGTTTTTGGTATTAAAAAAAAAAAACAGTTTGGCAGAGGACCCATGGGACAGAGGACCCATCAAAGGCCCCTTTGGAAGTCTGTCTTCAGCCCATCTTTCCATCACTTACCACTAGCTCAGCAACCCAAACCTCCAGACCCTCCATCCATATGGGACTATTTGCAGTTTCTTATACTGCAGGCCCTCCTCCCTTTTTCCACCAGAACTCCCACTTACCCTTCAAGTCACAGCAGCTCAGAAATCATCCTATCACCTCATTTAGAGTGAGTCATGCCTTCTACTGAAATAAAGGACACCTTGTTTATAACTGTCTTCCCATACTGCATTTTGATTAGGTATTTCCATGTCCATGGCTCCCTAGGTGTAGAGAGGGCTCAGAAGTGAGACTTTATCTTCGCATAGCTGGCTCCTAGAGAGGTGGCCAGCACGTCACAGGTGTTCAGCAACTGGTGGTTGGATGAATGAGCTTATGGAGTGAATGGCTGGAGGTTTCTGCTTAGCCACCAGGCTTTGGTCCAAGCTGCTCTGCCTGGGTGTTCATGCTGGTTACAGATGGTTCCAGGGCCCTGTATCTGCCACTGCAAGCAAAGGAGAAACTGTTCCTGGATGCTCGGTGTATATGTTATATATTTTCAGCCGCAAAACCATACTTTGTTGGTACTAGTAACCTGGGGTGGTTATGCTGGCGACCAGGAAGGAAATTATCCTCTGGGTTAAATCTGAGATGCTAGCCTTTGCATCAGCCTGACCCACTGTCACCCTGGCTTTGCTATTTTGACTAAATGGCCTTATTGTGCAGGCTAATTTATGAAAACAGAAAACACACAGATGAAGACTCTGTGAAACTGGTGACCGCATGCCATTCCATCAAGGCGCCATCTAAAAAGGGGGCAGAAAAGATGTTGCTGTTTTTAACATCCAGCGACATTGAGGATATGACTAGACACATTTCTCCCTTTCAGCTGAGAAATATTCCTCTGACCTTTGTAGCAAGTAGAAGGATGACAGCAAACTTTCCTCTTCCCTGACAAGATAACTCAGACATTTTCCTTGGGGAAAGGCAGCTGATCACTTGGCTTGGCTCAACGAGAATGTGGAGTGTAATCAAAGCACTCCTGGGCCCCGCTCCTTACAGCCGCCGCCTTTGAACACACGCGAGACACACAGGATATTCTTCATTAGACAAGGAGCACACTTATGATTTTTATTCCTAAAAGGCTCTTGAGTCCCGGGAGCTCCGACAAGAGGCCATTTCTGCTCTATAATGCAGACCAAAAGAGCTCTTCTCTGACCCCCAGACATGACCCTAACCTACCTACTCCTGTCGACATTCATGTCTGTCCTCTCTGAACTCTTCTTGCCTGCAGCATACTGTGGAGCATCATGGCTTCTACTGAGTCACGTGCCCTCTTATGATTCATATTGTTTCAGGTAGATTTAAAACTTCTGAAGGACAGAGGACCCATCATATGCTTCTTGGGTAACCCCTAGAGTGCCTAGCGCAACGCTGAATACATACTTCATGCTCAATAAATAATCTGATCAAAACATTTCCAAACACCGGATATGTAAAGGTTGTGTGGGAGATTAATCATATTATGTCAGCTTCTTTTTAGGCAACCTCATAAGAAGCTATCACAATCTATAACTTCACAGTGTCTCTTTAGGAGGCCTAGATAACAAACACGGAGAAGGCAATGGCACCCCACTCCAGTGCTCTTGTCTGGCAAATCCCATGGACGGAGGAGCCTGGTGGGCTGCAGTCCATGGGGTCGCTAAGAGTCGGACACGACTGAGCAACTTCACTTTCACTTTTCACTTTCATGCATTGGAGAAGGTAATGGCAACCCACTCCAGTGTTCTTTCCTGGAGAACCCCAGGGATGGGAGAGCCTGATGGGCTGCCATTTATGGGGTCGCACAGAGTCGGACATGACTGGAGCCAATTAGCAGCAGCAGCAGCAGATAACAAACAATGTTATCTGATCAATGACTCGTCCAATTTTCTGTCAGCCTGAAGCTGGTACCCNGGAGAAGGCAATGGCACCCCACTCCAGTGCTCTTGTCTGGCAAATCCCATGGACGGAGGAGCCTGGTGGGCTGCAGTCCATGGGGTCGCTAAGAGTCGGACACGACTGAGCAACTTCACTTTCACTTTTCACTTTCATGCATTGGAGAAGGAAATGGCAACCCACTCCAGTGTTCTTTCCTGGAGAACCCCAGGGATGGGAGAGCCTGATGGGCTGCCATTTATGGGGTTGCACAGAGTCGGACATGACTGGAGCCAATTAGCAGCAGCAGCAGCAGATAACAAACAATGTTATCTGATCAATGACTCGTCCAATTTTCTGTCAGCCTGAAGCTGGTACCCTAGCTTGTGCTAACATGGCACTGGTTTTAACAAGAGGATTAAAGCAGCATCACATTCTTGAATCTAACCAGGACACATCTACCTGACGAATTCTGTGTGTCACTCTGTTGTTATAACTTAGAACAATAGTCAACAGCCATGGAGATCTTTGAGAAGGCATTTTCAAAGAGTAATGTGATTGGATACATTGTTTTAAGAAAATCAGTTAACAGGCTACAATTCTTTATTCAGACTACCAAAAGGACAATTATATACACAAACTTTCAGTTCAGTTCCGTCACTCAGTCATGTCTGACTCTTTATGACCCCGTGGACTGCAGCGTGCCAGGCTTCCCTGTTCATCACCAGCTCCCAGAGCTTGCTCAAACTCTTGTTCATTGGGTCAGAGATGTCATCCAACTATCTCATCTTCTGTCATCCCCTTCTCCTCCTGCCTTCAATCTTGCCCAGCATCAGGGTCTTTTCAAATGAGTCAGTTCTTTGCATCAGGTGGCCAAAGGATTGGAGTTTCAGCTTCAGCATCAGTCTTTCCAATGAATATTCAGGACTGATTTCCTTCAGAATTGACTGGTTTGATATTCTTGCAGTCCAAGGGACTCTCAAGAGTCTTCTCCAACACCACAGTTCAAAAGCATCAATTCTTCGGTGCTCAGCCTTCTTCACAGTCCAACTCTCACATTCATACATGACTATTGGAAAAACCATAGCTTTGACTAGATAGACATTTGTCAGCAAAGTAATGTCTCTGCTTTTTAATATGCTGTCTAGGTTGGTCATAACTTTTCTTCCAAGGAGAAAACATCTTCTAATTTCATGGCTGCAGTCACCATCTGCAGTGATTTTGGAGCCCCCCAAAATAAAGTCTGTCACTGTTTCCATTGTTTCCCCATCTGTTTGCCATGAAGTGATGGGACCAGATGCCATGATCTTTTTTTTTGAGTGTTGAGTTTGAAGCCAACATTTTCACTCTCCTCTTTCACTTTCATCAAGAGGCTTTTTAGTTCCTCTTCACTTTCTGCCATAAGGGTGGTGTCATCTGCATATCTGAGGTTATTGATATTTCTCCTGGCAATCTTGATTCCAGCTTGTGCTTCTTCCAGCCCAGCATTTCTCATGATGTACTCTGCATAGAAGTTAAATAAGCAAGGTGACGATATACAGCCTTGATGTATTCCTTTTCCTATTTGGAACCAGTCTGTTGTTCCATGTCCAGTTCTAACTGTTGCTTCCTGACCTGCATGCAGGTTTCTCAAGAGGCAGGTCAAGTGGTCTGGTATTCCCATCTCTTTCAGAATTTTCCAGTTTATTGTGATCCACACAGTCAAAGGCTTTGGCATAGTCAATAAAGCAGAAGTAGATGTTTTTCTGGAACTCTCCTGCTTTTTCGATGATCCAGTGGATGCTGGCAATTTGATCTCTGATTCCTCTGCTTTATCTAAAACCAGCTTGAACATCTGGAAGTTCTTGGTTCATATGCTGTTGAATCCTGGCTTGGAGAATTTTGAGCATTATTTTGCTAGTGTGGCTAGTTAACTTCCACATACAAAGTTTACAAAATCACAAAGATAAAAACGGAGTGACCATAGGATTACCTATCAAAAGCTATAATTCTATTAATACCATTGGAAAGACTGATGCTGAACTTGAAACTCCAATACTTTGGCCACCTGATGTGAAGAACTGACTCATTGGAAAAGACCCTGATGCTGGGAAAGATTGAAGGCAAAAGGAGAAGGGGACAGCAGAGGATGAGATGGTTGGATGGCATCATCAACTCAATGGGCATGAACTTGAGCATATTCTGGGAGAGAGTGGAAGTCAGAGGAGCCTGGCATGCTGCAGTCCGTGGGGTTTTGAAGAGTCTGACATGACATAGCAGCTGAATAACAACAAAGACACTTGACAAACAGCAGGCTTGGAGAATCCCTCATTTAGTAATCATATGATTAAAAACATAAATAAACCTTAGAAGGATTGAAATCAATTAATGTTGCACAGAACCACAATATATTATTTAAGGAAATCAGGAATACTTGAGGTTCTTGTGCTGAAAGCCAAATTACCATGTTTTCCCACAAAAGTCTTACTCCCTGGCCTTCTCAGACATATAATATTGAGAGGGTGGAGGGCACTGTGTTTCCCTATTATTATATGTTTTATTCTTTATCTCCAATTTGAATTTCTTTCCCTGGATTCCTACAGAATTTTATCTGTACCAACATACAGTAAGTAATCCGTATACGCTGTGCCTTCTATAAATATATGCATGTCATTTGTTCTACAGAAGTCCTTAGTGACAGAACTAATGATGATAAGGATGATGATGAGATAAGATAGCATTTATTATACTGTTACTCTCTGCCATGCTTTAGTGGGTTTCACTGATTCAGATTCATTTAATCACCATGCACTCAGCTTTGCATGTCCATTAGGCCTGCTGCTGCTGCTGCTAAGTCACTTCAGTCGTGTCCGACTCCGTGTGACCCCATAGATGGCAGCCTACCAGGCTCCCCCATCCCTGGGATTCTCCAGGCAAGAACACTGGAGTGGGTTGCCGTTTCCTTCTCCAATGCATGAAAGTGAAAAATGAAAGGGAAGTTGCATTAGGTCTAACAGTACTAAAATAAAATTTTCTGTGAAATCAACAAATGTAAGTAAGTTAAATTGTTCATTTTCCCTTCAAGTAACCTGGGAACACGGGCAGATTTGTTTGAGATCCAAATACATGCCTGGCTTTCTCCTTTACAATTTTCAGAAGCCTCTTCTATCATGCCCTAAGGGCCAGGTCTTCTGAAGGTACGTTTTCCTCCAAGTCCCTAGTGCCACAGTAGCTACCTAACAGGTTCTCAGAAAATGCCCTTAACTTACATATTCCACAGCAACAATTATGAAAAGTGACTTGGCATAAGCAATAATGATCTCCTGAGGATGCTGCTTAGGACTATAGACAGTGAACATGCTACCCCTTCAAACCTATAAGCGTCAAGAAGATCATGAGGGATATATGTATACATATATTGGGTTGGCCATAACATTCATTTGGGTTTTCCCAAAACATCTTACAAAAACCCCGAATGAACTTTTTGGCTTACATGTTTCAAGTAAGCCCTGTGATGAGTTTGAGAGGTCCCTGGATGTTTCTGACTAATTTGACTATATCTTTGTAACAAATTCCCGGAGATAATGAAGGACAGGGAAGCCTGGTATGGTGCAGTCCAAGGGGTTCAAAGAGTCAGGCACAACTGAACAACAACAACAAATTCTAGTCAATCTAAAATGTTCTAAAATGCCTGGGTCTGCAATCTTTTAATACTATGAAAATACTAAGAAACTGTGTGTGTTATTCTAACACTCCAAAAGGCTTAAAAATAAACTTCAAATATCTGAAAGAAACTCCCACTCTTGGGGAAATTACTAACTTGTGAGTAATGTGAAGACATTCTCAATAGCTTCCTAGTTACATATCCCATTGCCTTCACTGTTTACTCTTTAATTAAAGTGAGTCCATCCTTTATCTCTCATGAACTCCCAAAGACACACAATGGCTCGACAAAAATAATCACTCTCCCTACTCCGCTTTCTGCTCCACCCCTCGTCCCCTCTAGCACGTCAGGGGTTAGTCTCCTGAACCAATGGAGGTTGGGAGAGAGAGGTAGGGGGAGAGGAAGCCAGGGAACCATGGCAACCATGAGCTTCCTCATTATCCTGGAAAATTCTGAAATGGCCTATCTTTGTAACAATCTATGGAATTTGCCTCAAAAAGAAAGCTGGAGAGTTTCCTCCTTTTCTGATGAGGGGAATCTTAGATCCTGGCCTCAGAGTTTATTTCTTCTTGGTGATGGGCGGGAAGTCAAGTGGCTCAATTCCCAAGCCTTCTGGATCTTTGTGAAAGTTCTCAGCCTGTACCCAAGCCTTTTTCTCTGCCAAGCGGTGCAATGAAACTTGTGAGAACAGGTTTTTCTTGCGATGTAGCTGATGCATCTGCACTCATTTCTGGCAGAAAACCCAAGTAAAAATAAGATTTGGAGAAAAACTTACAAATATCGAAAGGGGCTTGATAGGAGTTTGCTCTAGAAATTTAATGACTGCTCAAGGGAATGTGATTCTTGTTTGACCTTTAGCTAAGCTGTTTCTCTCCAATCGTGGCACTTAAACGTAGCTGTAATTCAGCTTTACCAGCCAGGACTTAGGCAAACCACATTTATTTAGATGAATTATAAGACTTTTACTAGTTCAACATGATCAGCATGTGGTCAAGGAAGTCTTTTTCAACAATGATATTCTACAATAATACAGCCTTAGAACTGTATAGGCACTGGAGATTCCAAAGGCCTTTGACATGAGTTATCACTTGTAATTCTAGGAGAGAATTGCTCCAACTGTGCAACAAATTCATCGCTTCTAACACTTCAGTTAAATAAATACTTTCTGTTTCCCATCCTTTCTCTTTGATAAGAAAAAAAATCAAAAGGGAAATATGTATTCTTTCCTTTTATTCAGAAATGCATGGGGACACAGCTAACTGCTGCATCTTCTCCTAAGCACTGGGGTCTCAACCAGCCCTTAGTGGTATCAACGGAATCAGTTTTAACTTTTGCTTCCCCTCCACTCAGACTCAAGGACGGTCAGTCACTGAGAATCTGAGAAATCCCCATCATGCTCATCTTCGTTCTGCTGTGAGAAGCCCACCGTTATCCAACACACGCTTGGCGGAGCATCCAAGTAAGGCTCAAGATCACCAACCAGTAAGTGGATAAAGACTTATAAAGTGCTTAACTGGTTACCTCATTGAACTCTTAAAACAATGCTTTGGGGCAGATACTACTACTTGTCACTTTACAGACAAAAAGTCAGAATTTTAATGAGATTAAAAGTAACATTCACAGAATCATATAGAACTTGGACTGAATCCATGTCTCACGGCTCTTTGACGTTTGGGGTGAATCCACCACGTCCTTCCTCTTCAGAGCATGTTCTGGGCACCAGCAGCAATTGCATTACCTGGGAGCTTGTTAGCAATGCAGAGTCTTAGGCTTTCTCCAGAGCTGCTGAGCCTGCATTCTCTCTAGATCTCAGGTACTCCGCACGCACATTAAAATGTAAGAAGCACCGCTCCACAATGTGACTGTCTCTAACCAGGAGAGAGTTCAGCTGAAGCTCCAAAAGCAGAAGAACCAAACAAGAAGGATGTGTCTTTAGAAGGGACGTTATGGCCAGCTCATGCGAATGCTGTATTACTCATCTGTAGCTAATTCCAAGATGTAAAGCTCTCCACCTTTCCTAAGTCTAGTGAAACAGAATCTCCCTTTCTGTGGGGCAGGAGCATCTCTACTCAGTGCCTCTGCTCTGGGGTGGGGGTGGGATTTGGGGGAGGATGGAAAGCATCATTCTCATGTGAATCTTTTCGAACACCCCTAATGGAAAGAGGCTCTCCTATTAATGCTAGAATCCTAGCTGATGTCGATTTTTTAAAAACCTGCTTAGTTTGAATGCTATTGAGGATATTTATAGATAACCATTGTCGATTTCTATTTGAACGAAAGTTAACTGGTAGTTTCAGGGAGTGGGAAAGGGTTGCGGGGAGAGGAACAGTCCCAAGGATCAAGGAGGAAAGCTGCCTCTGACTTCACTCCCTTGCGCACTGAACATCTCTTACAAGACAGAGCTGACTAGGCTCTTAGGGCCCACTTCTGTATGAGTGTGTGTGTTTGTTGCTCAGTCATATGGAACTCTTAGTGACCCCATGGACCCTAGCCTGCCAAACTCCTCTGTCCATGGACTTCTCCAGGCAAGGATACTGGAATGGGTTGCCATTCCCTTCTCCAGAGGATCTTCCTGACCCAGGGATCGAACCCACGTCTCCTGCATTGCAGGTGGATTCTTTACCATCTGAGCCACTGGGGAAGCCCCAGGGCCCACCTTTAAGGTGTTACAATCCAAACAAAAATATTTCTGGAGACCTCCCTGGTGGTCCAGTGGTTGAGAGTTCACCTTCCAACCCAGGAGGTACAGGTTCAATCCCCTGGGGAGTTGGGATCCCATACTGATTTTTTTTTCCTCGAGGCCCAAGAGCCAAAAGCAAGGAACAGAACCAATATCATAACAAATTCAGTAAATCTCAAAATTGTCCACATCAAAAAAAGAAGAAATCTTAATTTTAAAAAAGTTTCGGTTTTCTTTTCTCCTTCTATCCTTCCCACTTTTCCAAAGAAGCAGTCAGGAAATCAAACAGAGATCGGGAAAATTCCAGTTATCCAAAATGCACCTCACACCCCTGCCATCACCTGTCCTCCAGTTCCAGGAATTCTACTAATTAGTATTTCTGCTCAAGGTTATTTTTCATTTCTCACAATTGGAATAGTCCTCCTTTCCTCAGTGTTGGCTTGGGTGCTGGGACAGCTAGAAGATCCAAAATGGCCTCAGTCACATGGATGCTAGTCGTGCCGGTGGCTATGTGGGGGCTTCACTGGACTATTACCTGGGAGCCTCTGTTCTCTTCCATGTGGGCTGGTCTATGTGTCTGCTTGGGCTTCTTACCAGCACGGTTGTTAGAGTCTAAGAAGGAGCCTTCCAGAAAGTAAAGGCAAGTAAAAGTTAAGACCTTGCCTTGGAGGTACACAGTGTAATTAGGAATTATTACACTAATCAAAAGAGTCACTTCCTAAGCCAAAGAGAGTGGAGAGGGAAATAAGTGTCACCGCTTTACGAGAGGGTGGCAAGATTATAAAGCAAGAAGGCTGTAAAATGAAAGACATGGTGTAGACACCTCGAAAACATAACCCATCACAGGCCAAGTCTTCCTATAGGACTCGAACTGTTTAACCCAGCAGGAAAGACCATTACAAGAACAATACACTTTGAAAGCAAATCAACAGCAGGAAAAACATCATGATGTCTCTGTAAGAACATAGAGGGTGGAAGGCCTGAGATTTGGCGAGCTCTCAAATGAGTTCTAGAAGGACATTCTTACTCAACAGATGCAACACATCTCCAATCAGTGCATGGGAAAAAGAAGTCAGGGTTCATTTTCACTACTTGACAAAAACAGTCAGCTGGACTGCCAACTAGCGGAACACTGCATGTGTATTGCCCTATGGCGATACACGGTGCGTGCTCCCTACTCCTAGCACCAGACGGGGTACCATGGGTGGCACAGGAAGAGCCAGTGCTTGCTTTCTAGCACTTTTATACTTAGATGTATGTTTGAAATGAGACTCCTATTAGAATGGAGCTCCCCAAAGTCTACCCAGTCACATACTCCTGAGGAGTCCTGGGAAGTTAGCTTAAATCTATCAGGAGTTTAACAAACACTTAAATCACTTAAGGAATCACGGCTCGTCTTGGTACAATGCTTCAAAAAAGGAATGGCTAGGAGAACCTGATCTAGGGCGAGGTGTAGACCATTATTTTGGGGGAAGGAGTCATAGTAGCAAAATGAAATTAAAACCAGAGGCTGCATGGGTGTTCAGAGGAAGAAGGCAGAACCTTGAGGATGTTCTCCAGGCATGTGGCTCCCAGTTGCCTACCTCTTATCCCTATTACCCAGCATAGAATCAGAAGCTCTGTTGGATGATCTGAACCTAGACAAAAAGAATACTTTCAAGCATCTTATTACAATAAACTCTGGCAAGAACAGAGCTGGCACTCTGTACAGTGATCTGAACATTTATCAGAGTACAAGACTATAGAGGATTTGTCTGTTGGCAAAATACAAAATCTATCCATTTTTTAGAATAAAAATGCACTTAAGTATGTAATGTCTTATGGTAAGCATTCTTCCAAGATAGGGAAATGCTCCCGACTCGTGGTCAGTTGCTCAGTTGTGTTTGATTCTTTGCGACCCCATGGACTGTAGCCCACCAGGCTCCTCTGCCCATGGGATTCTCCAGACAAGAATACTGAAATGGGTTGCTATTTCCTTCTCTAGGGGATCTTCCCGACCCAGGGATCGAACCCATCTCTCTTGCATTTCCTGCACTGGCAGGCAGAGTCTTTCCCACTGAGGCATCAATAGGGTTTCCACCTTTCATAGATATATAATAACAATGAGATTTGAACTTCTTGGTATGGAGTGTCTAGTACAGCTTTCTACTTGGATTAGAAGGTCACCTTGGGTTTCCTAACTTGTGTAAGAGCAGCAAACACATAACAAGCATCCAGCGACTGCTACTGAATGGACAGTTTCCTGACTGGGACAGACAGGACAGCTTCCCTGGATTTTCCAGGTCTCACCACCTGCCTCCAGCTCCCATCTTACACACACAAACCGGCCATTTGAGTTGCTTTCAAAGACCCAAGAGACGATAAGCTGCTTCAGATTCTGAGGCATTTCAATTCAAAAGTAGAGTAAATATTCCTCAATCTGACCACACAGACGCGCTCATTCAGTCTACTACTTTGGAACAGTTGTTTTCTGTAGCAAGACACTCAGCAGTTATAAGTAAGAAATAGGGCTCAAGTGGAAAATATTTATAAAGGGAACAAAAGCAAATGGTGTTGTGTTTGCCAATGACATCTTGGAGAACCAGTGGGTATTAAAAGAGGGAAAACAAAGAGGCCTGATATTATAATATGCCTTTCTTTCAAGCACACAGATACACACAACCAAAATAAGGCCACCCCCTTTCAGGCTCTGAAAGGGGGAACACTTCTGGCAGAAATAATTGCTCTGTACTTATTGCTGTTGGAACTGTGGCCCAACAGGGGAATAGAACGTACAAGGCAATGAAGTAGAGCTGCAAGGGGGACCAGCGGGCACGGAACAGTTTACAAAAGGCTCAGTTTGTTCTACCTGGAAAGAGGAGTGTATATTTTAAAATATCACATTTAATTAACACTCGAAGAGAGGAACCTAATGGCTCACACCAGTAATTCTAGGCAGCTTTTGTATGAAACAGATGAAGGGGAAAAAACCTGATTAGGCACTGGCCGTAAGCACAGTTTCCTTGGATTTCCTTTCTCCTCCTTACCATATAATAACACGGCTGAAAATTAGTTCTGACAGCTAATCAGAGTGAGTGGCTCTTTCTTTTCTTGGAGTGGTTAACAAGTACTGTGCGCTATGCCAACACACCATACTGCTGAATGGATATAAGAAGGAAAGAACTGATTCGTTATTTCACTGCAGCTCTAAACCTCTGTTCAGTTGGATCAGAGGGATTCTGTGGTTCTTGGGTCTGTTCTGTGTCTGAGGCCAACCCAGAAGTGTCAGAAGCCAGCTCTGCTAATACAGCAGCCCCTCCTCCTGCCTACTGGCCCAGGCCCCACACCACCCCTCTCTAATACCTCCCACTCAAAGTTACTTCTGCTCCTGATGGCACACTGGAAAGCTGAACTATGAAGATGGAGTGCTGAACTAAATTTAGCCTGTTCAATGATAAAATGGGAAGTAGCTAAAGACAAAAGAAGCAGATCAAATCCAACTCTCCCTTTAAGAGAAGAGCTTGGAAGCCTAGAGGCTGGCTCAGACCAGGCTCATAATTTGCGTATAACAGGCAGATGTGAGCTAAGGCCGTCCCAAGTGAATGGGCAGGAGTTTCCCTACCCAAGGAGTGTCCTTTAGTTGGCTGAAGGGAGTCTGCTTGCCTCACCAAGAATTTTGTTTTTATAGCTTGGAATGCAAAAAAAAAAAAAAGATTGTTGCTAAAAAGGGCTGTGATGGAATGGAATGGTGGTAAAGAGCTTTAAGATTCTCCAGATGAAAGCTGTGCAAAGGGGTACAGTGATTACCCCACCAATTAAAAATAACGGCAACAGCAAAGGTGGCCCAAGGGGAGGTGTGTGGGCCAAACAGCCCACGGGATTCCAAATCCTGCCCCAGAGCTGGGTCTCATTTGAAATCCTAGGAAAGGTGCCTGAAACTACAGCTCCTGACATGTCCCTTCCTAGGGCAGGAGCCCAGGGAAAGTGTTATGAGCTTAGCAGGGCCATGTCATAAGCCAAGGCCTGAATGTGGCACACCCCTACGAGGCTGAGAGTAGCTATGTCCAAGGAATCAAGCTGGGGTGCTCTGTCACAACCCAGTTAGGCTCTGGGCCTGGTTCCTGGGACATTTCCCTTTCAAGGTGTCCCTCGAGGGTGGAATGGGCACTCGTATTCTCCAGGCGGGCTTCTCTGGTGGCTCAGACGATAATGCGTCTGCCTGCAAGGCGGGAGACCCGGGTCAATCCCTGGGTCGGGAAGATACCCTGGCGAAGGAAATGGAAATCCACTCCAGAACTCTTGCCTGGGAAATTCCATGGACGAAGGACCCTGGCAGGCTACAGTCCATGGGGTCGCAAAGAGAGACCCGACTGAGTGACTTTTTCACTTTCATTTTTATTCTCCAGTTCAGCTCTCCTCGGCCCACTGGAGGGAGGTGAGCCCCTGAAACAAGAATGAGTCTTCTTTAGCACCAATGTCCTGGCATTTTAGGGCTGTGTTTTGCTATGTGTATGCCAGAAGGTCAAAGAAAAAAGAAAAACCGAAATCACTTTTAAAATGCACAAGCTGTATCTTGGCTAGATAAGCTTGTCCTATTTTCTTCCTATTTTTTTTTAATTGTGATAAAATACACATAACGGAAAACTTATATTTTAATCATTTTGAAGTGTATGGTTCAGTGGTATCAAGTACATTCATAATACTGCTCAACCATCAGCACCATCTGGTTTCGGAACTTCACCACCACGAAAGGAAACTGCTACCCAGTGGCAGTAACCCCCTCATTTCTACCTCCCCCAGCCCTTGGCAGCCGCTCATTTGAACACTAATGCTATAGATTTGCTCCTTCCTATGTTTCATATAAATAGAGCCGCACAATATCTGGCCTTTGGTGTCTGCTTCTTTCACTCTGTATGTTTTCAAGGTTCATCCATGTTTTGGCATGTACTTCATTCCTTTCGTGGATGAGTAATATTCTGCGGTATGGATCGAGCCCATTCGGTTTATCCACTCCTCAGTGGATGAACATTTGGGTTGTTTACAGCTTTTGCATGCTGTGAATAATGCTGCTGTGAACATTTGTTTACAAGCTTTTGTTTGAACATTTGTTTTCAATTCCTTTGAGTATATACCTACAAGTGGAATTGTTAGGCCCATATGACAAGTCTATATTTAACTTTTTAAGGGACTACTACCCTTTTATATAGATGCTGTGCAAGGCTATGGTTTTTCCAGTGGTCATGTATGGATGTGAGAGTTAGACTGTGAAGAAAGCTGAGCGCCGAAGAATTGATGCTTTTGAACTGTGGTGTTGGAGAAGACTCTTGAGAGTCCCTTGGACTGCAAGGAGATCCAACCAGTCCATTCTGAAGGAGATCAGCCCTGGGATTTCTTTGGAGGGAATGATGCTAAAGCTGAAACTCCAGTACTTTGGGCACCTCATGCGAAGAGTTGACTCACTGGAAAAGACTCTGATGCTGGGAGGGATTGGGGGCAGGAGGAGAAGGGGACGACAGAGGATGAGATGGCTGGATGGCATCACTGACTCAATGGAGGTGAGTCTTAGTGAACTCCGGGAGTTGGTGATGGACAGGGAGGCCTGGCGTGCTGAGATTCATGGGGTCACAAAGAGTCGGACAGGACTGAGTAACCGAACTGAACTGAACTGAACTGAACTGAATGACTAAGGCTGCTGAACACGTTTTCAAGAGCTTGATGACCATTTGTATGTCTTCTTTGGAGATGTACAAATAACTACTCAAGTCATTACCTATTTTGATATTATTTTGTTGCTGTTGAATTATAGGAGTTTTTATATGTTTTGAATATTAGACCCTTACCAGATATGTAATTTGCAAATAGATTTCTCCCATTTAATGTGTTGTCTATTTACTGTCCTCACTGTCCCATTTTCAAAGAGGGAATACCAAACAAACCATTCAGATGCTTTTAAGAAAGGACTGCCAAATAAGATAGTAACAACTGTAACAGTTCTGAGCTAAGGAAAGTCTCCCTGCTGTCACTCTTTTACTCTCCTGGCCACAACCCAACACTCCCCGAAATAACTATACCAAGTCATGTAAGGAGCCCATGTGCCAGACTGGGTGCTGAGTGACTTAACTGCATTTTCTGTCGTCCTTGTAGCTACATAAGTGTTGTGACTCCCGTTTTACAGATGAGGAAACTGAGGTGCAGAGGTGTTAATGAGTGACCAAAGGTCTCAATGATCACACACACCAGAGTCAGAATCTAAACGCAGGTTTGCCAGACTCCTTCCTACTCATCCAGGTGTTTGTTAAATTTTTTCTGGGGAGCGTTAGGGCCTCCATGTGGGTGCCTCTGAGGCTTTCCTGAACACAGAGAGGGAGATCAGTAAAGGGTTTGGGTCTCTGGGGCCAGCACCCACTCCAACCACAGGCCCTCTGCTTTGATCTCTTTTGTAGTTTAGGGCTCAGGTATAGGACTTTTGGGGAAAAAAAAAGAGGTTTCTAGTGTTAAGAAAAAATGTTTGAAAACCACTGCTGAACCATGCTGCTTCATGGGAGGAGAACCCAAAGCTCTTGCAACTTCTTGTAAAATAGAGGTTTAGTTAAAGGAAAACCAGTTATAAATGCAGAGCTGTTGTTCAGTGGGTATAAAGTTTCAGTTATGCTAAATGAATAAGTTAGAGAGATCTGCTGTATAACATATGTCTACAGTTAACAAGACAAGGTCGTGCACTTAACATGTTGTTAGGAGTGTAGCTCTCATGTTAAGTGTTCTGATCACAAGAAACAAAAACAATTAAAAAAGCTTAAGGAATACCAGGAAAAGTTGGGAGGTTTCAGAAATGTCTGCTACCTTGATTATAGTGATGGTGTCATGTCTTTGCATACATCTGAACTCACCAGTTTGTACACCTTAGATATGTGTGTGCATGCTAAGATGCTTCAGTCGTGGCTGACTCTGTGTGACCCTATGGACTGTAGCCCATCAGGCTCTTCTGTCCATGGGATTTCCCAGGCAAGAATACTGGAGTGGATTGCCATGCCCTCCTCCAGGGGATCTTCCCAGTTCAGGGATCAAGCTCACGTCTCCCATGTCTCCTGAATTGGCAGGCAAGTTCTTTACCACTATCACCAATCTGGGAAGCCCTAGATATGTGTGGTTTTCTGTATATTGATACTTCAATAAAGCAACTTCAAAAAAAGGGAATCCAGTTTTTGGCCTCAGTGATAGAAACCTTTTGTGCTATATTCACACACGCACACACACCCTCTCCCTCCATCGCCCTGTTTCTGTACATTCCTCCTTCAGGTGGATGATGCCAGCACTGCAGGGTGTTGCCTCTGAACACCCACTCACCAAAAAAAAAGTGGCTCTTGCCAGCGACTGTGCCCCTACTTCCTGGGAGCCACAACTGTCCCCATTCATCAGCCAGGCATCCTGCCTGCTCACCTTTGAGAGCATGCTCACGAGCAGCCAGCCCCAGGGACTCCCCAGACCAGAGTCGCCCTTCTCGTTCTTCTATTTTGCAACTTAGCATGTGATGACTGTGGTTGGGAAGGGAGCCATCCCTGTGGAAACAACACAAGGTGAGGCTAAGTCTTAAGAAAAACAGTTTGCAGGTAAACATCCTACCAGACCGACAGCTGGCTGGGACAGAGAGGTGGCTGCATCACCAGGTAAGTGGGCGAGGTCACTGCCTGGCCCACTCAGCGTTTCTGACCTTTGGGCAAGAGGCGGCTGGTGGCTGGCAGAGCTCTGGGTTGGAAGACCCCCTGCATGCAGGAAGCTGGTGTGGTCTCGACTCCCTGACTTTCACTCTTAGGAAACTCGGGCCGCCAGACATGAGCTCCATGCCTGGGAGTTGGCATTTGAGCTTTATCAGGGTGTGAAGATGGGCTGTTGTGGAGAGGGCAAGGGGCCCTCCAGTGGGTGGGCAGCGACGTGGATTTGTGCGGCTTCTTAGAACTCTGGTTGGGGTTTCTGAACATTTGTTTTCTGTGCCAGTGAAGTGTTGCCAGATGTCTGCTCAATTCCAGTTCTCACGTGAAATCGCATGGAGAGGTTTAATGCCTTTTAAACTGCTTTGGCCAAAGATGACGGAGGGGTGAGGGGGTGATGAGGAATCTCCTGCCCACTAGATACATTGAGATCTAAGAGCAGGATGCCCTTTTTCTCCTCCACGTGTCATTTTCTCCAACTTAAACACTACGCAGGGCATCTTGTTTCCTTGTGTTCTTAAAATACCCACTGACGGTGAGTATCTATTATCAAACTCCTATAGGGTAAATGTCAGCCAGGTGTCATAGAGATGCGCTTTCCAAAACACTGAAAGGCCTTCCTCACCTGCACATCCTCCCCAATGATGTGCTCAAGTACTCCTCCTCCTCCTCTAATTTAGTGAAAACCTTCCTAAACTTTAAACCACTAAGTCACTATTGTGTTAGCTTACCAATACAGCCGCCAAAAGGCCCCTGGCAAGTACATCTGTCGCTGCAGACCCTGTGCTGCTGAGAGACCATCTCTGGTAGATCTAGACCAGAAAAATCCAACGAGGCACAGATAAGAGCAAGCCGAGGTGTGTCCTGCCACTTGCTGCTTTGGTGTTCACACCAATGCTGCTGCTGCTGCTAAGTCGCTTCAGTCATGTCTGACTCTGTGCGACCCCAGAGACGGCAGCCCACCAGGCTCCCCCATCCCTGGGATTCTCCAGGCAAGAACACTGGAGTGGGTTGCCATTTCCTTCTCCAATGCATGAAAGTGAAAAGTGAAAGTGAAGTTGCTCAGTTGTGTCCGACTCTTCGCAACCCCATGGACTGCAGCCTACCAGGCCCCTCTGTCCATGGGATTTTCCAGGCAAGAGTACTGGAGTGGGGTCACACCAATGCTAGGCCACACCAAACACACCTACCCAGCCAAGCTGTAGTGGGAGGGCCTCAGGCACCCAGCATTTGAATGCTCCATGAATCATCTCTGGAGCACTGAGTACATACAAGTTGAGAAATGCCCCTTTCCTTCGTCATTCTTCCTTTCAAAGCCTAGGGGTCGAGCTGTAATTTATTCTCTTCTTTACAATCGGAAAAGGTCTTCCCTTGTAGCTCAGTCAGTAAAGAATCTGCTTGCAGTGCAAGAGACCCGGGTTTGATCCCTTACTCAGGAACATCCCCTGAAAAAGGAATTGGCAACCCATTCCAGTATTCTTGCCTGGAGAATTCCATGGACAGAGGAGCCTGGTGGGCTACAGTCTATGGAGTCGCAAAGAGTTGGACACGACTGAGCGACTGACACTTTCACTAACACAATCAGAAAAAGTTTCCCCTATACCCTGAGAAAGAATAAAGCTAGGAGGAATTTAGCACCATCTCACCTGCCTTATTTCCCGATATCCCAGGCATTGACATGCACTGTGGTGCCTAGTGTTTTGTTCTTTTATTTTTCAATCAGCAAGATGAGTTACCACCAACGAGCCAGGGAAACCTTTGGGTGGCAAAGTTTCCAGCTGGGAGCAGCAGAGGGGAAGAAAAGGGCACCCCCCACGCACCGACTACTGGCCCCTAAGTGCCACTCGTCAAGCCTGATGCAATCCGCTCCACCCTGTCACAGCTCTTCAGCCTCTCAGCTTAAAAGGGATGAAACTGGTAAGTACTTGAGAAACACTGAAAACCGTCCTTAAGGCGTATGAGAGAGTGGGGAAGAAATCTGGTGGGGGAACACAGTGGCCCCGGAGGGAGGGGATAGGATAAGGTGCTCAATTCACGTAAACCCTCTGTATCACAGTTTACCTTGCTGGTTAGGGTGAGCCGTGGTGCCTCTGCTGTTAAATCTTCCTACTGAACTAAACCAGCAAATCTCAGGGATTTGATTCAGAATGATCCCCAGAATACCTTTCTCTCAGGACTGATATGCTTTCAATGAGCAGCAAATCATAGAATTCTGCTTGAGGATATGACTTCTGTGAAATCAAGCAACAGGAAACCTTCCTCTCTCACATCAGGAGGCTCTCCCTAAAGCCCTCTGGCAACCCTGAGCCCTCAAAACGTAAACTTAGGCAGCATTTCAAAGTAATCACAGGGCGCAATCTTATTCAGAGGGTTAGATACACAAAATATGGTTACTGCAAGCATTCTTGCTCAATTAATCGCGGCTTGCCAAATTAATTCCTATAAGCAAAGAAAGAATTTGAATTGGGGTTTTATTTCTATTTCAACAATAACTGCTGCTACGTCGCTTCAGTCGTGTCCGACTCTGTACGACCCCATAGACGGAAGCCCACCAGGCTCCCCCGTCCCTGGGATTCTCCAGGCAAGAACACTGGAGTGGGTTGCCATTTCCTTCTCCAATGCATGAAAATGAAAAGTGAAAGGGAAGTCACTCAGTTGTGTCCAACTCTTAGCGACCCCATGGACTGCAGCCTACGAGGCTCCACCGCCCATGGGATTTTCCAGGCAAGAGTACTGGAGTGGGGTGCCATTGTCTTCTCCCCAACAATAACTATCATTCTCTTAATCAGTGGGCATACATAGAATCCTATCTTCAGAACCACACCCTGTGTTCATGCTGGTACAGACAGGTCTGGATACGCTCAGGATCTGGGGATTAGGCTCATCTATTTAGGGTCTGTACGCTTACTGGGCTTAAGAGGTTCCTAGGAAGTGAATTAATCAACTGTCTCTGTCCTCCTGATTACATAACCCACCTATGGCAGAAAGGAAAGTGTACAGTGGTGTGTCATAAGCTGTCTGTGTTCTTTTAGTGTCTTTTAGTTCTTTTAGTGTGTTCTCTTAGTGTCCCAGTATCTGACCTAAGTCTGACTGTGAGCCACAAATCAAGATATCTGATTTAAACAATTGTTTTTGGGGAGCTGGCGGGGCTGTGTGTAGCACAGTTGTTAATGAGACATGAATTTGCAAATAATTCTTTGGAAGCTTAAGACTAAAAAGGTATAATTTCTAAAGGATTTAGCATATTGAAAATGGATACATTCAAAACAAGCTTCCTTCTTGAGAAAGAAAATCAATTCTGTGTTGTGTCATAGAAATGCGATGTTGCACCTGCACACATCTACACCCACAGCCACACACTCCGCCCCTCCATTTCCCCATTTCTAGCAATTCTGTGACAGAGGTCACGTTTCTGAGCTGTTGTCACCATGTTATAAAGTCAAGACTGTTTTACTCACTACTAAGGGTGCCTTGGTGATCACCCATTCCCACTGTCTCCTCCAGTATTTCTGGAGATATGAGTACAGCCCAGTTACAGACTGCCTGCATGGGAGGGGCGGGGAGGGGATCTTATTCCAAAGGCTGATTCTTCCCCAGACCCACTGAAACAGACTCTCTTGGGTTGGAATCAGAGGTTAAGAAAGATCTCTAGCTAATTCTTATGCACAATGAAGTTTAGTGACCGCTGACAGCAAGACCACAAGTAAATTGGTCCATAAAGGAGCCAGACCCAGTGCCTTGATTTCATTCTCATATGTATCTCAGCAACTGTATCTCCAGTTCACCACCATCCGCCAGTGGTCCAGTGATAAGAAAAAGAAATGTACAAGAAAGGTTTAAATGTGAAGGAGCAAAATAAGAGAAATAAAGCCTAAGTAATTCATGCTAAAATGTGAAACAGGATAATTTTTAACTCTTTTTAATGACATCAAGACATCTAAGACATAACTACTTTTAAAGCCATTGTGATTCAGGTAACCAAGATGACTGAAATTACAAACACATTTTAATATGGATACCGATTTAGAGCAAATGAACTAGAGATGTGAGAACAGCAAAGCAAAGCAAAATAAGACAAAACAGAAAGTGGGGTTTTTCTTCAAAATATTTTTTAAAAATGCTTTATTAAAACCTATGGATAGACAGTAAAAGTGTTAGTTGCTTAGTCGTGTCTAACTCTTGGCGACCTTATGGATTGTAGCCCACCACGCTCCTCTGTTCATTGAATTATCCAGGCAAGAGTACTGGAGTGGGTAGCCATTCTTTTCTCCAGGAGATCTTTCAGATCCACCGACCGAACCCTGGTCTCCTGCTTTGCAGGCAGGTTCTTTACCATCTGAGCCCCCAGGAAAGCCCTGGATAGATAGTACAGTTCAGTTCAGTTGCTTAGTCGTGTCCGACTCTTTGCAACCCCATGAACCACAGCACGCCAGGCTTCTCTGTCCATCACCGACTACCAGAGCTTACTCAAACCCATGTCCATCAAGTTGGTGATGCCATCCAGCCATCTCATCCTCTGTCATCCCCTTCTCCTCCCACCTTCAATCTTTCCCAGCATCAGGGTCTTTTCAAATGAGTCAATTCTTTGCATCAGGTGGCCAAAGGACTAGAGTTTCAGCTTCAACATCAGTCTTTCCAATGAATATTTAGGACTGATTTCCTTTAGGATGGACTGGTTGTATTTCCTTGCAGTCCAAGGGACTCTCAAGAGTCTTCTCCAACACCACAGTTCAAAAGCATCAATTCTTCAGTGTTCAACCTTCTTTATGGTCCAATGCTCACATCCATACATGACTACTGGAAAAAATATAGCTTTGACTAGATGGACTTTTGTTGGCAGAGTAATGTCTCTGCTTTTTAATATGCTGTCTAGGTTGGTCATAGCTTTTCTTCCAAGGAGAAAGCATCTTTTAATTTCACGACTGCAGCCACCATCCACAGTGACTTTGGAGCCCCCAAAACTCTCACTGTTTCCATCATTTCCCCATCGATTTGTCATGAAGTGATGGGACTGGCTGCCACGATCTTAGTTTTCTGAATGTTGAGCTTTAAGCCAACTTTTTCACTCTCCTCTTTCACTTTCATCAGGAAGCTCTTTAGTTCCTCTTCACTTTCTGCCATAATGGTGGTGTCATCTGCATATCTGAAGTTATTGATATTTCTCCCGGCAATCTTGATTCCAGCTTGTGCTTCATCCAGCCCAGCATTTCATATGATGTACTCTGCATATAAGTTAAATAACCAGGGTGACAATACACAGCCTTGATGTAGTCCTCTCCCAGTTGGAACCGGTCTGTTGTTCCATGTCCAGTTCTAACTGTTTCTTCCTGACCTGCATACAGATTTCTCAGGAGGCAGGTCAGGTGGTCTGCTATTCCCATCTTTTTAAGAATTTTTCATAGTTTGTGGTGATCCACACCGTCAAAGGCTCTGGCATAGTCTATAAAGCAGAAGTAGATGTTTTTCTGGAGCTCTCTTGCTTTTTCGATGATCCAGTGGATGTTGGCAATGTGATTTCTGGTTCCTCTGCCTTTTCTAAAACCAGCTTGAATATCTGGAAGTTCACAGTTCATGTACTATTGAAGCCTGGCTTGGAGAATTTTAGCATTACTCTGCTAGCGTGTGAGATGAGTGCAATTGTATGGTAGTTTGAACACTCTTTGGCCTTGCCTTTCTTTGGGATTGGAATGAAAATTGACCTTTCCCAGTCCTTTTCCTGTGGCCACTGCAGAGTTTTCCAAATTTGCTGGCATATTGAGTGCAGCACTGTCACAGCATCATCTTTTAGAATTTGAAATAGCTCAACTGGAATTCCATCACCTCCACTAGCTTTGTTCATAGTGATGCTCCCTAAGGCCCACTTGACTTCACATTCCAGGATGTCTGGTTCTAGGTGAGTGATCATACCATTGTGGTTATCTGGGTCATGAAGATCTTTTTCGTACAGTTCTTCTGTGTATTCTTGGATAGATAGTAATTACCAATAAATATACATATATTGGGGACAGAGTTCAAA
Source organism: Redunca redunca (assembly GCA_006410935.1). Taxonomy (NCBI): domain Eukaryota; kingdom Metazoa; phylum Chordata; class Mammalia; order Artiodactyla; family Bovidae; genus Redunca; species Redunca redunca. The sequence continues at coordinate 231,685 of SJYQ01003915.1, read as the reverse complement.
AGTTTTCTTGATAAGAATACATACTCAAAGGTGTTGGGAGACTACTGCTTTATTTCATTCCTTCACAATCTTGGTAGTTCAGATCAATCTAATAAATTTTTGAATTACAAAATGATACTAATATATGGTCCTCTGTGACCCCTCTTAGAAGATATCTGTATTTTAACAGAGGACAATGCTTACTCCAGAGGAAGGCACTCAAGGTGAGTTTCAGGCTTGCTGGCTGGGAGGTAGATGAGACTTTGGGGTAGAGAAGACTTTCCCAAGAAAAGCATATCCAAGAAGAAGCTTCTAAGGGTTCTTAACCCTTCCCTTGGCTGGGAGGAGGAAATCAAGACAGACATGGTTTTTCAGTGAATTCACCAATTACCTTCTATTTTCCCACCTGAGTGGGCTTCAGAATATGCTCAAGTAGGTTACTGGTGGTGTCCTCAGCTAGTCTGAGGCCAAGTGTCTTATTGGTGTTTCCCATATTCATATTTTTATTGCAGTTTTACATGGGCTATTTCAGTTTGAAGAATCAACTCCACGAGCACATCAATCCCTTCATTTGAAGGAATATTTTATTTGTGTTTTTCTTGGGAAGGAAAACTCAGTTCTTAATCTTGCCTCTGCGTTTCTCTCCCTTTCACTCTACACTATAGCCAGCACGGGTCTAATTCACGCTTCCCAAAACGCCAAACATATTTTGCAAAGGGATCTGCTTAGAGTGATCGAGTATCCTGGTTTGCCTGGGATTGTCTTGTTTCATGTTGAGGGTCCTGAATTCCCAGGCTTGCTCAGCCAGAACTGTACTATGACATGATAGTATGAAGTCACTTTGTTGCTGTGGTTTAGCCGCTCAGTCGTGTCCGACTTTTGAGATCCTATGGACTATACTCAGACAGGCTCCTCTGTCCATGGGATTTTCCAGGCAAGAATACTGCAGTGGGTTGCCATTTCCTTCTCCAGGGGAGATTTCTGACCCAGGCATCAAACCCACACCTCCTACATTGCAGGTGGATTCTTTACCACTAAGCCTCCTGGACTTCCCCACTAGCCACATGAGACAAGTTAAGTCTCTGTAAGTTAAAACAGATAAAACAGCCTCTCACTTGCAGTGGCTATAGTTGAAGTGTTTAATAACTACATGTGGCTTGTAGTTACCTTATTGGCCAAGGTAGACGTAAAAATCTCCAGCGTTGTAGCAAGTTCTGTTGGGCAGCGCTGAGCTAGAGGGTTTTTCCAGCAATTACCTAGAACTAACATCTTTGAAAACAGTACCCTGGCCAGGCATCACCAGTTGGTTGAGCAAACTCACGTGATGGGGCCTGCCGTCTCAGTGAACACACAGACTGTGCTAGCTCAGCAAAGCCTCAGCGAAAACTTGTGTTTTTCAGAGTTCACATTTCCCGATGCATCAGGCTTCTGGAACCACGCCCCTAATCTTCCCGGCTCCTGGGGGTTCATAGACAGTTGTTGGCATTTAGTGAAAACGGGGACATGGCGTATGAAACGAACATGACAGCAAGAAAGGACAATCTGCCTCCTTTTAAACCGTGTCCATGAGGGATGAGGGAGCACACCAGTTGCGTTCCCGTTTGTGGGTTTTCCCCTGATGCAAAGCACAGCAAAGAGGAGAGCTGGACCTGACCGAGTGAGAGCCAAAGGACGGCAAGAGGAAAACCGTCTTAGGAACAGGTGCTTTTAAGTCAGTTGCATCCCGACCCCAAGAGCAAGGGTGCTGCTTCTCTTACAAAGTGGCCAAGAGTCACGGAGGACACAGCACTTTGCAACACCCCTGCTCCCCAAGGTCTAAGGAGAATTAGAGACAGAAGCAGGAACAAACCGCCCATTGGTCAGAAGAGTCTTTGCTGCAAGATCTAATTGTGAGCACAGGGATTTGTTTCAATAATAGGTTAAGCACCTACTATGGGCCCTACTCTTGACTCATTCACTGTCTAGGAAGGGGGATTAATATGTTCGCTGGCTTTTAAAATATAAAGTAACCAATGGTTGTTTGTGAAGACAGTGACGATGACAATGATGACGGTGATGACTAACATTTATTGAGCGTTTTCCACATGGTAGGCTCTACTCTGAGTGTTTTACGTGAAGAAATAAAAGAAGACTTTAGGGATATAGATGCCGGAAGGACCCCAGGTGGCAATGTAACACACTTTCAAAATTTCCAGGAAATTTAGCAAATAAGCAAAACTCTCACAAGTTGCTTGAAAAAACAGTCTAGTAAATCGATTTAGACAATGGATTTTATTTTTCAAATAACCTTCTTTAGTTTGGAATGACTTTAGATTCACGGAGTCGCTTCAAAGAAAGCACACAGAGTCGCCGTATGATAATTGGTTTCTGAGTCAGAGAGAAATGCCTTCAAGTCCCAGTTCTGCTATTTATTGTTGTGCCCTTGGAGAAGTTATTTAACCACTCAGATCCTCAGATGTGGCTTCCTCAATTGTAAAATGGCACAATAGAAGCTACTTTGGAGGGCTGTGGGGAGGAAAACAATGAGAGAATTTGTGTAAAGTGCTTTGAACATGCTTGGGCCACTGATGTGCTTACTAAACAGTGCATTATTATTTATGTGGATCAGATCTTTGTTTTAATGAATTAATGAAAATAATATGTCATAATAATTTTAAATGGCCAATATCTAATAGCTCTGGTTTCAGCTGGAAAAGATTGAGAGCAGAAGGAGAAGGGGGCGACAGAGGATGAGATGGTTGGATATCATCACCAACTTAGTAGAGTTTAAGCAAACTCCGGGAGATAGTGAAGGACGGGGAAGCCTGGTGTGCTGTAGGCCTGGGAGTTGCAAAGGGTCGAGCCCGACTGAGCGCCTGCCCAACAATAACCGCGTAGTTTCCGCACTTCAGAGGACATGCTCTATTTCCTCATCTTGTTCCTTTTCTCAGGCAGTTGAAGAGGCCCTCGGTCTACCCTTCGACCAGACTCAGTCCTCACCAGGCCGAATGGGTTCACCGTCACTTTGTCTCACGTTGTAAATATGTCTCTGCCCACCCGAAGAAGTGGAGGGCTGGTGGAGTGTATGTACCCACTGTCTTAGATAGCTCAGGCGGATATAACCAAAACACCGCAGACTGGGTGACAAGCACAGAAATTTATGCCACGTGGTTCTGGAGGTGAAAAGTCCAATACCAAGGAGCCCGCAGACCCCGTGTCTGGAGTGAGACCACTCTGCGGCTTGTAGATCATCGTCTTCTCATTGTCTCTTCACAAGGCAGAGAGCAGAGATAGGAAGCAGACTCCCCCGTGCATCCTCACAAGAGCACTAATCCCACCTTGAGGGCTCCAGCCTCATGACCTGATTACCGCTCAAAGCATCTCCAAACACCGGCCAATTGGGAACTAGAGTTTCAACATGTGAGTTCTGAGAGGACACGAACACTCAGTCCATGGAATCCATGCAGGATGGGAGGCTGAAATGCCCTCCTCTGGTCTGCGCAGCGGAGGCTTCCTGAGAGAGCTCACACTGCATCTCCTCGGGAGCTCTAGGCGTGGGCCCAGGGGCTCCTTCTGTGGGCTTGGGGAAAGTTCCACAGCTCAGCGTCCAGCTGTCCCCCTGCTGGGCTGGGGCTGGAAGCGGCAGGGCAGAGAGATGGGAGGACCTTTTGCAACTTCTTCCCTTTTCTTCCCAGTCTACGATCTCTGTGGTCCTGAGAGCTGTTTTTCTCAAACTCAGAGAACTCCCAGGGTCCCTGGGCCCCTGTGTGGTCCATTAGAGCCAGACACGTGTGTCCCCATCTGAGTGGAGGAACAGTCACTCCTGCTCTCTGATTCCTTCAGAAGAAAATACTAACTAGATAATATTTGGGCTATGAATTCAAAATCAGTTTTCGGAGGCTTCAGAATTTGGTCAACAGTTGAACACACTTGAATTTTTCCATATGTCACTCTGTTAGCAGAAGACTTCTGATTATTACTTACAATCCTCCTTGATTAAAGCAAAGACTCCAGGTCAACACTTAGCATTTACTTTTCTTCTTATCTACCTTGCCCACACGAACTCACCCCCATTACACACACACACACACACACACACACACACACAGAAAGAGGTGTGATAATCCACAAACCTTGGACGTCAAGTCTATTTCAGTTGCTCTTTTCAATTCCTAAGAAACTACTCAGTGGGCACTGGGAAATTCTGAGTTACAGACTTAATGGAAAGCCCCGGGTCAAGAGTAATAGCTCTTCTTCAGTTTAAAAGTTAATGTTGACCTTAAGAGAATTCTAAAATATGCTTGAAACTCGTTCCCATCAAATGTTTTCTGGAAAGAGTTCAGCCTTCTTGCAACAAAGAACCTATTGACAAATTCAGCGCCTCAACATGCCCTTCAGCAAAGATACACTGTGAAAGTTGACCCTGCCACTTTCTGTTCCTGTACTTTCTAGTGGTGAGGTACCTGTCAGTTAGACGGGCATTCTGACCAGGTGCCACCTGTGAGGACAGACAGGCTGGGGGTAATTCCCGTCATAAAACCTAACATTGACCAGGTACTTACTTAGCAGTTCACATGTACTGTCTCATTCAACCTGTGATGAATTGGGCACTCTTATTATCCCATTTTATAGTTGAAGAAACTGAGATTCAGAGTTTCATTCACTTGCTTGCTGTCACACCGGTGAGAAGAAGTGAAGCTAGGGTTTGAAGAAGGACACACTGACTTTGGAACCCACACTCTTGGCCATTAAGTGACCAGGCTTTGCCTCACTTCACTCTGGCGTCCATGCTTCTTTGGAAGTCAACATTTAGCTGCAGACCACCAGGTTCACCAAACAGAAAGCAATCTGAGGACCACCCAAATCATCCAGCATCTTGCAAGCCTTTCCTCAGTCATCCCCTCTCTCTCAGTATCCCCGTAATGATGTCACTAATGGGAGAAAAACAGCAGTGCTGGGACTGAGTGCTGGGTTTTCCTGTGTGGCACTTTGCCCAGTGGCTTCTAGGCCCAATGTATTCTCTTTTAGCTCCTGAGATGGTCCTCACTTTGAAAGCTACAATTAGACTCATAGGACCAGGGATACTCACTTTAACACCATCAGAGAGCCAAAAACTTTGTAAAAGCTGTTCTGTGTTATTACAACAGTTGTAGTCAATAGACCTGCCGTGAAACAATCATTGTTTCCGAGAACATAAAAAAAGTCACCTCCTCAGCACTTCAAGTGGCTCATTGGCAAAGAGGGCTCGTGGTTTGAGGTCAACCTTGTAGACAAGTGGCTAGGCTTCATCTACTCCCTATGTAAGCCTTTTCCATATCATTTTAACATTACTCCCTCTGAATCTTGGAAGGTGGACAGGGAAGGGGAAAAGACAGAATATCATGGGAAAAGTTTTGATATCTTTGAAGACAAGTATACAAAGGGTTGATACTGGAGTAGAGGGTCAGGAAGAGACCTTACCTCTGACCAGCTGAAAAGCAGGGGTACTTCTGTCAACAGGAGCTCACAAGCTATAAAACATTCTCATCCTGAGCAGGCCAGGTTTCAAAGCAATCTACTGTTGTTGAAGGGAAGAGAGAGATGCTGAGTTTATTCTGCATTGGCATGTGATATATTTTTGGCACCAATAAAAACTGGAATCCCTTTGAGTAGCCCCAAAATGCCATGATTCTGGAGGAGAATGATGGAAAATGTACCTCCACCAACCAGACAATGTGAAACATTCTAGATGAATAATTGATACATAATGATTCAGACAACTGTTGGCAGACAGAAAATGCCAAAGGGGCCTACAGATTTGACCTTAAACTTCAGCCATTTTGTAAACAAGTGTTCTGGGAGGTTTCACTTCATTTTCATACAGGTCAAGTGTGGCATTTCTATTCAGGAGTCATTTGAGTAAATTATTAAACAAAACAACTCCTTTTGACCAAATGAGTCAACTCTGCAATAAACAATTTGGCAGTTTGTATGCGTTTTTGGATCTTTTTGTTTACTTTTTTGTTAAGAGGATTTAAAAAAAAAAAAAAAACAGCAACCTTTTCCTTGCTTTTATGAAACACTGCCCTATGTTTCCAGGCAGAAAAGCAAAAAAAAAACTTTCAAAAGGTCGCCTGATGTCATTTCAGCAATGCAGAAATAAGAAAAAAACCAACAAACATGAAAGAAAAAGATGTATTGGATAACAATCTTTGGCAGATGTCTTAAAGCAGAATATATAAACATGCCTGCCATCGACGTAATGCTAAGAGGATTTCACCTTGAAACTCGATAGCTGTAATTCCTTAATAAAGACCACTTGTTTGTCAAGGGCTAGATTAATCTCTGAGCTGGGTTCTACAGGAAATCAAATTCTGGTCCATTATAGGAGTCATTATCAATATCCTCCCTGAGTATAAATTTGAGATGGAACAAGAGGCAAATAAAGCCTTTCCTCATCCCAAGCCAGTGCGTGTAAACACAGACTGAGATCCTGAGGTGCTTCTCTAAAGCTTCAGGGAAGAGCATACTCTCACAGGATCATGGCCTGTTCTGTATGGAGGACATTGGATTCTTTTGGTTTCTGTAGAGTAATGGTCTTCACTTTAGGGGTGATTTTCTCCCCATAGACTTTTGGTAATATCCAGAGATACTTTTGGTTGTAATTTTGGGACCCCCGGTGGCACCAAATACACAAAGTAAATCAAGGTAGCATCACAAAGGCTCAGGAAATTAGGTTGTCATTAGAACCATGGTCTACAAAAGTCAGGCCAGGACCTGCGTGCTAACCCTAAACAGGGTGATTGATTGTTCAAATAAAAGATGTAAATAGGATTCAGAGAGTCTTAAGATAATAATCAAAATTTCTAGGATACAACTAAAAACCCTGGCCACACCAAGAACCAGAAAAAGCACAGCTTGAATTCAAAGAAACAATCAACTTCTACCAAGAGAAAAATGAATAGGATATTGGAATTATCTGACAAAGAGTATAAAGCAGCTTTACATTAATTTAATATGAAGCATTAAAAAATGCTTTAATGGGCAATTGAAAATTCTCTTGAAACAGATGAAAAATAGAAAATATCCACAAAGAAGTAAAAGCTATAAAAAAGAACCCAATTAAAATTATAGAATTAAAAGATACAGTAATAGAAAAAAAAACAAAAAACCTCACTGAATGGACTCAGTACCAAAGTAGAGATAACAGAGGATACAATCAATTAATTTTTTTAAAAAGAAGCTCCATTTATTTATTTATTGAAGGAATTTTTTTTTTTTTTAATAGAACTATGCTAGTTTCTGCCAAACATCATTTCTGGACCAATTTACTCAAGTCAAAAACCAGAGAGAAAATAGACTGGAAAAACAAAACCTAATTAGAAGAGCCTTTGCGAACTATGGGACAACAACTAAAGATCCAAAATTCATACCATTGGAGATCCAGAAGGAAAATAGAAAAAGAGTTAGATTGAAAGAGCATTTTTTTTTAATGGCTGAAAATTTCTCAAATTTGGTAAAAGATATAAATCTACAGACTTAAGAAACTACACAATCTCCAAATATGGGAAGTCCAAAGAAATTCAAGCCACAACACATTGTAAATACACTTCAGAAAACTAATGATAGTTTTCAAAACAACCAGAGACAGATGAAGCATTAACCATAGCAGAACATAGATTCAAATACAAGCATATTTCTTACCTAAAACAGTGGAGGCCAGAAGGAAGTTGCACAGTATTTTCAAGTGCTGAAAGAAAAGAACGGTTAACAGTGAATTCTGTATCTTAGAAAACTATTCTTTAGGAATGAAAGGGAAATAAAAACATTCTCAGATGAAGGAAAACTTAAAAGAATTTTGTCACTAGCAGACTTGCCCTTAAAACATGGCTAAAGAAATTACAGTCAGCCCTCCATATCTATGAAGACCCTGGTGGCTCAGATGACAAAGAACCTGCCTGCAATGTGGGAGACCTGGATTTGATCTCCGGGTTGGGAAGATCCCCTGGAGAAGGAAATAGCAACCCATTTCAGTATTCTTGCCTAGAGAATTCCATGGACGGAGAAGCCTGGCGGGCTACAGTCCATGGGGTTGCAAAGAGTCAGACATGACTGAACGTGTCGGTATCTATGAGTTCCACATCTACAGATTCAACCAACTGCAGGTCAAAGATATTCCCCACCTCCCAAAATTCCAGAAAGTTCCAAAAAGCAAAAGTTTAATTTGCCAGACAGAAATTAACATAAAATTTTTATTGTATTTATAACTGTTCATAGACATACCTCATTTTATTGCACTTTGCTTCATTGTACTTCACAAATAATTGCTTTTTTTTTTTTTTTTTTTTACAAATTGAAGGTCTGTGGCAACCCTGCATCAAGTAAGTCTATCAGCACCAATTTTCCAACAGATCTGTCACTGTGTGTCTCTATGTCACATTTTGATAACTCTCACAATATTTCAAACCTTTTCATTATTATTATATCTGTTTGGTGTTCTGTGATCAGTGAGTTTTGATGTTTCTATAATGACTCATCAAAGGCTCAGATAGCATTTTTTAATAATACAGTATTTTTTAAATTAAGATATGTACATTCTTTCAGAAATAATGCTACTGCACACTAAATAAACTATAGAAGGTGTAAATACAACTTTTATATGCCCTGGGAAACCAAAAAATTGCACGTGACTCACTTTATGATGTTATTTGCTTTATTGTGGTGGCCTGAAACTGAACCTGTAAAATCTCCAAGATCTGCCTGTACATAGCATTTATTCTATAGTAGGGATTATAAGTAATCTAGAGATTTAACATGTACAGGAGGATGTACCTAGGTTATAGGCAAATGCTACACCATTTTATATAAGGGGCTTGAGCACGTTTGGATTTTGGATCTGCGAGAGGTCTTAAAACGAATCACCCAAGGATCTTGAGGGATGTCTATAATTCTAACTGGAAGACGATGACAAAAGGATGAAGCTTGAAGCATCAGAAAGGATGAAAGAACAATGTAGAGAGCAGATACGTGGTATAAACAATAGACTAACTCTTCTCATGAGTTTTAAAATTACATAATGAGTAGAACAAAATTATAATACAATCTGATTTCTAAGACTATGATATTTAAAAGTGGGGAAGGTAAAGGGACTAAAATGGAAGTAAGGAATCCAAGAGGCAAACTGTAATGCCAGTAGGCTGTGTAATAAGTCACATATGTATATTGTCACACCCAGAGCAATCATTAAGAAAACTGTTAAGATACACTCAAAAATACTATAATTAAACCAAGATAGAATCTTAAGAAGTTTTAATGAACACACAGCAGGCATAAGAGGAGGAACAGTGGTAAAAAAAAAAACAAACAAAAAACAGAGGAAACAAGGAGAAAACGTAACTAAATGGAAAACTTAAGTCCTAAAAGACTAAAAACTACCTTAAATGTAATTGCCTAAATATATCTATTGAAAGGCAGAGACTGGCACAGTGGGTTAAGAAAAACCTCACAACTCATCTATGATATTTACATGAAACTTGCTTTAATGTCAACAAAATAGATAGGCTGACAGTAAAAAGATTAAAAATATGTACCATGTAAGCATTAATTTCAAAAAGAAAGAATAATAATACTAATATCAGATAAAGTAGGCTTTATCAGAGCAAAGAAACTTGCTAGAGACAAAGGGGTACGTTACAAAATGTTAAAAGGATTAATCACCAGGAAGATAAGTAAGTCTGAAGTTGTATACACCAAATAATAGAGTCCTATCCCAGGCTCCGGGGACCCTGGTGGGCTGCCGTCTATGGGGTGGCACAGAGTCGGGCATGACTGAAGCGACTTAGCAGCAGCAGCAGCAGCATACACATAAAGGAAAGACTGAGAGACTGGAAAGTGGAGATAGCCTACTTTATAATTATTGTTAGGGCCTTCAACACTGCTCTTCAACAAATGACATAACTATTAGATAAAAAATCAGCAAATCAGAGTGCAGTTTCTATATATAAATATACATGACTCAAACATGGTACTGTACAGACTGCTAAAATAAGGTAGCCAGAGCTTAACTGCTAACCTTCTTGTGGTGAATTTCCCAGGAAAATAGTCAGTCACATGAGTTTTAAAAGGTTGAAACTGGAATTGCTGATTGGTCAGTACTGAATACATTTCTTAACTTTGCTGATTAGTTCAACATGTGAAAGTCCACCTGAAATATCTGAGTTCTTTCATGAGAAAACACTCACATTTCTGATTAACACAGTTTTGCAAAACATGAAATCCGACATGGCATTAAAAAAGTCATTTGTAGGAACACAGTTTCTCTTTAATAACTTCCTCAGTTCAGTTCAGTTCAGTCGCTCAGTCGTGTCCGACTCTTTGCGACCCCATTAATCAGAGCACGCCAGGCCTCCATGTTCACCACCATCTCCCGGAGTTCACTCAGACTCAGACTCACGTCCATCAAGTCCGTGATGCCATCCAGCCATCTCATCCTCTGTCGTCCCCTTCTCCTCCTGCCTCCAATCCCTCCCAGCATCAGAGTCTTTTCCAATGAGTCAACTCTTCTCATGAGGTGGCCAAAGTACTGGAGTTTCAG
>SJYQ01003915.1:29518-220554 GCA_006410935.1 Redunca redunca | reverse complement strand
TTTGATCTCTGGTTCCTCTGCCTTTTCTAAAACCAGCTTGAACATCAGGGAGCTCATGGCTCACATATTGCTGAAGCCTGGCTTGGAGAATTTTGAGCATTACTTTACTAGCATGTGAGATGAGTGCAATTGTGCAGTAGTTTGGGCATTCTTTGGCATTGCCTTTCTTTTGAATTAGAATGAAAACTTACCTTTTCCAGTCCTGTGGCCACTGCTGAGTTTTCCAAATTTGCTGACATATTGAGTGCAGCACTTTCACAGCATCATCTTTCAGGATTTGAAAGAGCTCAAGTGGAATTCCATCACCTCCACTAGCTTTGTTCCTAGTGATGCTTTCTAAGGCCCACTTGACTTCACTTTCCAAGATGTCTGGCTCTAGATTAGTGACCTCACATAATCAACAAATACACTAATTAAAGCAAGAGAAATACACTTGAAAATTTTAGAACTTGGGCACAAAACAAAGCAATTCAAGAAATAGTGAAAACTCACTTGCCTGATTGTTAAGACACTTGTGTTCTGGTCATTGCTCCCCCCATTAATAGCTTTGTGATTTGGGGCAAGTCCCTTAACCTCTCTGAGCTTTACTTTCTCATCTGACCTCAAACGGTTCTTTCCTGCTCTAAACCTTCAAGACAATGTGAGTCAATTTCATGCTTATAAACAGGAAGAGTTCTTTGGCCTTGCAACTGAAAACCCACCAACAAAATTATCAAGAGAACTCTGTTCCTTTGGGTAAGTCCAAGAAGGTTAATACAGACACTGCATTCCACTGCGAAAGCAGAGCTGGGTCAGAGAGTCAGGTAGATCTGGATCGGGTTTCCCGGTGCAACAGCCAACATGAAGGGCTAGGAGAGTCCTCATAGATTGGAAAGGGGGAAAAAAAAGGTTCTGATGCCTTTCAGAGTTGGCTTGGTATGATGGCTGGAAACTCACACATGATTTCACCAAATGGACTTCAGATGGGAACCTTTAATAAATGTTCTAGCTTTTAAAAAGCAGGGCAGTAACAATGACCTCCGAGAGAAACAAGTGCTGTTAGATAGGACATAAATAACCCAAAGGGTGAAACGCTTCATTCTAACTCAGTTCTCAGCCGCTTGTACAGCAAATGGATGAGGGGCCCTCGGGATGCAAAGTCCACTGGAGGAAAGATGCTAATCTCCCTGAAACTGGCTTCAACTGGGCATGACACAGATTTAATTATTCCAGAAATACCTACTTTTTACTCGGGGAAAGAGCCATTAGAAGACTGTGCGGGTGATATTGGTTCGGAGGCAGCAGGGCTTCTAGATAAATACAAACAGCTCTGGGTGACGAGAGCAGTAATGAGCAGGAAATCCAAGGGTAAGAGAAACTTCCCCTGCCCCAGGCAGACATTAAGAAAACCACAATACCAGAACTGATCCATGCAAACAAAGTTTACTAGCATCTAGAATTTACCTGCCACCATAAACAGTGCTGGCATCCCAGGTGGCTCAGTGGTGAAAAATCCCTACCAATTCAGGAGATGCAAGTTTGATCCCTGAGTCGGGAAGATGCCCCCGGAGGAGGAAATGGCAACCCACTCCAGTATTCATGCCTGGGAAATCCCCTGGACAGAAGAGCCTGGCGGGCTACAGTCCACAAAGTCACAGAAGAGTCAGACACGACTTAGTGACGAAACAGCAACAACAAGTAAAAAGTGCTGAGGACCCAGAGGTGTATCAGATACCCCGGGAGGAGCTCATAATCTGATTGGCTCCCCAGAACTGCAGCAGAAAGAGGTAGCCCCCACTCAGCTGGGAACTGAATAATGGGACTGTTCACTAAGGGGCGGACAAAGTGAAGAGAGTGTGTAAGGGCTGTGGAGGTATGGATCAACTTTGAAAGGAATGAGCCAAATCGACAAGGCTCTATATAGGTTAACAAGGTAAGTGGAATACAGATAAGTCCCACCAACTTGTCTTGAAGCTTAAAGGGACAAAGATTTACCAATTAGTTTGCTTCGCATCATCAGCTGGAGGGGTCCCTCCCTTGCACCAGAATGAAACCATAATCCTTCAACCTTTTCGCCATAACCTCAAGAATTCTGAGCTCCACAGCCCTTAATTCCCTCTCACCATTGTGCTACCTTCGGCCATCACTGTGAAGGGCCTTCTACTACCCCTTCCTCTGTGATTGGCACTATGGCATGCAAGGGAGTGCGTGTGCGTCTGTGAGGGCATGGGGCTTCCCTCCAGTCTCTTTAGAGGCTAGCCCTCTTCAACTACTCCTTTAGCCCAGTAGACATCCTGGCTTTAGGAAGCCAGACAATCACCGTCTCTTACTTGAGGGAACTAACTATCACCCCCGGGGAAGCCAGTGTCTGACCAGCTCAAGGTCACGCAGTAGACGCAAGCCCATGTTTGAGCCCCTGACCTTGGCACTTCATTACTCTGTGACTGGCCTAGGAATGGGTTATCCTTTCTGTCAGACAAAACTGTTCCCTGTGTTGGTGGCCGTAACAACTTTCTTCAGGGAGATTACATTCATTCTTACTTTCTCCTGCACAACCTCCAGAATCTCCCCTGCTTTAGTCAACGCATTCATCTTTAACTCCATCTTCTGTATATTTAGAATGACAGAATAATTTGCAGGCTAATTTAGGCTCCATTAGTACGCTATGCCTGCCTCTATTACAGTACTTACACATCGTGCTATAATTTTTTGTTTACATATCTGTCTCTGCCACTTGACTGTGAGTTCCTACAGGGATTAGCCTATGTCTTACTCATTGTAGCATTTTACCTCCTCCCCAGAAGCCAGCAGCTGAACATTTTGAGGATAGTAGGTATTTAATGAATGAAACAGCTTTATAGTAAGGTTCAATAGACAAGGGGCTTCCCTTGTGGCTCAGCTGGTAAAGAATCCACCTGCAATGCTGGAGACCTGGGTTTGATCCCTGGATTGGGACGATCCCCTGGAGAAGGGAAAGGCTACCCACTCCAGTATTCTGGCCTGCAGAATTCATTAGACAAGCGCACCTGGTATGCACATATTCATTTATTCAACAAATATTTATTAAGTTCTTATTGTGTGCTTAGAGAAGGCAATGGCACCCCACTCCAGTACTCTTGCCTGGAATATCCCATGGACAGAGCAGCCTGGAAGGCTGCAGTCCATGGGGTCGCTGAGGGTCGGACATGACTGAGCGATTTCACTTTCACTTTCATGCTTTGGAGAAGGAAATGGCAACCCACTCCAGTGTTCTTGCCTGGAGAATCCCAGGGACGGGGAGCCTAGTGGGCTGCTATCTCTGGGGTCGCACAGAGTCGGACACAACTGAAGTGACTTAGCAGCAGCAGCAGCATTGTGTACTTAACACTATGCTAAGCTCTAGGAATCAAAACACACCACCTGTATGTGTTTGAGAGATAATGGAACACACACAAAAAAGATGAATTACTAATTGTTATCGACTGTGTTTCTCCAAAATTCATGAGTTGAAATCTCACCTCCAAGGTGATGGTATATGGAGATGTCACCTTACGAAGGTGATTACGTCATGAGGCTGGAGCGCTGGTGACGGGGCTAGAGTCACTACAAACGGCACCCCCGAGAGATGCTGGCCCCTCCCACATGTGCAGCAATGTGACTGTCTGGGAAGCAAGCTCTCACCAGCAGGACCTACCGGCATCTTGGCCTTGGACTTCCCAGCCTCCAAAACTGAGATAAGTAAGTTTCTGTTGTTGATAAGCCACTCAGTCTGTGGTATCTTTGTTGCAGCACTAAGACACTAATCATCATGCAATTTGCAGAGACGCACAGGGTGTTAAGGAAGACTGGAAGTGGCTATTCAACGTGGCCTGGTTGAGGAGAGGTTCAGCTAAGGGTTCTAAGAGAAGGAAACTGCTGAGCTGTATCAGTAAATGGTTATGGGATACCAAGTCAAAGACATGTTGGGAGGAGGCCACCAGGGAGAAGAAACAGTAAGGGGAAGGGCACAGGACGTGACATAGCTGATGTGATTGGAAACTCTGCCGATTTGAGTTGTCGGAGGAGCATTAAATAGGAGACAAGAGTGAGGCAGGAAAGAGCATCAAAGCTAAGTGAGAGGGGCCACTTCATCAAGTTATGGGACTTGGACATTATTCTCCTAATGATGCCGACACAGTAAAGGGACCTGAGCTGGAGAGAGAAAGAGGCTTGTAAGGTCGGCATTTCAGGCTGAATCACCCCGTGACCGTGTGAAGGACACAGCTGGGGGATGAGACTAGAATTAGGAAAACCAGTTAGAAGAGAGTCACTGTAGTCCTGGAAAGAGATGAAGAAGACTGCACTAGGGTAGCTGTAGGGGAAATGGAGAGAAGAGGACTGACTCGAGCTGGACTGGGGAGACGAACTGGGCATCTTGAGAGAGAGGAAACAAGGAGGACTCCCAGGAAGAAAATGGGTCTATACGCACAGAGAAGGGAGGGGATAGTCAGGTAGTGAGTTCGTCTTATACATCTTGAGTTTGGGGTGCGTCTGACTAACTGAGGGAATGTCCAACACGTAGCTGAAGATATGTTTGAAGCTTGATGGGGATGGGTAGAGGGTTGGGACTAGAAGTATAAAATTTTGGTCATAAGCTAGAAAGCGTGATAGAGACCAAGACGGTGGCAAAATCACTGCGGTCAATACATAGAGCGAGATGGACAAAGGGCTGGACCAGCTCCCTGGGAAACGCCGGGGAGACTGAGGCTTTGTCTCCTCTCCTTTCCCAATATTTCTTCAAATCCTTACCCATCTGCAGACCTGTGTTTGAGATTTTGTATAAAGAGATAAAAGTCCCTCAGTCTATGATGATGCTTACTAGGCATCCACCCTGGGGGACATAGCACGAGGACTCGCATGGGCACTGAGTTTTAAGACGTATCTGATCCTTTCCTGAGAGAATTTTCTGATGGAAGAAGTAGAAGATTAAAGCGGGCTTAACAGGAACTGGAGAAATATTGCAAAGGGGGTCTGAGGGTGGACAGAGCAAGTATGGTTCCTTTGTGGTCAGGCATGATGGCTCAGAGGGTAAAGAATCCACCTGCCATGTGGGAGACCTGGGTTCAATACCTGGATTGGGAAGATTCCCTAGAGAAGGGGACAGCTACTCATTGCAGTATTTTGGCCTGGAGAATCCCCACGGACAGAGGAGCCTGGTGGGCCACTGTCCATGGGGTCGCAGACTTGGACACAATGAGTGACTTTCACTTCACTCTGGTTAGGGTTCAGACTGCAGCTCAACCTGCCTCTTAGTTTCTGTTGAATGCATTCAGCTTGGGCTTCAATTTCCTCATCTGAAAATGAGGGTTACAATAGAACGTACTTCATAGCAGTGTTTAGAGTGTTGCACAAAACACTTGGAACAATACCTCCCACTGGTAAGTACTATATTAGGCAATATTATTATATTGCTGTTAACTTAGGCTGTGGACCTGTGTGTGGGATTTTATATTTCTCATTTCCCAGACTACCCCTTCCTCTGAGAATGGTTCCAATGCAGACCCTATACTGTCGGCTCAGGCTTGCTCTTCCCTCATGCTTAGCGCCTGATGTTGGGATCCAGTGATTCCTAGGAGGTAGGCTTGCTTGTGTTTTGTGCTCCAGGCACCGCCTGCTGTTCTTTCCCCTAGTTCCTGTGAGCTCTGATTAAATCACCGAGCACCGCCCACTCCAGACTTACTAACTGCAGCGGGCGCCCTTCCTTAGGGGTCTGCTCAGAACCCTCCCAGCCAGTTGCCCGGGGGAAATGAGCTGATGATGTCACAAGGCAGACACTTCCAGACCTCTCTGAGGTCCCCTCTGTCGGGCCTGTGGCAGGGCCCAGTTCTGAAAACTTGGCCCAGCCTGAGCATATTCTTGTCCACTCCAAGACATTGCAGAGACCCTCATTCCCTTCCAGCGGTGTCCGAACTCAGGTTTGTTGGGGTCGTGGCCACACGTCCTGTTCTCTGGCTACAGACCTCTCGCTGTACAGCTTCGCTCCCAGGGAATGGAAATGCCTATGCAAATAGAGTAGGTGGGGCAGCTCTCAGTAACTCTCGGTTCTCTAGGACACAGATAAAAATCTGCGGGAGGGGGGGGGCAGCTAAAACCCTGGGGCTGATCCATAGAGGATCAAAGGTTATTTCAGATTTCAGAGGGCCTCAGAGACCTTCAGAGCAAGACTACAACACCCTTCCCATTTCTAGTGACTCCCGTCTCTGTGCTAAACGTGCCCACAGTCTCTTCCACCAGGTTTGCCAACTTCATTGTCATTCTCTCAGGATATATTACAGCAACTTTCTCACGCTTTCCTTTCCGCAAAGGAAAGGGTAGAAAAGAGAATATTTGGCCCTCAGGGTATTTCACTAGACTTGACTTCGCGATGAGGTCATTGCCACCCTAGGCAAATAGTGCAAAGGGCACTTCTTGCATCGCTCCCTGCCCTCTTCAAGCCTAAATACTGAAATGCACAAGCAAAGCTTCCCAGCTGTGTTGGAGTTGTCAGTCTCAGAGGGGTGTGTTTTCCAGCGCTCCATCTCCAGCCTGGACTAGGACTTCAGCTGTTACAAGGACTCTGGTAGGAAGCTGCTCACGGCTCTCTGCTTAGACCTAGCCATGACGAGGATGTCTACGTGCGTATACCACTTGTTTGTCTTGAGCTGGTATATCTTCCTCAACTTTTATATCTCACCAGAAAGACAGGATCCGCGGCTATCCCAAATCTTTCAAAATGGGGGAAAATGGAAGTACCTAACGATGCTTAATCTGGTAAGTACGCATCAGGAAGCAAGCTATTTGTCTCTAATATCAGTGCCTTAAACGTTAACACACCCTTTGATTTTATCCAGTACAAAATTCCATTATCTTTCTTCTTCATAGTTTGTGCATTTGGGCATTCTCTTTTATTTGGCAATTTGCTCTGAGAAACCCACTTTGGGAGTTATCCATAGCTACCTCTTGTGTTGACTAATTGTGAAACACTTTTAAAAATTCTTTTTAAAAGAGTCTTATCTCTTTTTAAAAAAATTATTAAAAATTGTTATTTTTTAAAAAAGTTTAACTGGAGATAATTGTTTTACAATGTTGTGTTGGGTTCTGCCATACTGCAGCTGGAATCAGATATTAGTCAGTGAGTCAGTTCAGTCGTTCAATCATGTCCAGCTGTTTGTGACCCCATGGACTGCAGCACTCCAGGCCTCCCTGTCCATCACCAACTCCCAGAATTTACTCAAACTCATGTCCACTGAGTCGGTGATGCCATCCAACCATCTCATCCTCTGTTGTTCCCTTCTCCTCCTGCCTTCGATCTTTTCCAGTATCAGGGTCTTTTCCTATGAGTCACCTCTTCACATCAGATGGCCAGAATATTGGAATTTCAGCTTCAACATCAGTCCTTCCAACGAACATTCTGGACTGATTTCCTTTAGGATGGACTGATTGGTTCTCCTTGCAGTCCAAGGGGCTCTCAAGAGTCTTCTCTAACACCACAGTTCAAAAGCATCAATTCTTTAGCCCTCAGCTTTCTTTATAGTCCAACTCTCACATCCATACATGACTACTGGAAAAACCATAGCCTTGACTAGACGGACCTTTGTTGGCAAAGTGATGTCTCTGCTTTTTAACATGCTCTCTAGGTTGGTCATAACTTTTCTTCCAAGGAGTAAGTGTCTTTTTATTTCATAGCTGCAGTCACCATCTGCAGTGATTTTGGAGCCCCCAAAATAGTCTGCCACTGTTTCCAGCTTCTCTATCTATTTGCCATGAAGTGATGGGACCAGATGCCATGTCTCTGGAATCAGATATATGTATACATATATCCCTTCCCTCTTGAACCTGCCTCCCACTCCCCCCATATCACCCCTCTAGGCCATCACAGAGCTCGGGGCTGAGCTCCCTGTGTTACACAGCAGCTTCCCACTAGCTATCTTTTTGTCAACTGGTGATGTACATGTTTCAATGCTACTCTCTCAATTTGTCCCGCCCACTCCTTCCCCTGCTGTGTCCACAAGTCCTTGCCCCAACTGGATGTTTATTTCTCCTCTGCTCAAGCCCCCTCATGAATATGCATGTTCCCTTAGCTTAAAACTTCCCCAGTTTTGCTATTTTGGGAGACACTACTTGAGGAGAGATCCCCAGTGTTCTCCTTACTTGCTGCAGGTAATAAATCCTTCCTTCTCAGGGGTAAAAAAAAGAATCTTACCTTGAAGTGCTTCTCAGATGAGCCTAAACAAGGAACAAAGTCATGGTTTCATGGTTTCCTTATGACACTGACAACATATGCAGAAGAGATTTTGAACTTTGCTTGGGGAAGTCTGTGAGGGAAGGCGGAGTGGCGTATGTTGCGTAGGAAGTGCAATTTCCAGTGGAGGAATAATGCCATTTTATAGCACACCCAGACTAACAGATTTATCTAAGAAAAGCAAATACATTTTGCCACGTTCAGATCCCACTTCAATTCTTTTATAGGCTCAGGCTCCATCTTAAAGGACAAATCACCCAACCAAATGGCAAATGCACATTTTCAACCATCCACAAACCAATCACATCGCTTGCTCCTTTCCTCTCTTCCTAGCCCAGCTGACCACAATGGGATGAATGAAATGATGAAGTATAAGTGAACGGGAGAAAAAATAGATTTCTAAAAAACATTTGGGGAATATGTCACATTGTTTTTAGAGTTAAAAGCTAAGAATGCTGTATCCTTTGGGGATGCTAATTTAAGTTTTGGAATTTTTAACCTAAATGTAGGGTGCAGTATAAGTATTTGATTCCAGTTCTTTGGCATCATCATCCAGGCAGACGTAATGCATGGTAAGAAAGAAAAAAATGACTCTCTGTAATGCTAAGGAGAGTAAATGCAGAAAGCTCAGTTCACAGAGGCCTGGAGTTTCAGCTTCCTCCTCACTGGTAATCTGACTTTGGGACCTGAAATTTGAGATTTGAGCTCTGTGCCTGCTAAGCCGATTCAGTCACGTCCAACTCTTTGCAAACCTATGAACTGTAGCCCCCAGGCTCCTCTGTCCATGCGATTCTCCAGGCAAGAATACTAGAGTGGGTTGCCATGCCCCCATCCAGGGGATCTTCCCGACCCAGGGATCAAACCCTTGTCTACTGCATTGCAGGCAGGTTCTTTACCTCTAGTGCCACCTGGGAAGCCTGAGTACAGCTCTACCATGCTTGAAAAATATCAAAGTGACTGCCTGTTTCAATCATAGAATTTTATGAAAACAATAGAAAACAATAGCAAAAAATGATTTTGTGGAATTAGAATAGTACAGCAAAGTCTCACCTTTCTGTATCAATTTGCTTTATATTAAGAATGGTCAATATAAAGGGAGCAGTGTCAGCCAGGACTGATGATCTAATCAAATCTAAATTCTAGTATGGCTGTCCTATCTCACTCTCAGTTCAGTTCAGTCACTCAGTCATGACCGACTCTTTTCGACCCCATGGACTGCAGCACGCCAGGCCTCCCTGTCCATCACCAACACCCGGAGCTTACTCAAACTCATGTCCATTGAGTCGGTGATGCCATCCATCCACCTCATCCTCTGTCATCCCCTTCTCCTCCTGCCTTCATTCTTTCCCAGCATCAGGGGCTTTTCAAATGAGTCAGCTCTTTGTATCAGGTGGCCAAAGTATTGGAGTTTCAGCTTCAACACCAGTCCTTCCAATGAACATTCAGGACTGATTTCCTTTAGGATGAACTGGTTGGATCTCCTTGCAGTCCAAGGGACTCTCAAGAGTCTTCTCCAACACCACAGTTCAAAAGCATCAATTCTTCGGTGCTCAGCTTTCACTCTAAGTGTGGCTAAGAGTGGACTCATCACCTACTCCCTCAAACCAGCTTACTGACTTCTAGCTCAGTTACATGTCCCAGAGCCATCACATTTCCAAGAACGAAGAAAGACGCTCATCTGTCGAAGACACATTTCCTAGTGCTAATTCCCTGAGTAACAAAAAGAAGACTTTTCTGCATTCCTGAGCAGTACAGTCTCTTCGGACAGCTTCAGGCCCTTCAAATGGGCAGAGAGGGACTTACCTGTGGCTGTTTCCTTTTTGTTAGGTGTCATCTTGAAAGTGTGACTTAATGAAGCATTTTCCAATTGATAAAGATGGGTTAAAAATGTTTTTAGAGGATTAATTTAAGGTCAGATTTCACATATGTGACTTCACGTGTGAGCCACATATGAGTAATGAGCCACCAAGCCCTGCTTTCCCTCTCGCTGGGTTCTCCCCTTCTTCCCTAGTCCTGTCGCCTCTCTCATCGTTAACTGGTACCTAGAAGACTAGATCATCTCTTCACTGTCCTCTCACTATCAGTGCAACCATCCATCACTCGGATTTCAGATTAATCTTCCCGACAAATGGTTTTGGTTTTATTTTGTTTCAAACATCGTGAGCCCGATTGAGAAGTGTGGTCAGCTATTCAAGAAACTAGAGTGGCTCCCTCCTACCTCACAGGAGCAATCCAAAGTCCTGATCTAGGAGCTCACCTGCCTAATTCGCTCTCTTTCTGGCGCTCCCCTCCCCAGTAAGGCTGGTCCCTTCTCCAGGAAGCCCTGTGTCTTCTCCAGTGTTGGTCCCCAGGCTTTCTGCAGTCACTTCTCTATCCAGTCACACCATCCTTGAACGAAAGGCCCCCCTGCTTCTCCACCACGTTGCTGTTTTCCCAGACCACCTGAAAGAAATCTCAGATCTTCCTTAAAAATCTCTGCTGAGCCACTTGTTTTTCCAGATTTGTTTTTCCCTTTCCCTGAGTTTTTCCAGCATCTGTTAGTCTCTGCTTATTTATGTATTGTTTGCACGTCTCCACCCACGTGTGATTCTTAACATTTCAATCAATTTGTAAATAGCTCTAGAACAGGAGTTTGATCTCCGAAGTCTTCACCAGCCCTAACGTTCTACGAGTCTACATTGTATTTGCTATAGTGATGGGCACAGATTATCCCATAATAAAAATTTGGTGCCTTCGTATATTGACTGGACTTGACCTCAGACTTCTCTGCATTCCTGAGCAGTACAGTCTCTTCGGACAGCTTCAGGCCCTTCAAATGGGCAGAGAGGGGCTTACCTGTGGCTGTTTCCGTTTTGTTAGGTGTCATCTTGAAAGTGTGACTTAATGAAGCATTTTCCAATTGATAAAGATGGGTTGAATATGTTTTAGAGGATTAATTTAAGGTCAGACTTCAAACATGTGACTTCACGTGAAATACTGGGCCTTAAACTTTGTAGCTCTTGAGGTCTTAAAGGATTGTGTTTCCTAGTGATTAGTGTTAGCAAATGACTAATTAACTAATGGTTGCATTTATAAAGTCACAGAGGTCTCATAACTTACTATAACATTCTTGGATTTATTTTACGTAAATTTACTGAAGTCAGTACCCCATCCTGCTTCCAGGAAATTTACACCCCTCCCCTTTAAATGGGGCTTCCCAGGTGGCTTCTTAGTGGTAAAGAACTGCCTGCCAATTCAGGAGACATGAGAGATGCGGGTTCGATCCCTGGGTCAGAAAGATCCCCTGGAGGAAGGCATGACAACCGACTTCAGTATTCTTGCCTGAAGAATCCTATGGACAGAGGATCCTGGAGGGCTACAGTCCATAGGGTTGCAAAGGGTCAGACACGACTCAAGTGACTTAGCATGCCTGTGCTTCTTTAGACGGCCTTAATTTCTAGTGGGCTGAATATCCATTATGGACCCCGAGAACAAAGTCTGACTTAATACAAGTCAGCATTCTAAGAGTGTCCCATTTCTTTCTGAGGCCACCTCGAGGGATTCAAAGGATTGATGCCTGGGGTGTGAGGTGATTTGTGGGAATTTCACGGAGAACTGGTCACCATGACCGATTCCTGCCTGGTGCCTGAGGAGAGTAGAGGAAGAAAAGGAGAGGTGAGTTTACTCCGAGGGAGTAAACTGACCCGGGGAAGAGGCAGCCGATTTTCTGTGGAGAGGGAAGGCAGCGTAGCCTAGCGGTTATCACCGTGGGCTCTAGGAGCATGAGCTCTGTGGGCGGCTCCTCAGTTCTAACACTCCTGACCCCGGGCTGGGTATTTCTTTGTCTCTTACTTCCAAATCTGTCAGACAGAAATAAAAATAGTGCTTAACCACAGACTGTGAGGGACAAGGGAAGCACTCAGAGTGGTGTTAAGCAGTAAACAGTGGAATGAGAAGATGGGAGAGTGCTGGTGAGTTTCTAGTCATCTCAGCTGGAACAGGTGGTGGGGCAGAGGGGAGGGGATTTTGTGGGACATCAGTCCCCTCTCTGAGCACCATGGGTGGTGGGTCATGGATTCAGGCAAAGATCACCCACCTGCCTCACTGCTCAAGTATCTGCCTCCATGGGCTTCGTGCTCTGACTCCCCAGCTGGCAGAGGCCCCCAGTGGAGTCACTGCTTTATCTACATAACAAATGCCCAGTGGCTGCTCATGGGGGTGGGGGGGCACCCTAGGGGAGAGTCTGCAGGCTCAAGTAGAGGGCGGTGAATCCCACAGAATGGGAAAGCTCCCAGAAGCTGGTCGTGGAGACCAGGCAGTGCTGTCAGACACCCTCCGGGTGCTCATGTTGGCTAGGCTTCCAGAGCCTGGATCTTCCACAAACGTTACGTTCCCTCCGCTCTGTCCGCTCCACTTCCATCCAGAGGTGGTCCTGGATTCCCCAGGGAATGCAAGCTGGGAAGAGGAGATAGAGGGAATATTCAGCTAGAATTTAAATTGGCTTGCAGAATTCATAGTTTGCTGGATTTTCCTCTTTTGAAAAATAAACTTCCTTCTGAAATGTAGTTTGAGGTGGCAGCTCATAACTGGGATCTCCAGGGGAGATTCTGGGCAAGCCCCTCCCTGTTTCTCATGCCCCGCTTCACCAACAGAGGCACTGACGTTTCCCTCCACTCTTGATATAAAATTGCCCAAGTCAGGCAGCTCTGACTCAAGTATCATCAAGCTCTCTGGCTCTTTGGCTTCCCTGGTGGCTCAGATGGTAAAGAATCTGCCTGCCAATTCAGGAGACCCAGGTTTGATCCCTGGGTCAGGAAGATCCCTTGGAGGAGGAAATAGCAACCCACTCCAGGATTCTTGCCTGGAGAATCCCATGGACAGAGAAGCCTGGCGGGCTATAGTCCATGAGGTCAGAAAGAGTCAGACAAGACTAAGCTACTTTCACTTTCACTTTCAAGCTCTCAGGATGACAACAGCAACTCCAACGCGTAGGTCCTTGGGGATGGCAGAGCAGGGCCAGGGGAAGAGAGATGCTTGGGGACATTTCATCGTCCAAAGTCCAAGGTAGCCCACGAACAGTGAGAAGACAGGGATTCATTTACAGTATCCAGAGCCCACTTCCATACTTGGGACCAACCTGATTTCCATCATCAGTCTAATATATTCACTCTCAAGCTCAACAGAGTCAGAAATACACTTAAGTGTCTATTCCACAAAAACAGTTGAGATCACTGTTTTACCTCTCAGAGAGTGGAAAGAATGTGGGCTGATAGGAGGTGAGAGTCCCCACCAGCACCCAAATAAAAGAACTGCAATTTATTGAGTAACCACAACAGCCTTTTGGTAGGTTCACTCTGCACAGTGTAAAGACTAGGGGCTGAAGGAAGGCCTAGCTTCCTGGGTGCCCCTCACTTGCTGTGTGCTCCTGAGTGGGTTACCTACCTTCTCTGTGCCTCATGCGTAGTGGCTGTGTGGTGTGGCGAACGGACTCCCACCCTTCCCAGCCTCAAGGTACTCAATCCCCAGCTCCTGGGAGGAGGGTTGACTGCTGATGCCTCACAGGCGAGCGCCTGTCCCATAGCTATCCTCGGCAGAAGGGAGCTGCCAGGACCAGGGCTTAAGGCCAGTGACCGGCAGAGCTGGGCCCCAGAGGCTGGGCTCCAGGACAACTCTGAAGGCAGAGCGAGCTCCAGAGCTCCTTCCCGGAGTGCGAGAGCCGCTGATGGCACGCAGCTGCGCTGCCCTTGCGGTTCTCCTGGCTCCCTCCCTCTTGAGCTCTCCTCTTTGAACACTCGGCAGGTAGCTCTCAGCATCTCAGATGCTGTTTCTTGAGAAACCTGACCCACAAAATGTGAGTCAATGTACAGAAAAGGTTCCTCCGCCGCCGCCTCTTTCTTCTTCTTCCTAATAAAGACATATTAACATAAAGCCTGCCCTGGTCTGTATCACGTCTAATTTCTGGCACCTAACAGACATTCTGTGAATGTTGGCTGCACAAATAAATGATGAAAACATGACTCCCACCGGTAAGGGTGACTTTCTAGAGAAGCCCATCCCACTGGTAAGGCAGTCTACCCCATGGCCATGCTGCCCCTACACGGAAGCCAGCTGTGACCAGCTGCACAACACAGGCCAAGTACTCTGACAAATATATCTTCCTTCCAACCTGTCCCTCAGTGCTCTTAATTCACCACTGGATCTCCAGGAAAGCCACAATTCAGATCTATATGGCAAAGGCTTCCTCTACTTGCCCCAAGCCCCACCACCCTGACCACCACAGTTATATATGAGTAAAACTCCTCACAACTAGTCCCCGATTGCTGCTTTATTCTGGATTAATCTCCATTGCAAGTGTTGCGTCATTCTGAAGGCGAGACCTGAGAAAGTCCCGGCCTGTCTGAGTCAGGCACGGAGAGCTGAGCTGGGCGTTGTATTACTTGACTCATTCAATCAGAGCTGTAACGTCTTGCTCAGGAAACTTGTGGAATCTCCCTCTGTGGAATTATTTTTAAATGAAGCAATTCTCTTTTCCTGGGATAGGTTAATAGGGTTCTGGCTTAAAGCAAGGAAAATAAACTTGATGGCTTAGAAAGGTTAATAAGCTTCTGTGTTCTCAAGATTTTTGTGAATCTTGTGAAGACGTACAAATGTAAAAACTGAATATCCTTTAGCTGTGGCTTCCTAAATTGCACTAGTTATAAAAAATGCAAATTAAGCTCTCCCAGGTGGTAAGTTTGTCAGCTAGGAATAAAAATGGAAGACCGCGAACAAACTTAGATCGGCAGCGTTTCAGGAGAAGGCACCAAAAAACCAACGGAATTAGGAACGAAAAGATAAATCAGAGGGCAGCAACTCTGAAGTAAACTCTGACTGAGAAGATACCATCAGCTCTGCTTTTCTGAGCAGCCAAAATAGTTGAGGAATGTAAACAACAGTAGTTTTGTTGTAAGAGCCATAAAAGGTGGCCAGTTGTTCTTTCTTCTTTGAATGCTACTGTATTAATCTGCTGCTATAACAGCTCACCACAGGCTAGGGGACTTGAACAGCAGAAATTTCCTCAGAGTTCTGGAGGCCAGAGGTCCACGACCAAGGGGTTAGCAGGGTTGCCTCTACAAGCCTCTCTCCTTGGCTTGCAGACGCTGCGTCTCCCTGTCTTCACGTGCTCCACCCTCCGTGCGGTTCTGTGTCCTTATCTCCTCTTCTTATAAGAACTCCGGTACTAGTGGGCTAGGGTCCACCCTACCATCCTCATTTTACCTTCATCAGCTCTTTAAAGGCCCTGCGTCCAAACACATCCCCTTTCTGAGGTACTGAGGGTTATTACTGTAACGTGAATTTGGGAGGGGGAGTGGGTACCATTCAGTCCATAACAGCTGCCGTGCTCCCCCTTGACTATTACTTCTGTGAGTGTCTTCTCAACATTCCAGTGCATCGTCCTTAGAGAATGAGCAGACCGGTGTCCGTTTTGTGAGCTGATTCAAACGTGGCCTCGAGGTCCTCCGTGAAGCCTCCCTCTCCTTGCTCCCAGCTCTGCTGTGAGCATCCTCTTTCCCCTGTGGGCATGCTCAGTCGCTTCAGTCCATCTGCCTCTGGGGCCCCATGGACTGTAGCCCACCAGCTCCTCTGTCCATGGGATTCTCCTGGCTAGAATACTGGAGAGGGTAGCGATGCCTGCCTCCAGGGGATCTTCTTGACTCAGGGATCAAACCCGCATCTCTCATGCCTCCTGCATTAGCAGGCAGGTTCTTTACCTTTGAAGGCTTCCCTGATAGCTCAGTTGGTAGAGTCCACCTGCGTTGCGGGAAACCTGGATTCGATTCCTGGGTCGGGAAGATCCCCCAGAGAAGGGAAAGGCTACCCACTCCAGGATCTGGCCTGGAGAATTCCATGGACTGTATAGTCCATGGGGTCTCAAAGAGTCAGACACGACTGAGCATCTTTCATTTTCTTTACCTTTAGGGCTACCTGGGAAACTCTCAAGCCCTCCTTCTGCCTTATTTATTTCTCTTGGCAACCCCCTATCGCTGGCCTCCTGGGCTCCTCCGCAAGGGCCCCGTAGAGACTCCTTGTTGACGCAGACGGTGGCGCGGCACTGCCCGTGGAGATCAGTGGAGACAAGGCTGCCTCACGTCCACACCGGGCATCTCTCCAAGGCAGCCTCCGCCTGCGAGCTGAGGGGAGAGGGGAGACGGGGTTGGCGGGTTTGCGGCGTGGACTCAAGTTGTGTCGGAGAAGGAGAAGCGCCGGAGGCTGTGAGTAAGAGCCGGTGAGAGCCCAGTTTCCACGTTCCGCGACTGGGAAAAGGCCAGAGAAAGGCAGGGCGCGCCTGACGTGGGATGGCACGAGGAAGGCCCCTCTGCGGAAGGCGGTCACGTGGACTTCACCTGCTGGGCGGAGGCCGCGCTCCCCGAGGAGGAGGGAAAGCCTGGCGGACGCTCAGCGCCTGATGAATCGCCGTGTTGACAACGGTGCAGGCCTCCGCACCCGGGCCAGGCCCGCGCCCGCCCTCCCTGACTCCAGCAGCTGCCTGCGCTGTCCTGGGGTCGAGCTGAAGGCCGCTGGGGAGGAAGGAGGGCGAGGCCCCCGCGGCCAGCTGCAACCGGCAGAGGCCGCCCCCCGGTTCTGCAGCTCTGAAGGGGCCGAACAGCAGGAGTGAATGACAAGTACGGGGTGGTGGCAGCCTCTTCCTGGCCTTTAAAACTGTTGCCCATGGTGGTACTAGTGGTAAAGAACTCGCTTGCCAATGCAGGAGACTTAAAGAGACATGGGTTCGATCCCTGGGTGGGGAAGATCCCTTGGAGGAGAGCATGGCAACCCACTCCAGTATTCTTGCGTGGAGAATCCCATGGACAGAGGAGCCTGGTGGGCTAGGGTCCCATAGCGTTGCAAAGAGTCCGACACAACTGAAGTGACTTCCCATGCTTTGCTGCACACCCACCCTTGCTGGAAGGCCCCCTTCTGGCTTGAAGCTTCCTCCTCAGGGTCAGAGAGGGGTTCTTGCATGTTCCTGCTTTTCTACCATCTGGTCATTCTTGGCTACTTTGCGGCCCCTCCTGCCCCTTAGAGGAGGGCGTTTCCTCAGCCTTGTCTGTCGGCTTCTCTCGCCCTCCTTCTGTCGTCTCTTCAGAAACCTCATTCCACCCTGGAGCTTCACTTTCTGCACCTGGGCAGCCCCGCCTCCCTGGAGACTGCCAGGTCTGTGTTTGCAAAAGCAAGTTCCCCTAGACAAGTGATTCTCAACCTTGGCTGCTCTGATAGAATCACCCGAGAGAATGTTTTAACATCCTGAAGCTAGGTTGCACCCCCAGACACATCACAGAATCTTTGGGGGCTGAGAATCAGACTTGGGCATTCTTTGAAGTCAGTTTTAATTCTCCCACCTGGAGACAGTGGTCTCTGGTCTGAGCTCCCACAGTGCTTTCATCTTTGTTCTTAGACAACTGACACATGGTTTGTACGTTTGTTGGTTGTAAAGTCTGGCTTGAAAAACAAACTGGGTTTCCTGGCCTTGATATTTATCAACCATGAGACTTCAGGCAAGTTTGTTCAGCTTCAGTTTTCTCATCTGTAAAATGGGATGCAGAGAGGACTAATACTACTTACCTCAGGGGGTTGCTACAAGAAACTGAAAACTTAGATCAGTGCCTGGCATAAAACAGGAAATCAATAAAAGTTAACTATTACCCCCCGCCCCCTCCCCATCAGCTATCATACTTTTGAGTAGTCAGTAAGATTTGTAAATGATAAATTTGTGTCTAATCCCATGGTTCTAGAACCTAAGCCTTTACAAAGACCACCTGAAGAGTTTATTAGAAAACAAATTCCTGGGCCCTATCCCCAGGGTGTCTGATTTTGCAGGCTGGGGGTGGGGTGGGGAGAGGCTGAGCACCCTCATTTTTAACAGACTCTGGGGTGTTGCAGGTCTGAGGACCCAGGTGGGAGTGTCCCTGCCCTATTCCCCCAGCATCCTCTCCTGCTCACCCCTGCTGCCCAAGGAGCGGCAGGAGGCCAGCCCGGCTAGAGGTTTTCTAGGGTTCCACACACCGAGGTTGCTTTCCAGCCACCGACGTGGTTGATCATTAACTAGTCCAACTGCCCAGGTACCAGAACTTGCCTGACTCAGACTCGGAGCAGAGTCCAGGCTGTTCCTTCCGTACCAATCAGAGCTCTCAAGGAACAGGATGGATTCTGAGGCAGTAACTCAAAACCAGCTCCTGGTCTGTACCGTCATGGCACTTTTTAGAAGCTGTGGGTGTGTGGCAAACTGTGAGAATGGACAGAGTCTGCTCTGATTGTGATCTATGACTTCGAAAATGGCCCTACTTCTTTAAAAAAAATATTTTTAATTGAAGGGTAATTGCTTTACAATATTGGTTTCGTTTCTGTCACACATCGGGCCGGGGAGGGGGAGGCTTCCCTGTGGCTCAAATGGTAAAGAATCTGCTTTCAGTGCAGGAGACTCAGGTTTGATCCCTGGGTTGGGAAGACCCCCTGAAGAAAGGAATGGCAACCCACTCCAGGATTCTTGCTGGGATGGTTCCCCAGGCAGAGGATCCTGGTGGGCTACAGTCCCCAGGGTCGCAAGGAGTCAGATGCGACTGAGCGACCAACACTTTCACTTTCACTGCCAGATATCAGCAGGAATTAGCCATAGCCATTCTACATATGTCCCCTCCCTCTTGAACCTCCCTCCCACCTCCCACCTTTCCCCTCTCGGGTGAGGAGAACAGACTTACAGAGAGGGCAGGGGGTAGGACGGAGAGGGTGAGACGAACGGGGAAGCACACACACCGCCGTATGTGAGACAGAGAGCCAGCGGGAATTTTCAGTATGACGCAGGGCACTCAGATGGTGCTCTGCAACAAGCTGCTTCTGTTTTACCCTCAGGGTACTCAGAGATGTACCTGAACCCACCAAGGGCTCTATCCCCGTGGACTGAAACCACTCCCGCAGACAGACAGTCTCTGCAAAGCCTTCCGATTGCCCCTCTCTCTTTTTTTTTTTTTAGTTTATTTATTTTAATGGGAGGCTAATTACTTTACAATATTGTAGTGGTTTTGCCATACATTCCCACTTAATGAGGCGGGGAGGGGGCACTGGCTTCTTCCTTAGACAGGCAAGATGCCGTTGTGTGGGTCTCCCCTGGGGGAGCACAGAGCTCCTTCGTGATGCTCTTGACCCTGATTCTGGCTTCTCTAATGAGATTGCAACACCAGACATTTACAGCTATTTTCTTCCTAGGAAGGAGCCAGAATACACCCACCATTGAGTCTGGTGCTGTGCCCTTGTGCTGATTATTTGGTTTTCCCTCCTCTGTGCAGCCAGGGCATCGATCTCGTTACATTCTCCTGTTAAGCTGACTCTATTCTGTTTCCATTTTCACTCAAGTCCATTACGCTAACTACTGTACACATTATTATCCCCTAAACAACTTTACACAATCCGTTTTAGTGAGCAAGGTCAGGGCCCAGTGAGCTGAAAGACCAGCCTTCCAGTTGGCTCCCAACCAGAACAGCCAGTAGCCCCCTGCTTCTCAAATCAATCCTGCTCCCAGAGGGATGGTGCTTCACCTCAGTGAAGAATGTATTAATTAAAGGAAATGAAAATGTGCTCATTTGTTGTAATGAATTTAGCTCTTGCAGGCCATTTTCTTCGGGGTGGCCTGCCTGGAAGATGTGCTGAAAAGAACCAAAGGGAAAAAAGACATTAAGTTCGTAACGGCCTTCAGAGACCTGCTTTTCACCACACTGGCTTTTCCAGTATCCACAGTAAGTTACAAAGATATGCAGGTGATATAATGCACATGTCATATGGACCAACGCTTCTCCTAGGCAGCAAGAGCCCATTACTGTAATCCCTGGCAACTGTATTTGCATAAATGGCCCGAGGACTGCATTGCACTGCCCAGTGTCTTGGGGAAATAAGACATATCACTGCCAAGATTTATCATTAGCTTTTGTATCTTTGTGAATGTTTGATCTGAGATCCTTATTATTGTCTGGCAGGGAAGTCTAAAGGACCTTTCTTAACCAAAATGCATCCAAGATAACCTTGGTTCCATCGGGATGATGGGAATGGAGGGTGCTAAAGAGGGAGAGGAGTAACTTGCCTTTCATACATCTGGTTTCACTTGAACAATAAGCATTTGTTACTTTTGCAATTGGAAACCATTTTTTTTAAAAAGGTATGAAACCTTTCAAAGTTGACATTTTGAGAGGAGAGAGACAGTCTGTCTGAAATACCTGGGGTGGGGCCCACAGTGGGTGGGGCCTCGTGCCTTTTGTTGAATGAGTGGACACTGGGAAAAAGCAAGACATATGCAAGGGGCAGTTGTAGCTGCTACTGTCCACGTTTCCACAGCATCACTGACGATTTCATTCATTATCGAGAATGGAAACAAACTGAAGCCAGGCACACCAACCGCCCAGCAGGACCTGTAATGAGAAATGACTGTCTCCTTCCACCTGTCAGTGTCCTGCTTCCTACAGTACTGAAACTTTAAACGTAAATCCAGCATGAAACTGTCCAAGCACTAATGAGTTCTCAGATAGCAGAGCAAGTACTGGCATTCCAATCTTACTTTGCAGGACACCTTCTCCTCCACCCCCCAAAATCTTCTAAAGGCCAAGTTGCTTAACAATGGAGTTTGTTCATTTTTTTTTAAGAGTTAGAAATTGAGCCTTTGGAATTTAAGAAGGTAGGACAATCAGAAGATTAATGGTTTTTTTTTTTTTTCCATCTCTGCATTGATTTTGTAGCATGGAAGGCAGAGACTTTGAAAAGATAGCCAAGGGGTACAAGAGGATGGAGATCAATCCAGAGCTCTGAGCAAGAAAGAGATCCAACTGTCAGTTAACTAGCTTGGTGGATTATCCTGGGGGCTTGTCACTTATCCTCCCCGCTACCACCCCCCAACCCTGACCCCAGTCTTCCTACTTCCCCTGGCCACGCCTGCCTAGAGAGTGGGCAAGCCACGTGTAAGGCTTAGCTACTCCATTTGGCTGCTTTCAACCCTCCTGGGGAAGCTTAGAGGAGAGAAAAGTCGTTGGTTAAAATGAAATGACTTAATGATCTGCAAATCCTGTTTCTCTGCATCCTCTTTGCCTGCCACAGTGACAAGTGATTCCTAACTCTCTGAAATCCCCAGAGACTGAGCATTGTAATTCTATGATAAATAATTTTTTCCTTCATTTAATAATTCCATATAAGAATGTATCTTTAAAGCTGGTATCTATTTTTATTTTGCTATGTTTTCTTGACTATGTTAGGAAACACTGTTTGAAAATAAACCTAATGGTGTTATTTTTCTGTTTTATTTTGCAGTTTGTATTTTTGTCATTCTGGATTCTCTTTCTCTACGATAGAGAACTCGTTTACCCTAAGGCCCTAGATACCGTCTTTCCAGTGTGGTTGAATCATGCACTGGTGAGTAAAAGGACAATTTAGTGAATCCTGAAAAGCAATAGACTCTGTTCTGAGAACTCCCAGTGCCTTATTTACGTTTCCAAGCTTCTTCTCAAGCCCCAGCATCCTGTTCACTCCTCCAGCTTCACCCTGTCACTGTTTATTTAAAGAGCACACTGAGAATATGAATTGAACAAAAAGTGGTGCTGTAGCCAGAGTCACTGAGAGCAGATGGGATGTCCGGGCAAAATTCTTTGCCAAGTTGCTTATAGAAATCATCGAGAAGACATGAAACCAGAAGGACGGGCAACTTCTTGGAGGTTCCAGTCCTGAAAGAGAAGCAACTTCAGCACATATTAATAACATGTAATGAGATTCCTACCTAGGAATTGAATCAAGCAAGCTTTAAAATTAATCCATCCTGAATGTTAACTAGACTTAGCGTGGTAAACATTTTGCAGTACATACGAACATCAGATCATTATGTTGTACTCCTGAAACTAATATGTAATTCGTGTCGATTATACTTAAACACCTCCCCACCAAACCACCCAAATGTTCAAAGCATATGTCACAGCTCAGAAGTAATTTCTTAGTTGATACCTGATCAGGAGCATTTGTCACAAATGTTCTGCATAATTCTGTTTCCCGCTTGATTTTTTTTATTGATGCATTGATTTTTGAGGAGCTAAAGAGTAAACAGGACCTGTTCTGAGTTATTCAGGTCATGGCATCTGGGTACCAGTGACAGTGGCCTGGACAAGCCGAGCTGGAGCAGGACTGCCCAGGTCTGGGATGAGGGAGGAGGTCTGAGCCATGGGCACAAAGTAATTGTTCAGAGAGCTTGCTCCACTTCTCAGTATTTACAAAATGTATTTCCACATTAGTCAGGAGTTCAGAAGGACGTCCGAGAGTCTGAAGCAAATGACGTTTAAAAACCTCCGGGAAATCACAAGGGAGTAGCGTGTCAAGGCAAAAGGAGAAGGGGTCAGCAGAGGAGGAGATGGTTAGATAGCATTACTGACTCAATGGACTTGAATTTGAGCAAACTCCGGAAGATAGTGGAGGACAAAGGCACCTGGCATGCTGCAGTCCACAGGGTCACAGGAGCCAGACTTGACTGAGCGACCGAACAAAAACAGGGTGTGTCAAGGCTCCTCGGGCTCACAGACTTTCTTGCACCCTCAACTTTTCCACTGTCCGAAACTTACATGATTAGCAGTTTGGAAAAGCGGCTCAGTCCACTAACTCTGCTCTACCACATGGCCTGCCCCTTAGGAAAAAAACATACTTTCACTTTAAATATGTTCTCAGTGAGATACTAATTATTAACTAAGGTATATAATTCCAATCTCATTTAGAGTTCAGGACCAAAAGCTATGTATTAAATAAATCCCACCTCTCAGAGACCCTTCCTACAACCTTTTCTGTGTCAGATCGCCTCCTCACCTTCCCAGCTTCTCCTGAGCATTAATCTGAAACCCTTACATAGGGAATATTCTGAATATTTTAGGGCACTTACACTATGTTAAATGGGCTTCCCAGGTGACTCAGTGGTAAAGAATCAGCCTGCCAATCCGGGAGACACAGGATGTGTGGGTTCAGCCTCTGGGTCAGGAAGATCCCCTAGGGGAGGAAATGGCAACCCATTCCAGTACCTGGACAACCCCATGGACAGAGGAGCCTGGTGGGCTACAATCCATAGGGTCGAAAAGAGTAAGACATGACTGAGAATGCACACACACCCGCTGTGTTAAGCCTTTTCCTCAAATAGGAGCCCATTTAATTCACACAACTTTCTTTCAATAACAACTACAATCCCGACTTTTTTTCCAAATTTAAAAACTACTCAGAAAATTTAAGTGATTTACCTGGGGCCACTGAACTCATAGGTGGGACAGTATTTAAATCCAAGGCTGATTCAGTCTTCATTGCCTTATATTACAGTAAGTGCAGAACTTTCGGTCCGATCTGGTTTCATAATTCACCAGGCAATCAAAAAGGATGTCACTTTGCTTGATTAACACAGCAAAGTGAGAATTCTCACTTAAAAAAATCCAAAACCCCCATCTGCCTGCTAATAAGCCAAAGCACTACTTAAGAAAATGAAGCAATTTGAGACAACTGACTGAGCTAGATGTTACTGAAATAAAAAGGCAGAGTATTGAAAATGTCTTTTATTTTTGGAGCCAAATACATGTATCAAATAAATACCTTTTCGAGGTTTTGTTAGCCCAGCTAGTAGTTTTCCTACATCTATTTCAAGCTTCCTACCTCTCTGGGGTACCATTTTCCCACATGGAAGTAAAGTTAGGTTTCTTCCAAATAGTTGTAATGGTGATGCCCAACACTTGTGAGCTTGCTAAACAGCCATATGGGTTTTTGGTACTTTTGGAAGCAGACAGCTTGATAATGTACATCCTATCCATCAGTTAATTAGCAAGGCAGATACTATACAACACAGAACATAAATAGTTTCGTACCTTCACAATTAGGGGTTTCTTTCACCCTGCTCCTTGACTTTTGGCCAGTCAGGTAACCCGAATCCTTTAACATGAAAGGGCTAGGGTCAGAAAAGGTGGGATGAGAGTGAAAAAGAGAGCAAAAAAGGCAACCTGCCCTGGGTCAGACACAGACTCTTCTGTGCTTTTGTTAATTTAATTGGAGAATCTCTCAAGAGGGAGCCATTTCTAGTGAAAATGTTGGTGTCAGCAAAACTAGCATTGGGTAATCCCAGTGGGGTCATCCCCAAACTTCTAGGCTCCTTTTCACGTCTGATCCACATCCAGTGTGCTCATGACTGCCTCTCATCCCTCTCCCCCAACCTGTGACCCTTACTCTGGACATTTTCTGTCCTCAGTATTAAAGTCTCCTGGTCTGTGGCCTCAAGGAACGCTCTCTGTTAATTTTCTAAATACTGGTACAAAAGAATACAGAAATGACTGTTACTGGGTTAATTTGTTAACACTTCCTACATTTTTAACAGTGTCCTTGCATGACAACTCAGATGAGTAAATAAAAATACCCAGAAACCACCACTGTGGCAGCCAAAGTGATGATGGGTAGTCAAACTGGACATTGGTCTCGTTGCCTCCACGTGGGGCTGGGCCTGGCCTTAGAAGGAACCGGGATTGTTCCTTTTTTTTGTTTCCACAGTATAAAAATTTCTGCTGTACAAAGCCAGTGTTATGCTTTCCTGAAAGGGTCTTTCATTTCACAACAGCAATTACGTTTGCTCTTCCTTAGCCTTGGAATACTCTTCCTGTTGCCGTTAGCATTGCTGCCCTGGGTTTTATGAGTAATATTTGTCAGATTAAGAAATACCACTCTCCCCTTTGACACAGTGTAGTTCTAAAACCTTTATGTTTCAAGTCTTTGGTCTCCTTCCAGCCTAACCCCTCTAGTTCGTTATAGATTTGCCATTGCAGTAAGACCGTTCAAAGCTGATCATCATCTTTAATTGACATTTTTCTATCCTTGCTGTATATTCAAACCAAACAGTAACATCAGTAAAATGCCTACATCCACCATGGTCAGGCTGCCTTATTTAAAGTAGATCAGTCCAACTGTTTTATTGCTAAGCATTCTCCAGTCTTCATGAAAGAAGGGAAAGAAACAACAAAGTATTCCACCGGGTTTTGCCAGGAAAACATTAATGCCTCAGGCATTATCTAAATGACTACTAAAGATAGAACCAGAAAAGACAGATTTAAACAGTGGGAGGAGGACTCAGTAACTGAGAAAACAGTTAGATCCTAACCTGGGGTATCTGGGGAACTTATTTCTCTGGAAATCAACCTACATCATTCAGGTTTCTCCAAATGAAAGGTGGAAATATCAGAGAACCCCCTCCCCCCGCCCCCACAGAGGCCCTCTGCATTTGAAAATACCACCCAGTAATTGAGCATGTGTATATAAGCACCTTATAAACTACCAAGGACTGCATAAATATCAATATCTGCTATCATGTGAGACTCTCTGTCCATGATCACAGAGCTTTAGAACTGAAAAGCCTTCATTTACATTAATGGAGATTTCAAAACTATCTGTTCTTATGAGATAGGCCTTATCTTGGCTCTTTAAACTGGAGTAAATACCAAATCCAGCTACCTAGTTATTTAACGTGTTGTCATTTATTCATCTGAAAAAATAATGAAGTAGTGACCATGTGGATAACACCATGATGGCTATTTGACAAGAGTTTTGACTTCCGGCACCCTTAAATCTTGTTGAGCCTGGTCTACATGGGCAAAGCTGAGCTAACAGAGATAACGGTAGATACTAACACATAGCTAGTATTATGCAGCGGTATGTGATAACTGTCAAGTGGAGAAGGTAGATGGGAGGGCTGCTGTGCCCCGTATGTCCCAGCCTGGCTGAGGGTCATGACTGGGCAACCTGGAAAGCCTTTGAGCCCTGTCTGAGAGCTTGCTGGGGAAGCAAAATGTCAAGGAAGTGAAACTCCAATTCTTCCAGTTTCCTCCTCATTTATAGCATGCAAGACATTGTCCATCACTAAATTCAAGCTCGGTTTCAGACTTTTCTCTCCCACCCCTAAGCTTGGTGTGAAACTGTTGGGCTGCTAGGTAGAGGCAGGTGAGTCCTGATGAGTATAGAAGGTCGCCTGTGGGAATATCAGTATCAAAAGGCCACCCTTTGTCCTCAACATTACAAGCCCCTCACCTATGCCTCCCTGGTTCCTCACCCCAGCCCTTCTGGGCAGAGGAGACCCACAATCTAGGTATCTCTGGATAGCTCAGTGGTTTTCAGCCTTTAGGAAATAGAACCCTTTGTGAATCTGAAGAAGTCTATGAACTCTTTCCCAAGGAAAGCACAAATAACCACAAAATTTTGTGCAGAGTTGTAGAAGGCTCTTAGGCCCGCAAAGGTCCATTTGTGGACCTCAGATGAAAATCTCCTGATATAACTGAGCATATACTTGAAAAGTGGGCCCCCAAGTGAGTTCAAATAACATTAAGTCTTATTCATGGGCAGAAAAGAGAAATATTAGATATGATTCCTAACCTCAAGAAGCTTATGGTTTATCTATACGCATGTTCCTACCTGGGCTTCCCTGGTAGCTCAGAGGTTAAAGCGTCTGCCTGGAATGTGGGAGACCCGGGTTCGACCCCTGGGCTGGGAAGATCCCCTGGAGAAGGAAATAAATGTTCCTACCTACCCTTTTAACTTGCTCTAAGTAGAGCCTGTGCCCCGCAGCATCTTTGGTAGAATGTTTGCCACAGTTACAAAACAACCGCCTCTTCTCCAGTATTCTTCCCCAGAAAGTCAGAGTCTGAAAAGAAAGAGGGTGTCCTGGCCAGGGTTCCTATAGCAGCCTCTGCCTCCCCATCTACCTCTCTCTCCATAAGATATAGGACAATAGCCAGAGTATGTTCTGCCAATAAAGCAGTGTCCCAGCCCATGTCACTGGTAGGATGGTAGGTGAGATCCTTTGGAGGCTTAGTCTGAGTGCGTGGATGTGCTGTACTGGTGTTCAGTATAGACCTTAAATGTAGAATCATCAGGATTCACTGAATTGTGGCAAAAAAGGGAGACAAGATTATTAGCTTAAGACACATAGAAGGTACGATGGTAGGGGAGGTGCAAGGGTTGTGGAGGACACGTGTTTTGTTTGGACATGTTTGGGATGCTAATTGGTCAACAAAGTTTAGATGCCGAATAAGCAGCTGGACGTATAAGCCTGGGAGAGGGGAGATTTTCTGGGTTGGTTACATAAATTTGATTGCCTTCACTATAAAAATTGCTTTAAAATTACATAAAATCACCTACAAAATAAGTATGGTTAGAGAAGATAACCCAGGACTAAGCCTTAGGACATTCCAACTTTCAGTACTTGTGAGGAAAAGCAGGAGAATTCAGCAGAAGAGGTGGAGGAGATGCCAACGAATTAGGAGGAAATCCAGTCCAGTTCAGTCTCCTGGAAGGCAGGTATAAAAATATCTCAAGAAAGAAGAAATATTCTATGTCAAAAGTTGCTGAGAGGCCAAGTAGGTACATCACTGTAAGATGACCACTGGATTTGAGTAGTGATCTCTGGTGACTTGCAGGAGAGTTTGATCCAGGGGGCCTAGGAGAGCCTTGGTGGTGCTGTATGTATTACTTTCCTGCTGCTGCTGTAACAAATTAACACAAACTTAATGACTTAAAACAGTACAAATTACTATTTTACAGTTCTAGAGGTCAGAAGTTCAAGGGACTTTTCCCTCGTAGCTCAGTTGGTAAAGAATCTGCCTGCAGTGCAGGAGACCTGGGTTTGATCCCTGGGTGGAGAAGATCCCCTGGAGAAGGAAATGGCAACCCATTCCAGTGCTTTTGCCTGGAGAATCCCATGGACAGGGGAGCCTGGCAGGCTACCGTCCGTCCGTGGGGTCACAAGAGCTGGATATGACTTAGCGACTAAACCACGTGTTCAAAACGGGTCTTAGATGGGACAAACTCTAGGCGTCAGCAGCAGCGCGCCGCTGGCAGCTCTGGAGCAGAGTCTGTCTCCATGCCTTGCCCGTCTAGTCTGCCCGCGTTCCTCGGTCCCTGGTCTCCTCCTCCTTCCATCTGTTGCACCATTAAATTCTTAAACCTTCTCTGAACATTGTGTACTCTAGAGCAAGTCCACATTAGAAAAAGCAGCTGTGACTGCCAACAGTCACCAGAGAAGGGTGTTGGGAAATAACCTTTCATGTGACCCTGCAGAGGGGGGAGCGGCTCTAGCTAAGCCAGTGACTGGATGCGTCGATGCTGTAGCCGCGGGAAAGATCCCTTTTCAGGGCCCGGTCCTAAAGTTCCTGGGCAAGAATGAAACTAGCATCATTCATCACACCTTGATATTTACTTGGGTGTTTTTTCAGGTTTGATCACTACAGTGATATTTATACGTTGTCTTCTTGCTTTAAAATACCTTATTCTTTCCATTCACCTCCTAATCTAAGCTAGATTAGGCTCTCCAACGGGACTGGAGAAACACTGAGAAGTTAAATGAATGCTTAAAGCTCAGCAGTGAAATCAGAAGCTAAGCTGGGATTAGAAGGCAGAGAGAGTTGAGTAAGGGCAATAAAGCCATCTTACCCTTCAGGAAGTCTTAAGGTAAACAGAGGAGATTCTGATAATGAACTTCCAAAGGATTACCAGTCCACTTAAAGTTTTATATAACTAGAACCAAGCAATCACAGTGCCTGCTTTCTTCATCACTTGAGAGCAGGAACCAGAATGGTGAAAGTATATCTTTTTAAAAAAAAAATCTCAATTCAGAGAACTTCCAATGAGTGCTAAAGAGTAGCTTTCTTTTAAAGTTCTATTATCCAGTGATTCTCTATCAAGGGGCT
The DNA here is from genome assembly GCA_006410935.1 of Redunca redunca. Classification (NCBI taxonomy): domain Eukaryota; kingdom Metazoa; phylum Chordata; class Mammalia; order Artiodactyla; family Bovidae; genus Redunca; species Redunca redunca. The sequence goes on along the minus strand of SJYQ01003915.1, from coordinate 191,616 downwards.
GCCTTTTAAATAGAAGAACACCAGTAGAAAATACATCCCAATTTCAAAATCAAGGTCAAAGATTTTTAATGATCAAGAATTATACATATCTTCTAAGAAGTTACTGGGAATTTGAATAACTGAAATCTTTTGGTGCCCTCGAGGGTTTGCTAACAGTTCTCCCCTCCTGTGTGATGTAATTAATCCCTACTTCCACGGCAACCATGTGCAATACCACCAAGAGGATGCTAGAGAATAGCCAGGATGGAGAAACTCACAACAGAATATCCTAAACCTCCCTGAAATTCCAAGACAAATAAATAGAATCTAAGTAGGTTCAGTTCAGTCGCTGAGTCGTTTTCAACTCTTTGCAACCCCATGGACTGCAGCATGCCAGGCTTCCCTGCCCATCACTAATTCCCAGAGCTTACTCAAACTCATGTCCATCAAATTGGTGATGCCGTTCAACCATCTCATCCTCTGTCAACCCCTTTTCCTCCCACCTTCAATCTTTCCCAGCATCAGGGTCTTTTCAAACGAGTCAGTTCTTTGCATCAGGTGGCCAAAGTATTGGAGTTTCAGCTTCAGCATCAGTCCTTCCCATGAGCATCCAGGACTGATTTCCTCTAGGATGGACTGCTTCGATCTACTTACTGTCCAAGGGACTCTCAAGAGTCTTCTCCAGCACCACAGTTCCAAAGCATCAATTCTTCAGCTCTCAGGTTTCTTTACAGTCCAACTCTCACATCCATACATGACTACTAGCAAAACTAAAGCTTTGACTAGACAGACCTAAGTAGGTAGGGGAGCGTTAAAGTCCCATGATCTCAGAACAGAAGTGAAAATGCCCACAAGCAGCCTGGTGGAAGGTGGGAGAGCCTTCTCTGATAGATCTGAGTGGACATCCCCTTCCTAATTAGGGAGCCAGCCCAGAAAGCCCCCTCATGCTTCTAGCTGCTTCGTAACCCGACAGCAGACACTGACTGCTAGAGTCCTGCCCTTGAACAGGGAGCTGCTGCCAGACTCTCAACCAGCACCCACATCTCTCTCCCTGGTCTGTTTATCTTCTCTGCTTACAGAGCAATCACTCGTGCTGGACTGGGAATTGAGCCTCTCCAAGTCCTCTAATCTTACTCTCACCTCCAGGTCTTACTGTCATCTCCAGGAGATGATTTCTATGAGCTTCCTTGGTGACTCAGTGGTAAAGATTTAACCTGCCTGGGCAGGCGATGCTGATTCCATCCCTGGGTCGGAAAGGTCCCCTGGAGGAGGAAATGGCAACCCACTGCAGTATTCTCGCCTGGGAAGTCCCATGAACAGAGAAGCCTGGTGGGCTACAGTCCATGGGGTTGCAATATGTCACACAGGACTTAGCAACTAAACCACAACAACAAGATGATTTCTATAGAGAATTAACTAGTCTATTTGATGGTGATTCCACTTGCCCACATATTATACACCGATCACATGGTTTCCTAGCTCTCACATGCTTATATTCCAAGTTTTGAATTCCCAGCCCTGCCTCTGTCCCTCCCAACCCAATGGGCACATTCATTCATATATAGGTACTTGCTTGCCAGCTGCTTCCTAAATCTCAACAGCTCTTCCAACCCACCGTAACTTACCAGCTTCAGCCCTTTTCTATCACCTTCATGTGCTCACTAGACTCATTTATCTTCTCTAAAAGTTTATATTTAGAGCAAAGCCAAAGAGGAGTGAGAACATGAAGACGAGAATGAGCTGTTTCTCTAGGGACCTGGGGAGTTCATGAGTGTTGAGCCACGTGAAACAGGGGTGACTGCCAGAACCTATGAGAGTATGAGCAAAAGGTTTGCTCAAAGAGAAGATCCTGCTCTTACGCTCAGGGATTCCACACTGAGTGCTGGCTGTATATGCACCGTCTTTTAATACTGGCCTGACAGCCAAAATGGCCCAGAGGCCGCTAAAGAGCATCTCCATTATTACAAAAATCTATAGGCAAGAGAGGTGCCCACTCCACCTAGTCACTCAAAGAATCAGCTATCTAATTATGAATGTTTAATAACAGAATAAAAATCTGACGTTAGAAACAAGGCTGCTGATAGGAGCAAGAGGGCATGGCCATTGATTGCTTGAAAATACTGTTTTTGCTATTGTTTTAGGACATGTGACCAACAGACAACTATGTAGTGATATTTCCCTTTTTACCCAATTCGTGCTTGACATTCTTTTGTAGCAGTGATTGATTGGCAGAGCTACTAAAATACTTAACCTATCAAACAGTATTTAATAAAAGTCTTTTGTCTCCATTCAGCCTAGGGAGTTTAGTTTAAGGCTTATATGTGGGAACATTTTAAATTAATATGCATACTTTTTCTGACATATTTTAAAATACTTTGCGAACCTAATCATGTCAGAGTTAGTGGCATTAAAATATCACGGTGATCACAGAAATTGTAAGCTTAGCGAAAAAGGTGCTTAAGAAATATTTGTTGAATGATACTTGACAACTGGAATATTAAGCTGCATATCCAATGGGGATGACACTCAATATCTTTTGAGACAGTGACTTCTAGAGCATGGTAATATCTAGTCGAAGACAACTCCAGGTGCAGATCATCAGGAAATGTGCCATCTGGTGAACCAAATTCTACCTTCACAAAAGTCCTTTCATATCTGTTAAGGTTCTTCTTGGGCTAAAAAGTTAGAATGGATAAATATTAGGAAGAAATGTGTTGGACCTTGATCCCTAAACCTTAGCTGGGGATGAATGGAAGCAAAATGTCTTGGCTCTGGGTCTCAGTTGCAGAAATGGTTGATCTCAGATCAACAAGTTTTCTACAAGTTAAAGTTTGACTTAATGTAAAGATTTTACTTAGGTACCAGAAAATCTCAGTTCTAGCCCCATTTCTGGGATTGTCTTGCTGTGTGGTGTTTGGAAAAGCTAATAGACTTACACTGGGTATTAATTCCTTAAAATAGGTGTGTTTACTCTTCTTAATCCTCCCTGATGCTATTGTTGTTCAGTCGCTAAGTTGTATCCAATTCTTTGTGACCCCCTGGACTGCAGCACACCAGGCTTCCCTATCCTTTACTATCTCCCAGAATTTGCTCAAACTCATGTTCATTGAGTTGGTGATGCCATTCAACCATCTCATCCTCTGTCGCCCCCTTCTCCTCTTGCCCTCAATCTTTTCCAGCATCAGGGTCTTTTCCAATGTGTCAGCTCTTCAAATCAAGTGGCCAAAGTATTGGAGTTTCAGCTTCAGCATCAGTCCTTCCAAGGAATATTCAGGGTTCATTTCCTTTCGGATTGACTGGTTTGATCTCTTTGCTGTCCAAGGGACTCTCAAGAGTCTTCTCCAACATCACAGTTTGAAAGCATCAACTCTTTGGCACTCAGTTTTCTTTATGGTCCTACTCTCACATCCATACATGATTATGGGAAAAACCATAGCTTTGTTGACAAAGGTGATGCTATTAGGAGCAAATAAAGTAATATGTGTGCAACATAAAATGCTATCAGGCATATGTAGCAACCTATGCCAAACTGATGTGAATTTGGAATCATAGTACTCCCCCTTCTCCATCCTCTGTGTAGCAAGGGGTAAACTTGGAACCACACGCCAGCTCCTAGAATCCCTTTCTCCATATGGTTCCAGGTGAGAGTCAGCCAATGAGAGGCACACCCGTGAGATGTAAAAGTAAGGAAGCCATTTTTATCTAATGTTCGTTGAGAACAGATATGCAGACGTGAGATTAGCATCAGCTCCTGGACAGGCACCCAGGAATCGCAGGCTTTTATCCTCAGCGGCTAGGTTCAAGGGAGGCAGTGCGCAGAGACTGCTGAGATTTGCTGCAGCTTCTTGGCCAGCTCCCTGATCGTTATCTCGAAGCGGAAGTCTCTGTGACTTTTACCGCTTTACCTTTTCCAGTAACTGCCAAAGCCTCTGAAACCTTCATGCTTGGAAACCCTCAGTGGGCTCCCCGTTCTTGCGGGATCCTAACTGATAATGAGAGTGAATTCCTGCATCTTTCCAAGTCATGCCCTCAACCCTTAACAAGAGGAGAGAGTCATTCATCCAAAGGAAACAAGGTCCTGAGTGACAGCAGTTTCTGGCTACAGAGAACAAGAGTAGCTTGAAGCAAATACACACACACACACACACACACACACTTTACAAGACACCTCAAATATCAAACAAAATATTTTAAAAATATTAGTAAACATTTGACTTACAAGAAAATAATGGAAATTCCCCAAAGCTAAAATAAATTAGAAGAGGAGCTAAGGAAGAGTGATGTGCAGGCAGTATTTGAAGAGAGAATCACTCATTATTTCTTGAAATTTATGAGAAACTAATCCTCAGATTCAAAAAGTGCAATTTAAAAAAAGATACCCATAAGACACAGAGCACCCATCTCTTGTATGACATCACAGGCACCTTAGACAAAAAGATCCTAGAAGTAGCCAGACTAATAAAATGCATCTTCCCAAAAGAGAACACTGCTACTCTGATAGCTGATTTCTCAATATCAACAAAGAAGCCAGAAGAGGTGGAATCATAGCTTCAAAATATCGAAGAACAAAATGGCCAACCTATTTCCTCGCTGAAAGTATCTTCTGAAACAGGGACAAAGTAAAGACGTGTTTAGACACACCAAAACAGACCTTACCACCTGCAGACCTACAGTAATGGAAAATGCTAAAGGTTATACTGCAGGAAGATGGAAAATGGCCTCAAAAGGGAAGTATGAGATACCAAAAGTGATGACAAGTAACATGTTCAGTTTATGGTGATTTTAAAAAGAATGAACTAAAATCCTGGATGAAAATAGGGTAAGTTGAGAGAGAGCTGATTAGAAGTAAGTTATGCCCCTCCTCGTTTGCTGGTGGGGAGGGCTAGAAATAATGATTTATATTAGCCATTACCACATTAAATAAGCATGTTTTAATGTCCAGAATGGGCTTACCTGGAGGTTCAGAAGGTAAAACCATCTTCCTGCAACTCAGGAGACCCAGGTTTGATCCCTGAGTCCAGAAGGTCCCTTGAAGAAGGGAATGTCTACCCACTCCAGTATGCTTGCCTGGAGAATCCCAGGGACAGAAGAGCCAGGTGGGCTACAATCCGTGGGGTCGCAAGGAGTCGGACACAACTGAGCGCCTAACACTTTCACTACACTAATGTCTAGATTCAGTTCAGTTCAGTTCAGTTACTCAGTCGTGTCCGACTCTTTGTGTCCCCATGAATCACAGCACGCCAGGCCTCCCTGTCCATCACCAACTCCTGGAGTTCACTCAAACTCATGTTCATCGAGTCAGTGATACCATCCAGCCATCTCATCCTTTTTCGTCCCCTTCTTCTCCTGCCCCCAGTCCTTCCCAGCATCAGGGTCTTTTCAAATGAGTCAGTTCTTTGCATGAGGTGGCCAAAGAATTGGAGTTTCAGCTTCAGCATCAGTCCTTCCAATGAACACCCAGGGCTGAGCTCCTTCAGAATGGACTGGTTGGATCTCCTTGCAGTCCAAGGGACTCTCAAGAGTCTTCTCCAACACCACAGTTCAAAGGCATCAATTCTTCGGCGCTCAGCTTTCTTCACAGTCCAACTCTCACATCCATACATGACCACTGGAGAAACCATAGCCTTGACTAGATGGACTAGATGGCAAAGTAATGTCTCTGCTTTTGAATATGCTGTCTAGGTTGGTCATAACTTTCCTCCAAGGAGTGAGTGTCTTTTAGCCACATAGAATGCAGTGTATAAATTCTGCGTCAGAAGAAAGGGAAAAAATGAATAGGAAAAAAACTGATGGGTCAAATCCACAGTGAGAGGCTACTCTAAGGTGTGGAGACAAGCGTGGGAATGGACCCCGTGTAAGGTAGATTTAAAGGAAAGACCTGTTATGCAGGATTAAATTCCCACGCCCCCAGAAGCATTGCTACTGTAGTGTTCCTGAAGGCACAGATCTCTAAATTACGTAACCGACTCCTAACTGAGCTATTCCAGTTAATAACAGAGTCAGACATGCTGGGGGGTGGGGATGGGTGCGGTGGCATTATGGGAAGGTCAAGATATATTTGAAAGGGAAACACAAAGTTTCTGCAGTACTCATTTTAAAGGGGTAGACAAAAGCAAAGGAAGACTTAATGATTAAATCATCCTTTTTGTTCATCCATTTATTAGGGACAAGAGCCCTATTCCCTCAGGCTTGTTCCACAGGCTGCTATTTAATAATACTAAATTGTGATTATAGATGGATTTGGTGGTGTGTTCTCCTTTCTACTTCTGGCGACTGTCCCTGGAGAGGAGGTCCTGAAGTTTCCTGGCAATTAGGAAAAGGCTCTCGATCCTAAAGTGATCTCTGGAGGTGGTCAAATTGCCTGCCTTTCATACTAGGCAATGTAACAATTAAGCACAAGTTGGTTGGGTTTTTTTTAAATATTCTGGTACATGCTGTGTATTTGTTCGTATATAATTCAAGTTTCAGGATTGGGTTTTAAAGTCCCAAGATTGCCTGATTTACCTTCCTGTTAATGTCAGCAGGGGAGTTCTGCACACACATGCGCAGAATAATCTGGACCTACTAGTGAGTGGAGGGGAGAAATGCATGTCCTACTTGTTAACTGGGATTTCTCCCACTGAGAGATCTAACTGAAAACCAAGCTCTCAGCTCTCCCCTGAAGCTGCCCAGTGCCCCCACATGGAGACTCTACCAACAGAGGCATGTGTGCGTGCTAAATCCCGTCAGTCGTGTCCAACTCTGCGCGACCTTATGGATATAGCCCACCAGGCTCGTCTGTCTGTGGGATTCTCCAAGCAAGAATACTGGAATGGGTTGCAGTGCCCTCCTCCAGGGGAATCTTCCCAACCCAGGGATGGAACCCACGTCTCTTGTGTCTCCTGCATTGGCAGGTGGGTTCTTTACCTCTAGTGCCACCTGGGAAGCCCTCTGAGGGCTATGAAAGAAAGAAAGTGAAAATGAAGTCGCTTAGTCATGTCCGACTCTGCGATCCCAAGGACTGTATCCTACCAGGCTCCTCCATCCATGGAATTTTCCAGGCAAGAATACTGGGGCGGGTTGCCATTTCCTTCTTCAGGGAATCTTCCCAACCCAGGAATTGAACCTGGGTCTCCCGCATTGCAGGCAGACTTACTGGGGGCTGTGGGTTTGGCTAATTAGGAGTCTCTTTCAGAGCAGATACTACTATTCCAGCCACACATACTAGAAGCGGGCGTGCCTTTCCAAACAGAGCAGCGCCCGAGAGCACTGCCCCAGACCCACACGTGTTCCCTGTACATTCTGCTCATCCCTCTTACTCTGCTCGCCAAGTGTCCCCACGCCGCCAAGCCCAGGGCTCCTGCATCTGCCCCCACCTTAGTGACCTCTCAGCAGCATTCGGCCTACTGCACTTCTCCTTCCCTGAAACTGCTTTTTTTGGCTCTACTGACAGCAGACCGACTAGTTTTCCTCCTACCTCAGTCTCTGACGTGCCCTCTGCCTGCCCTAAATGATGGTGTTCTTTAAGGCCAACACCCTGGTATCCACCTTCACTCCTCATCTAGACCTCCAAACCGGTCTTCCTGCTTCCATCCTCAACCTTCTCCGTAGAGCAACATGATAAACAGGAAATCGTGTCTCTCTGCTAGTGCCTGCAATGGCTTTCCATTATACTTAGAATAAAGCTCGAACTTCTCCTGGGCCCGGCTGAATGTTCTAGACTCTGGTGGAGCCTGTCGCCCCTGACCCTGTGTTACAGCGGTTTCAGCTCTGCTTTGTTCCTGCCTCTGTCAGAGCTCTTTCCCACACGAGGGCCTCTGCATATGCTGTCCCCCGTCCCTGGAATGTTCTCTGTCCGCTCTTCCATGCCTTGCACTTATCATATAAATCCCAGCTTAAAAACAACCTCTTCAGAGTGACCTTCCTGGACTGTTATGGAAAAGCAAGTGCCTCCCTCCACTTTCCTTCCGAGGCGTAGATTCCTGTTTGTTTCTTTAGCTCACTTATCAGGACTGGAATCTATGTGGTTGTTTAGTTGTTTATGGAAAATCTTGCTGGTTAAACTAAGGTCTACAAGGGCAGGGCTCATATTTGTCTACATTTACTCCTAGCACCTCGTACAGCACACGGCCTGGGGTAGACATGTCATGAATTCGGCTGCACCAAAGAAGGAACGAAGTTTTTCCCTCTTGCCCTGGTGGCTCCTCTGTGCCCTTCACTGACCCCAGAGCTCCTCCTCTGGTCCAGGGTGAGGTGCGTGGGGCCAAAGGGCACTGAAGGCGGAGAAAAAGCCTTTAGCAGCCCTGCCTTCAGAGTCCGTGGCTGATACTATAGGCTTGAAACTTTGAGGTGTTCTTTTGTACAGAAAGTTATAAGTGACAAAAATTCGAGAGAGATTATTGGTACCTTGAAATACCTCTGGTGCTTTTAGTCCTTTTATCTGAGATATAGGACTGATTTATGCTCAAAGAGTTGTACAGAGTCATAGTAATGACATATCTTCTATTAAAACAGTTGATATTTGTTCTAATTTGGACTGAACTGTGGCTCAAAAACGGTTCTGGAGAAACCATTCCCAGGCTTACACTTTCCTCTGCTATCACCATTCTCAGCTGTTACGTAACTGAGTATTCATGTGGCCAAAGAGAGTTCCAAAAAACCACTAAATCAAGGAGGAAGAGTGGCAAAGGCTGAACTTAAGAGGGATGAAGAAATGACCACGGCGGTAATCAGATGAAAGAAAAGCAGTCAAAGGGAAGAGGAGAAGAATCAATTGCAAAAATAGCTTCTTTCTTTCTTTCTTTATTTACTTTTTAACTCTGTGAAAGTGTGTGAAAGGTCAGTTTCCCCTTCCTCTTTCTGGCTGGGCTAGCCCTGAGACAGATTCTTGATAAGATCCAACCAAGGGTTCTTGTTAATGGGCAGAAGCTAGTAAGTAATGGGGTACATTAGTATATGTGAAAAGTAAGCCCAGTAGTGTGGAATTCTACCAAGAGAAAAAGAACAACTTAGGTGGCTTCATGGAACCTAATGTTTTAAGAATCTATCATAATGAAGATCCTTATGTTGAGGGCAGAACAGAAAGTGTGTGTGTGGGGGGGGAGGAAGGCCTCATAAAGGCAAGGGAGATTTTAGCATTTCACTTCCCTTACTGAGAACAGAGTTTACCAGTGAAAATTCAGATCTGAAAGCTATAAAAACTAAACAGAAACAAAACAAAAACCTTTGTGCTATTTTCCCCCTGAGTTTGGAAACCAGAAAATGCAAAATCATTTCAGAGGGGCATCCTGGAGAGCTCAGCTAGCACAAACTGGTTGGGAATAAAAGCTCGTGTGTTTAGCGCATCTCTCTCCAAACACATCTAGGAACTCATGAAAGCTGCATTTTACTATTCCATGGTAAGAGGGAATTTTGTGACCTTTTGAGAAACTTTGTTTTGTTTTTCCTAAGAAGACCACAATAAGGAAGTCAGTCACATTTCTTGGCAATGGGACACTATTTCAGTCCCCCAGGCTTGCATTCCTGGGAGCGGAGAGGGCTCTGAACAAGTGGACTTGTCATCAGCTCGTCCCACACGCAGGCTCCCAAATTTTACACTTACAAACATGTCTAGATTTCTGCCCACTCCTGGGGGTTTGTAGAACAGAAGGCCATGGCAGCCGTGGAAGCATCTTTATGTTAACCTTCTCCCAGACCCAGGGGCTCCAAGGTCCAAGTCTAACAATACTATGAGGAGGAGGTTGAAACCCAAAGATGCAGGAAACTGGACCAGAAACATGGGAGTCAGCCTAGGAGGAAGAAGGAGCAACCGGGGACATGGTGGCAAGCTCTTCTCTACTCACCACGTGTTCTCAGCCCTAAAGCCAGGGCCGCTATACCTTCCCTTGCCGTTGGGCCACGTCTTTTTCTCAAAACACTCTCTGCCTTTACCTTACTGCCAGACTGTCTGACACTCCTTTTCATCTACCTTTGCAAGATGGACTTCTTTTGTCCATCACTTAAATCAGGGATTTTCAACTGGGACTGCTTTTGCTCTCCAGGGAGCACATGACGATATGTGGAGACAATTGTGATTGTCACAACCAGGACTGGGGGTGTGGGAGCACTTCTGGCTTCTAGTGAGTTGAAGCAAGGGCCGTGCCACACCTCCTACAAGGCAGTCAGCCCTCCATGACCAGGTATTTTCTCTTCTTCAACATCAGTGGTTCAGAGATTGAGAAACCCTGGCTTTCACAGTGCTTGCTTCTAGATTCCTTGTTGTTATTCTCACTCTCATGCTTTCTCTGGGTTATCTCATCAATTACCACTAAAAAATCATCCTCACTCTGATGGCTCACACAGCTCTGTCTCCAGCTAGCTTTCTGTTTTGAGCACCAAACTTGTGTATCCACTATCCTACCGGGCTTCTTCCTTTGCTCTCCTATAAAGATCTCTTTCGTTTGCACTGTTGGGCTTTTTGATGCTCAGCAAGAAAAATAATTGTTCATAACTGAAAAAGTAGTCTGTGATTATAGTTATCTGCTTTTAATAAAACAGAATGAAGATTGACTGTTATTTTGAGGTAACAAAACACAGCTTAGTGACTGTCTATGAGACGTTAAGACACATACTGTCCTGACACTCCTTTTCTGGGATGCCTCAAAAGCTGTTTGAGAGAAACGCTTGAGTCTCTTAGGTGTGATGAATTCTTACCTAGCGTATGAAGGAGAAGCAGGTGGTCTTTGCGGTGAATGACAACTTGTTCTCTTTGGATATGGACTTCAAAGGCTCAACCCAGTGCCGCCTGCTGCTGCTTAAGGCTGTCAAAGTCTCCGTGACAGAGAACCTGCCCAGGTCTGTGTGCAACCTGTAGTGTTAGAATCAGTGTAAGTTGAAATTCATCAGTATCTTTGTGAGTTCCAAGACCATATCTTCTGGACCTTTTAATGGCCTGGAATGCTGAAACATCTCTGCTGCTCACAAGGTGGTTGATGGATATCAGATGAGGGCATTTCCCGAGCAAACTTTTCTTTTGCTTCCAGACCCCATTCCGATCCATGTCTTTCCTATATGGGGGAGACACAGTGAACTCATGTACCCGCTTCATACAGACTAACTTATAGGCTAACCCTCAATCAACCATGTACATACATTTGGGGAAATCCTCAGTGAGCAATCACCATTCTTGCCAAACAGCGGGTGAGTCCCTTTAGGAATACCCTGATGGGTTAGCAAGGAGAGCCGGAGGCAGGAAAGAGAGTGTGGAAATGGTCCACCGCAGGATCCATCATCTGGAGAGTCTGGAACTTTGTCCCCAGTGCCTGCGCTTACCTGGTGCTCTCCCGATTCACTGCTGTCTCCCAGGGAAGCCAGCTGCCTCCACATCGAGACCTTTAGTGACAAGGGGAGGAGAGAGTCGTCGAGAGGACAGGACAGCATCCTGAGAGACGGGGGCTCTAAAGCAAGGGCGGATTCTTGCGCTTCCCAAACTCTCTTTCTTGAAAAGAACAGTCTCCTTCCTCCAACTTGGAGCAGCTTTCTAGAGAGCTGCCCATCTGTCTATGTCTTGAAAACAAGTCTCTATGTGTGCTCTGTGGAGCCAGGCACAGCAGCATGGAGGAAGCACGGATTACAGATGGACAGAGAAGAGGGGGTACAAGGAGGACAGCGGACAAAACCTGGCGAGATGGAAATCCGGGCCAGTCTCAGAATGGGGGGCCCCAGCCAGCGGGCCCCAGAAAAAAAGACTCTGCTGGTTCAACACCTCCTGACTTCCTGCGGGGCTGCAGGGAGTGTGACCCGTCTTTATTGAGTCCATAGTATAGTTGACATCATGTGGGCACCCAGAGGCTGTTCCCAGGAGTCACATATTCTTACAGGTGCTCCTGTGACCCACAGCATACCCGTTTTCAGGATTTGGAGTGCCATCTATAGCTTCCCTGGTGGCTCAGTGGTAAAGAATCTGCCTGCAATGCAGTAGGTACAGGAGACGAATGTTCGATCCCTGGGTGGGGCAGATCCCTTGGATGAAGGCATGGCAACCCACTCCAGTGTTCTTGCCTGGAGAATCCCATGGACAGAGGAGCCTGGCGGAATACAGTCCATGGGGTCGCAAAGAGTCGGATGTGAGTAAAGCAGCTTAGCATGCGTACATGCACTATAGCCATGACAGAGGGTAAAGGTGGCCCGTGTGAAGTGGGGTTGACTCTGTGGCCCCACTAACCATGGGCACAGCCTGATCTGCGGCTGCCAAGGCCAGCTTCGTCTAGCCTGTGGCTGTTGTCCTCTCGCTCTGGAACCCTGACTGTCTTCCCAGGCTATGCAGAAGAACCCTTCTTTCTCTTCTGTCCCACTCTGCTGTTTCACTGATTCAAGCATTAATGCCACAGGTATTCAGTGGCCAGAAAGGTTAAGCCCCATGTTAGACACTGGAGACAGCCCTCAGCCTCGAGTTGTTTCCATCTCTGGAAGGTCTGGCTAGAATTGGGCAAATGAGATAGTGTGATGCTGTGATGCAGGTGAGCAGAGGGGTGATCCAGCCCTGCCAAGGAAGGGCACCTGCTAGAGGTTCCGTTCTGCCCTGGAGGCCGTGATACCTACCCTGAGCCCTACAAGGGGAGAAGGTGGAGGGGGCTGAGGAAGGAGAGACATAAATGTGTGTAATGTACCAGGGGTGAGAACGGGGACCGTGGGTGGAGGGCAGTGTAGTCGAGGGGTAAGGGCCGGGTGAAGGTCATAGGACAGGGGTGGCGCAGGGCAAGGAAGTCAGATGGGGCAGGCAACCAGATCATGGGGAGCTTTGCAGGTCATATTAGGGGTTTAATTCTTCTTTGTAACACACAGGTTCCAATGAAGAAAATCAGTCAAAAATTATGTATTGATCAGAGGGTGAAAGGGAGTTCTGAAAAAACATAGGCGATGAGAGCTTTGACCTTAAATTGTTTATAATCTAATTGAGAATAGAAGAAAAATACATGAAATGAACAGTGTAGAAACGAAAACTGAACATAATTAAGCACAGAAGAGCCTAATGTAAACCGAAAGAGCTGCAGGAAGAGCAGGGGAGAGCCTGCCTCTCATGCAGAAGCAGGATGTATCAGGGGTGTGACACGCCTGTGACTTGGGCCCCAGAGGTGGCAGAAAGGGCTGGGCGCTCAGCTCTGAGAGGCAGGATGGTTTCTGTGGTGACGCTGCTTGTTTGCAATAAAAGAATGCCGGCACCGCCACTGACTCTGAATTCCTGCAAGCCTTTAGATCTCGGCAGCATCATACCCACACTGTAGGGTCTAAACAGAGAAAGAAACACTGGCTGTTGTCTGACTCACAGAGCAAAAGCCAACAAAGGCCCGCGTGGCACAGATGTTATTTCTGGAGTCCCCCTATCGCTCTGATCCTCAGAAGCCTAGGTGATCGTACAGTGTTACCCCCTTACTGGCAGGATCCCCTTCAAAGTATGCTTTATAATTTTGCTTCCGGATTGTATCAGACTGTATCATTTTAGGGTGCTGAGGTCTCTGAAATATTCTGCTCTGGGGACACTGGGGAGACCAGGGCACTATTACTTCGGTCAGTCAGTTCAGTCGCTCAGTCGTGTCCGACTCTTTGCGACCCCATGGACTGCAGCTCGCCAGGCCTCCCTGTCCATCACCAACTCCCAGAGCTTGCTCAAACTCATGTCCATCGCGTCGGTGATGCCATCCAACCATCTCATCCTCTGTCTTCCCCTTCTCCTGCCTTCAATCTTTCCCAGCATCAGGGTCTTTTCAAATGAGTCAGTTCTTCACACCAGCTTCAACATCAGTCCTTCCAATCTATATTCAGGACTGATATCCTTTAGGATTGACTGATTTGATTTCCTTGCAGTCCAAGGGACTCTCAATAGTCTTCAGCACCACAGTTCAAAGATATCAATTCTTTGGCACTCAGCTTTCTTTATGGTCCAATTCTCACATCCATACATGACTACTGGAAAACCATAGCTTTGACTAGACAGACCTTTGCCTAGTGGCAAAGTAATGTCTCTGCTTTTTAATATGTTGTCTAGGTTTCTCATAGTTTTTCTTCCAAGGAGCAAGCGTCTTATAATTTCATGTCTGCAGTCACCATCTGCAGTGATTTTGGAGCCCAAGAAAATAAAGTCTGTCACTGTTTCCATTGTTTCCCCACCTATTTGCCATGAAGTGATGACATGAAGATGCCATGATCTTAGTTTTCTGAATGTTGAGCTTTAAGCCAGCTTTTTCACTCTCTTGTTTCATCTTCATCAAGAGGCTCTTTAGTTTCTCTTCACAATAAAATGCAACAGAAAAAAGTTCTTTGAGGCCTAATTACTAGTGGAAAAGCTTAATTTCCCCTAGACAAGGAACTGTATACATTCTCTCTCTTTTCATTCTGGCTCTGGAATGGAACTGCGAAGTCTGAATCTCGACCACAGCAGTCCAGCAAACCTCTGGCAGGCGCGTTCCTGTTTCACTCTTCTCCTGGGTCCTCGTGACCATTCACATCTTCTCGTGTTCATGTGTGTGCTTTTGGTTGGGAGGCATCTCAAAGGTGTGTGGGTCTGATTGAGAGGGAAGAATTGAGAGAAGAGGTAGGTCGATGAGAAGAGAGAGGAGTTCTAGAGAAGGAGACAGGATGGAACAAGATAATGAAGAGCTGGGGTTGAGGAAGCCTGTGGAGATACTGTGGGAAATGCGAGAGACAGATGAGGTCAGAGGAGTGGACAGTGGACAGTGGACAGTGGACTAAGGCAACAGGGAGCCACGAAGTAACACGAAACTTGCCTTAAGAGGCTTGATCTAATTGCAGTGTTGAGTATGTGCCAAAATAGGAGAAAGCGAGCGAGGTGATACTGGGGAAGATAAAAGGAATAGGCAGCCATGGGAAGCATCTGAGGGAGAAAGTCAATCGAGTTTGGATTGAGAAGGAAAAGACATGAGGCACTGATTACAGCTGGTGTCTGGGGTGTTGTTATTGCTGGAAAGAGTCAGCTTGGAGGAAGGGGTTTGGGTGCTTTGGAGAGGCAGGGACAGAGAGGAGGAGAACAGGAAGAGGCAGGCATATTCCTGACTGCAGGGTCCTAAGAGCCCAGATCTTTCTTTTGTCTCATCCTTAACTGGATAGAGTCTAAATGGGCACTTCTTCACCAGACTGGACACCATCAGAGCCAACTAGCTTCCTATTAATAGAAGAATGCTGCTTTGAAATGTTGGCTAAACTACTTATTAAGCCAAAGGACAATAGCGTAGTAAGTAAAAAATCACTTAGAAAGTTCAGAAGACTCAGAAAGTTATCTTTTAACCATAAAAGATTCAGAAAGTTATCATTTAACCACCTGCTCAAGTCACATACAAGTTCATAAATAATGGCATGCTTTTCTTCCTCAGCCCAGTGGAGCATTCATTTCGCTTTCCAGGTCAGTAAGACTATTCACATCGCTCCCAACATTTTATTAGGAATATTTTTAAACATAAAGCACAGCTGAAAGAATTTTATAGAGAACACTTGTAACCTGCCTGTTATGTCCTACTATTAATAGTTTACTGTATTTGCTTTGTCATAAATCCATGTATCTATCTATCCACCAACTCAACTTATTTTTGGTGCAGTTCAGTTCAGTTTAGTCGGTCAGTCTTGTCCAACTCTTTGCGACCCCATGAACCGCAGCACACCAGGCCTCCCTGTCCATCATCAACTCCCAGAGTCCACCCAAACCCATGTCCATTGTGTCAGTGATGCCATCCAACCATCTCATCCTCCGTTGTCCCCAATCAGAGTAAACTGCAAACATTACTACTCTTCTGCAATAAATAAAACTATTGTTTTTAAACTTCTGTTCTCTGAATTTTTACCCCACTGGGCTGTGTCAGCCCACCTAGGTAGACTCTGAAGATCAAAGAGAAGCATTTAGCTCTTTCTGTGGGTGGCTTATCTTCCCAGTCCCTCATACCCAAGCATTGACTCTTTAATTACAGTGGTGCCTAATCTGTGTCCTTGAGTTCCTAGAAAGTAAAAAAAGGGAATTTTTACAAATCCAGTTATCTTTCATAAACTCTCATACTTGAGATGGAAGAGAAAGTCCTTCAGATAAATAAGTAATATAACCTGTGTCTACATACCTAGATTACCATCTATGCAGCAGAACTGCACCATTAGTAACATAAGAGCCACAGAGAATACAGATGGTCTCTGCTTTTGGATACAAAATATTCCCAGAAAGACCATCACCCCTGTCCCAAACTGTGGGATTTAGAGGCAGAAACTGCAGTGAGAGAAGCTGGTGAGGAGTGAGGTCAAGTTTTCTAGCTGGCAAATGGATATTATCAAAGCCAGAGACTGCCTTACTAAGACTGACAAAGCAACCATTTACTGTGTGTGTTTCACCGTGTGTAGTTTTCAAGCTTAAGGAACACGATCTGCCGTTGTAATAACAAGCCCGGGTACAATGGTGTTCTATTAAGATTTGTTTTGCCTCCATTTTCATGTCTATTGTTTTATTTATGTTTACATTTTAATTGATGTTTTGACCATGTGTTTGCCCTGAGGAGATTTTGTGAAGGCTTCCATTTTGAAACACATTTTAAAAATAATATATTTAACATACAATAAGCAAAAATATTCTTTGTATGTATCCTGAAGTAAAATCTTACTGGTGCACTAAAACTTCGTTTTAAATGTCTATCCATTAGTATGATAAACAAACCAAAGGTGTCATCTTAGAGACTCGAGAGAAAGAACCTCAGTTTGGGGAGAGCCAATAGAAGGAACTAATTCTCAGATCCAAGTGTTGCCGAACAGAGAGGAAGGAGGGAGAAGACTGGAGCAAATGTGAACTGGGCAATGTTACATCAGCTCAGGACTAGGAACAGCACATGGAGGAAAAAGCCTCTCAATAACCAGTCTGAGAAGGTGGGGGCTGGTGTATTTATATTGGTCAACTCAACCTAAGAGCTGGTGTCATAAGGAAATGAAATAGAGGAAAGAAGCAGAGAACTGACTTTAAAATGTTATTGTCTGATTTTTAAAATGTGTCAGCTCTCTGGGTTTCTTTCGCTGAAAACAATTAAGCGCTCTCGGACCCCCAAGAATCTTGGACATAAGAGTGTGGCTATCCTAGCCTTCCAAAGGAGGGAGATTTGACGCCTCTGTGGGTAATCTGAGTGATCAAGACTTGTGTCTTTCTTAATAGTCAGGCAAATGCATCCTGTTTTAATTTAAGCCTAAGACACAGGGAAGCTATTTAGGGCAGCTATTTGTCTACAATGAAGTTAGTAAAAATAAGTGCTCATTACTTTCCATGTTGCCATTCATATAACTTTACAGGAATTCTCCATAGGCTGGCAAATTTTAGTACTTATCTGCAAGGCTACTTTGCAACCATGGAATCTGAAGTGCAATTATTATATGAAAACTTAAATCAATCTTTCATGCTTATATTTCTGTCTCCAAGATGTTCAGATGGAAGTGGGTATCACACAAAGGATAGAAGGACAGGTGTAACATAGTAGAAAAAGATGAAAAACAAGAATAACACTTGCCTTTTAACCAATGCTCTTGGAATGAGGTATTCAAATAAAAATCGACCGAAATGATGGCTCAGTTGATGAGGAAAGATAGCTTCCTCCCATCCCCTCTGTTTATGCATACTATTGTTTCAGCCCATGATGTTTTGTTTACTCTGGAAGGAAATATTTTACCCCCTCTGAGATAATTAATTTTTGTCAGCTTCACTGTTTATAAGGGAAACTGAGAAACTGTTAATTGAAATACAGAGTGAGTCACTGTTTTCAGTAATTTTTGGCAGCATTCTAATTTGTGTCAATCCCAGCCTAATTATTAAATTGTTTGGAAGCAGAAAGCATATTTGATTTTTCTCTTACTAAATTTTTCTCCTGTTTTTTCAAAAATATGTACTGCCTGACAAAGGTTGTGTAATTTATGTCAACCTGAGGTGAAAGGCCACTGCCTCTGGAATCCCAAGAGGCTTATGGCGTCACACCTGGCTCTTCACAGTAGCTCAGTATTTAGAAAGCTCACAGAATAGTCTTCCTCTTTTCCACATTCCTACCCCTCAGCTCTGACCAAACAATGGGATTCTTTTAAAGACCTTTTAGCTGGTATTAAGCCACAGTATATGGCCCATTACTAATGACATCACTGAAGTAAACTTCCCAGAAGCCATCCGGGAGAACTCACTTGGAAATCCAATTGAATGTCACTTGCAAAGGGCAGGCTCCTGGAAGAGGCGACCAGTCATGCATTCCTGAGTTGTTTGTTGTAAAAGCGTTAATCACTGTGAACTCATTTGCTCCCCATGCAAACACACCACACTGTAGCACAGGAATTCTGTTCCAAGCGATCATTAACGTAGAGAACAGAAGCTGCTGACTGTGGGCAGGGATAATAAACTCTGTCAGATCAGTGGCCAGTATAATGGGACTGTTAATGGTTCCTAATAGAAGTCGGACCTTCCTGATGGAGTGAAGGCGGAGCAGAGAGGCAGGCAGCTCTACTGGGCGGACAGCCCCATCTCTGGCGTGCTGGAGGATGAAAGGGGCATCAGCGTCGGTCACAGAGTATTGCTAGGGCTCTGAGGTGGCCATCGCTGGGAGCGTGGGCAGCAGCTATGGGTTGGGGAGGGACCCGTGGAGATGCAACCACACTCCAGCCGGCCGCCGGCCACAGGCAAGGTTGCCGTTGGACATCTGGTGCTGCGGCCATCCCAGAACCTTGAACTCACCCCGCTCCACACTGGGTCACCATTGACAGGGAAGATGGCAATCACAGGGACAATGGCACAGCCGGGCACGGGAGCGTGTGATGCGGCTCTGTGACCTTCCTAAGCCCCGGCCGCTGCTGTGACTGAGGTGCTGACACGGCTGTGCCGGGGCTCAGCAGTGGGGCTCGGATAGAGCTGGCGGATGCCTATATTGATGCAAGAGGCTCCCAAGAGCTGAGGGAACTGGGGAGCAGGGATGGAAGAGGGATGCTCACGCTAAACGTAAGAAGTGTAAAATTCTAACACTGCGGGATGTTTGCCAGTAAGCACAGAGTACCACAGAGGAGCTGAATGAATACATTTAATAGATGAAGGGACACAGCCAGCAGGCTTCAGTCACCTTTCCCAGATGAGTTCCCAGAAACTGGAGCAGAGTGGGACACGGCAGTCTTTGTGCCAGAAAACACCTCTCATCCTCCATTATGTCGTTTAGTAAAACCTAGTGTTCAAGAGTTTGAAAGAGGTGAGAAAACAGATGGTTATAAGAGCAGGGAAGGCGAGGCGAGAGGAGAGTTTTCAGAGGAGCCTCCCCCCGCCCCCCGCCCAGCGCCCCTCACTGTCCCACGGAGCCAGGGGCCCCGCGGCGGCAGAGACGGGCCGATGGCTTCTCGGCCTCTCCCCTACAGAGCCAACGAACAGGCGCCGAGAGTGCTAGACTCCAGGCACCGGGTGTAAATGCAGCGGCCCTGGGGGAAGACTGCGCTGGCTGTGAACAGCGTGGACGAGATGAACCCGGTGGGGAGGGGAGGGGAAAGACACGCTCCACACAGACTGTCGAGGCATGAACAGGGGTGTGAAGGGGGAGCAGGCATGCTGAGTGCAAAGAGGAAAGGAAACAGCCTGGGTCGGTGACGGAACGTTGCATGTGAGTGTGTGCGTGCGTGTGTGTGTGTGTGTGTGTGTGTGTGTGTGTGTTAGGATAGCGGAGCAGCAAGCAATACGCAGGACCAGAAGGGTGGTCGCGTGTTACAAAGAGCCTTGGTAGCCAGACAGAGGAGTCCAGATCAATGTGGTGGGCAGTAGAGACCCACTGTAAGCCCTTGGCGTCTGAGGAGCAGAGCCAAGCCAAGTTCTGGAAAGTTTCATCTGGTGTCTATATAGGAGGGGAGACTGGAGGGAAAGAGAGAATTGGGGGGGTTGCTGGGGGCAGCCGGGGCGCCCTGATTTGACGAGCTCTCACCCTTCCTCCTGCAGCACACGTTCATCCTGCCCTTCACGCTAGTCGAGGTCTTCCTCAGACCACACTCCTACCCACCGAGGAAGAAAGGACTCACTCTGTTGACCGCTGCTGGGCTCGCCTATGTCAGCAGGTAAGACTGGCAGAGAGAAAAATCAACTTGGACTAGTCATTCCAGACTCTGAGGAATATTCCAGAAGCAGCACACTGTTCTATAAGCATGCCTTTATCTTGGGACAGCAGGGATTTTACCGTCTTTTAATTTGCAAGAAAAAATGAATCTTATTGCTTGCTTTTGCCGCCCATGGAAAGATCACTTGCCCGAGAATACACAGGTATGCATGCGTGCACACACACAGCAGGTCACGAGCTCTCCCACCCCCTCATGAAGAATTCATCTTTGTAAAGCTATGCATGTTACCTTCCCTAGGAAAACATTGATCTTTGGTTCCATCTGTAATTAAAATGTTTGAATGGTTGAATGAGCTAGGGCATCTAAACATATTCCATCTGAAAAGTCATTTGACAGATTGAGCAGCCAAGGTTTGGTCCATCCCTCTTGCCTGGATCACCGTGGGCTTATTTGCATCAACATCTGGCACTCGAGCACCGAGAGGGCATTTGGGCAACTGCCCAGGGGCTTGCAGAACAGCCTAGCTGGAGGCCTGGGAGATCATTCAAGGAGCTGGCCTAGATTTCATCATTCAGCCACCTGGCGACACTCATTCTCAGAAATTTTGCCCAATGTCTGTAATCAAGGGAAAGTGCTTGGCCATGTACCCGGTAACTGGAAACCCCCCTTTCTGTTCCACAGCCTTCTCATCCACGGCCAAGCTCTGGCTCTACTGGGAGGGGCGTGCCAAGCAAAATACCTGCAGATTGGATGTAAATCACAGTGTTCCTACTCTAGCCTCGACTCACCTGAGCTTCTCACATCTGCCAATCTGGCTAACTCCCCAACCCCCAGTGGGGGAAAGTTTCACCCAGGGCAGTGCACTGGAAGAAAACACAGTCCACAGGACTTGGTCTCCAGCAGCACCTGCTTCCCCAGGCTTTGTCTTAGAGCCGTGACCTTTGTGCCCAGAACTCAGGTGCTGATTCCTCGCTAGCCTTCCCTTCCCTTTTGCAAGATATGTTCCTCCCACACTTCTGCAGCCTTCTTTCCCTGAGGACAAAGTCCCTTCAGGTTTCTCCTGTCCCTAAGAAATCACTCGCTCAATAAATCCACCCCAGCTCTCCACTGACCTACACTGTTCACTAGCCTGGGCCTCTGCCTTTTAACAAAGGACGTTTTGAGAGAATAAAGCATAAATTGGGGGCCTGCTGGTAGCTAAGGTCTGGAGCACAGTGTCGAGGAGGATTCTGGGGCCCTAAAAGAGTTGCGCTATCATCTAGCAATATCTGCCAATAGCGTGTGACTGGAGAGTGGTGTTGGAGAAGACTCTTGAGAGTCCCTTGGACTGCAAAGAGATCCAACCAGTCCATTCTAAAGGAGATCAGTCCTGGGTGTTCATTGGAAGGACTGATGCTAAAGCTGAAACTCCAATACTCTGGCCACCTCATGCAAAGAGTTGACTCATTGGAAAAGACTCTGATGCTGGGAGGGATTGGGGGCAGGAGGAGAAGGGGACGACAGAGGATGAGATGGCTGGATGGCATCACGGACTCGATGGACATGAGTTTGGGTAAACTCCGGGAGTTGGTGATGGACAGAGAGGCCTGGGGTGCTGCGATTCATGGGGTCGCAAAGAGTCGGACACGACTGAGCGACTGAACTGAACTGAACTGGAGAGTGGTGGGACATGTGCTGGGTATTTTCCAAGTCTGGCTTAACCAAAGAAATAAATCCCTAACTACAGAATATCTAGGACCTGGGGTGGGGTAAGCATGTGCATAAAAGATACATTTTTTTCTCTTGTGTGTGTTGAGAAGAAGCAGGAATAGCTGGTTGATTATGCACACTGGTTTTGTTTTTTTGGTGGACTTTCAGCTGATTTTACTCTTTCTTGCCAAGGTAACTTTTAGACTTTGTATATAAGATAGGATTTTTGGTCTATTAATTTTTTTCTGCCTAAGGACTTGGGAGTTGATCATCAATCCTCATATCTACCCTCACTCTTTCTCCTCATGAAACCAAGGAGGTCAAAGAGCACCTGAGGCCACTGGTATTTGGAGAAAACTGTGATGCCCGTAAAGATGAAACACAGTGGTCAAGAGGGTTTGGCTCTTAGCTGCCCGGGCATGTACTCTGCCATGCAGGGAATGTGGGTGTTGGAGAAAGGAGGTGTAACAAGAAGGCACTTATTCTTCACTGCCAGGCATTGAGCAAAGGTATGAGGACGCAGAGATGTACAAGATACCAGGCTGCCTTCAAGAACTGCCTCAAGGTGTTGAGACTCTCAGAGGGATAAGCACAGGGTGCTGGGGGATGTCGAGGACTGGCTTCTCAAGGGAGGCAGTGTCTAAGCTGAGACTCGAAGAATAAGTAGAAGTTCAGTCAACAGCGATGTGGAAAAGAGTGTCAGGCAGAGGGAAGGGTATGTCCGAAAGGCTGGAGGAGCTGAGGGCATGGCTGAACTGGAAGACAGGAAGGAATTAGATCAAGAATCCACATCAGTGGGTTCAGACTTCTAAACGGAGGGGGTTTTTCTGTGAGTTTTCGCAGACAGATGAAATGACGTGGCTTGTGGAAGAAAGATGACTAGAAAGATGATTCTGGCTGAAAAGTGTGGAAATTAAAGAGGAACAAGACAGGGAAGCCGGTCTGTGGCGTTTGCAGTAACTCAGGAGAGTTGATGTTGGCTTACAGATGGCGATAGCAATCAATCTGCAAACAGAATTAGAGAGGGTGGGTGGTGGAAGGCTCAGCGGATTAAATGACATGGCCAAGGTCACATGGCGAGGGAAAATCAAAGCTGAGACTTAAATCAAGGACTTTCAAATCCAGTTCTCTTCTCAGTGTGTTCAGATGGCCAAGAATTTGTTCACTCCCTGTTTGGGGCTTCCCTGGCAGTTCAGATGGTAAAGAATTTGCCTGCAATATGGGACACCCAGGTTTGATCCCTGAGTCTGGAAGATCCCCTGGAGAAGGGAATGGCAACCCACTCCAGTATTCTTGCCTGGAGAATCCCATGGCAGAGAAGCCTGGACTAACACTGTGTAAAATATACGCTACTAAATGCTAGAGGGTGAGAATGCAAACAATCTTACCATCATCTCTAGAGTCTAAAAGCTTGCATGAAGTCATTCTTGGGTCTGTGCTCAAACTGTACGTTACCGTGAAATAATGGAGCAAATGAAGGGAAGGGACGGAGCCCTGTCACCAGCAGGAATGTAGGCGGGTGGACCCTGACAGGGAGTTGAAGTGATTTGGGATTTGGGTTTTCTTATCATTAATGAGGGGCTTCCCAGGTGGCTCACTGGTAAGCAAGCTGCCTGCCAACGCAAGAGATGGCAGTTCGACCCCGGGTCGGGAAGATCCCCTGGAGAAGGAAATAGCAACCTGCTCCAGTACTCTTGCCTGGAAAACCCACGGACACAGGAGCCTGGTGGGCTGCAGTCCACGAGGTCATGAAAGAGTTGGACACAATTCAGTGATGAAACAACAATAACAAATCATTAAGGAAGCACAGAATCAGCACTCTGGACAGTAGGCCTCATTTTTGCTGGAATGGACCAAAGGCACCTGTACGCCAGCTTTCTGTGCTGCCCTCCTGTTTGACAGCTCCGCACTCTGGCTGTTCCCTCACCAGGGGGGCTCAGATTCATTGCTGCCAGCTGCCTCCACCCTTACATAACACTCTGGGGGCACATGGGCTTCTTGGCCACAGATGGCCATCAACAAGTCCCACAGACTGTGGGTATCCGTGGAGATATTTTAGGGTCATCTGTCAGGCGTGTCTGTTTGGATGCTCAAATAGGGAAACCGTATAGCAGGAATGAGGTAGAGAATAGATCCCGAGCCAGAGCGAGCGTGGGAAACCAACATGAGTCAAAAAAATGGCAACAACCCTGACCCAGGGAAGCATTGCTCTGCTGAAACCACATTACAATGACTTAAAAATAGTCCCCAAGACCATGGGGACGGCCTCCTATGTGGCACTTGCTTTTTTGTTATTTTTCAGATTGCAAAATTGGAGGGTTGGCCCCGAAGAGGGAAAATAAAGCTTCGCAAAGTAGTAATAACTGTAAATCTTTCATTTCCTTTGGAAAGCATTAGTCATCTATAAATATGGTGGCTCACTGACTCCTCCCTTCTCTCTCGCCCCGGAACACCTCACCTAGCTCTCTCTGAGGCCGTGCTGAAGAGCAGGAAAACAGAAACGTTCCTCCTGCTGGCTTTTATTCACTCTTTTATTGAACAAATATTTCCCCTAACACAGGACTGGTCCTGCTGGGAAAAGCAAAGTTACATAAGGCCAAGCCCCAGCCTGGAGGGGGTTTGTACTTAATAAGTGGAGATGAGCCATGCATACAAATTATAAGAACACAAGATGGGAAGTGATAAAATGTCATAACAAGTACAAGGAGCCAACAGGAACACAAGGAGGAAGCGGTTACGTCTGGCTGGGCCATGTGGGAAGGACGTCATCAAAGGTTCATTGGATTCGGGCCCTCAAGGACTGGCTGGGTTGGAGCAGCAAAAAAAAGAGAGAGAGAGAGAAACTGAACAACACAACCCAATTGCAAAGCCAAGAGGACACAGATCATGTTAAGGCGATGGTTTCACTTTAGCCTGACCTACTAGTGAAAGAAACTAACAGGAAATGACCCTGAAACTGCCCGCTCACAGTCTTGCAGATGGCAGGCTGGAAGGGGTTGGACACGGTATAGACTATGTGAGATGTGCCTGTTGCTGCTGTTTGTTTGCCGTGGCGTTAGCAGTGAGAATTGTAACTTGGCCAGAGAGTCATGCTTTAAAAAAACTATCTTGACAACAGTACCTATAATGGATTGAAGCGGCAAGACGTAGAAAGCAAGAATCAAGCAATATCCAAATAAAAAGTCATCCGGAAGACTGAAGTCATCTAGTTCAGTCGCAATGGTTTATTCTTCATCCACGGATATTTCACAGCTTCAGCATCACCCCACGTCTGGATGCTTGGAACATCCTTCTGCAAGGGGTCTAGTCCTCCCAAGACCTCCATCTCCAAGGGATCTTAATAACTCAGTGAGTGTTCACACATGGCCCTGTGTACACTGTCCTGGGCATTCCTCTCCCTCGCGGACTGCAAAGTCACAGTACCCAGCCTCCGGGATCCAGCACCCCCACTGGGACCTGCCTTAAGGTCAGCTTACCGCCCCGCCGCTGTCCCGGCCCACCCTGCCCCTGCCCATCAGTCTCCGCTGTGGGCAGAAGTAGGACGCTACTGCTGCTACTGCCGCAGCCCCAGCTGCCTGCAGCGCACCAACACCTTGCTCTTGATAGACCAGAAATCCGCTGATGCGGTAGGTGTCTCTGCCAGCGTGTCCAGTATTCCATGCCAGGCGCAAGTGTCACACAGATATGCAGCTATAACCCAGCCTGGGGAGAGAGATCTGTAAAGTCACTGCTCAACTGCAGTTCTTATGGGGAAAGAAATGATTTTTTTCTTCTGTTCTGTGCTCACTCGGGTGTAATAACCCTCTAAGTTTCTGCACCCATTTACACATGCATAGTTGCACACATAGACATCTTACCCCGAGAAGATGTTAGAAACCGCCAGAAGGGCGAACCGAGCTGAGTTCCAGGACCAGCCTCCTTGTTATACACGCACCAACAATCCTCTCCTACCTCCTCTAGTGCACTGTGTAAATTCCCTCCCAGAGCCACTGTGACCCTTTCCTGAGATGTGACCTTCGTTCAGGACCATCTAGATGGCACCATTGTTTTACAGCCTACAAAGTTGGGGTCAGAATCCTAGCCTCATTTTCCACAGAAGAACTCCTTAGCCCTCATGTAAACTAATATATGAAAATAAATATGAAGATACCACACAGCTTCCCCTGTTATCAATATCTGGGGTCCAGGCCAGCCTGTATGCAAATTGAAGAGGAATGGAAATGGAGGGCTAGGCATGGAAATGAGTGTCTACACTTTTCATTCTTCCTGTGCAAATCTCAGTTCCTGCTCTCCCAAAATGCCTGTTACAAAAGTAAGAGATAAGAAGAGGTTGAAAAGGGATATAGCTGTACAATTAGGAATGAGGGACATACCTGAGATATATTGTTGGTGGAACAGAATGGGGTTTTATGGATTGATTGGTGTGTAGTAGGCTAATGAAAAGGAAAAATCAAGGAGAATTCTCAGGATTTTCACCTGGTGAACTGAGAAGATGGTGATTCCATTAAAAGATATGGAAAAGTTAGAAAATAAATAGTTTGGGGGTATAATGTTAAAAAGCCAATTTAAAAGCTCATATCTGGTTCCCATTCCAGAAGATTCTGGTTTAATTGGTTCAGGATATGTCCTGGGCATCAGAATTTTTAGAATCCCCAAGGCAACTCTGGACTCAGCCTGGTGGGTCAGACGGTAAAGAATCTGCCTGCAATGCAAAAGACCCAGGTTCGATCACTGTGTCGGGAAGAGCCCCTGGAGAAGGGAATGGGCAGCTCTAGTATTCTTGCCTGGAGAATTCCATGGATGGAGGAGTCTGGTGGACTACATTCAGTCCATGGGGTCGCAAAGAGTCATGGTTGAGTGACTAACTCCCTAAAGACAACTCTAAATCTCCAGTCAAAGATGAGCCACTTGTCTGGAGGAGCTTGCAATTGGAAATGCAGACCTGGCGGGCTCCAAGGAGGTGGGACCGCGGATACGCAGGAAGTGGAGCCCCGTGGCGGGATGAGGCTTCTCAAGAGACGACAGAGGGAAGAGGAAAGAAGGGCGCAGCAAAGGCTGAGGAAACGCCCTCCTCTAAGGGGCCGAAGGGGCCGCAAAGTAGCCAAGAATGACCAGATGGTAGAAAACCAGGAAGATGCAAGAACCCCATGCCCCTGAGGGAGGAGGAATCTTTGAGGCAGAAGGGAGCCTTCCAGCAAGAGTGGACAACAGTTTTAAATGCTGTGAAGAGGCTGCCACCCCCAACAACTCTCATTAATGCTGGTATTTTAAACACCCACCCAGGTAAACTGTTTATCTAACACTCTAGCTTCACAGTTTCTTTTCACTCCTTTAAAAAAAAAAAATTTATTTATTTATTTATTTATGCTTTTTGCTTCCCACCTAAGATTTATTTGAAAGTAAATCATGCAGGAAATTTATTTTTAGGGCATTAGTAGAACTTCACAACTTTAAATTAAAAAAAATTAACTCTTGTAGTTGTTAAAGCTAGGAAAGTGAAAAGTGTTAGTAGCTCAGTCGTCTCCGACTCTTTGTGACCCCATGAACTGTAGCCTGCCAGGCTCCTCTGTCCACGGAATTCTCTAGGCAAGAATACTGGAGTGGGTTGCCATTTCCTTCTCCAGAGGATATTCCTAACCCAGGGATCAAACCCGGGTCTCCTGCACAGCAGACGGATTCTTTACCTCCTGAACCACCCGGGAAGCTATCATCCTTTATATTTCGTTAGGAACAGAAACCCTGGACAGATAGGCGAACTGAGGAGTTTCAGGAGTTTCAAAGTCAGTACCAGCTCCACCTCCATGCTAAGGAGTCACCAGGTAACAAGTTCTCAGGGGCATTTTCAGTGCAAGAAGTCTTCTGCTAACGTGTCAAATTTATTCGCAAAATGTGAATGCAGACTGTGCTTGCTTTCTGGCATCAGATGTAACTGTGACCCTCTCACAGGGTGATTTATGAAGTCTATGAAAACATGGAACCAGAGGATCCTATCATTCTGTTTATTCTGCTGGTCTCGAAAGATATGACATGAGAATTCAAACGTTGAGAATTATGTGCCTGCAGCCGACCAAACCCTTAGTTATCTACTAACCTCTCACCCAACAGACTTCCAGTATTGATAAGATACCAAAAATACAAATTTCATGATCATCATTTGATGCTACAAGATTTAGGATGAGGAGATTATAAAAGATTAATGTTTGGCTACCACTTTATGCCCTCCTAGCCTGACTCACATAGATTCACATGGCAGACAGCTCCATATACAGTATTCACTGCCGAACTGAGGGTCAGAAGCATTGGCCTCTTCGAAGTATTAATAAAGTGAGCAGCCAATTCACTGCTCTTTGAAAGGCTACTGTTTACACTTCTGCGGTGTTCTTGATGCGTCAGCAGCCACGGCCTGCCTGTAGAAGCCGCAGAGAACAGCAGTTACGAGGAAACACTGGTGCTCGTAGTGCCACCTCAACAGTCATTACTTAAAAACAAGGAACTTGGGAAACAGATAACACGTATCAGATAACAAGCCCCGTCCTCCTAGAGCTTCCAGAAGCCCTGAAGGAAGACAGACGAATATGAGACCAGGGGAAATTCATGGTCAGGGAAGCACATGGCATGGCAACCTAATTGGATGGGGGTTGTGGGAACTGTGGGAAGAATGGGCAGGGAACTTTTTCTGGAGAAATGAACTTTTAAGCTGAAATTCAAACGTGAGGGAGGTTCAGCTAGGGACAGAGTGAGAAGTGTGTCCTAGGAAGGGTGAAGGTCAGAGTTGTTCCAGAGACGAGAGCAGGGTGCAGAAGCTGCAGAGCTTGGTCCATTCAAGAAACAGAAATGGGTCCGTAATGGTCGGGCTGCGGATCTGAGGATGGGCGGGTGGACGGGTAGACAGGGTAGGGCCAGGTAGGCTAGGGGAGGAGCGTGGGCATTTTCCTAAATCAATGTGGATCCCCTGGGAGGAGGGGGAGTGCTGGGAACCGGTATTTTTATTTTAGAGACATTATTGAGTTGCTGCAGTGTGGAAAGTGGACAGAACGGAGGATCCTGGATTGAAATCATGAAATGAGTGCCCTGCAGAAATACCTAAATAGGATTCCATGGATCAGATTGGTAGCTAGGGAGGACCTGGGGCTTCCCTCATAGCTCGGTCGGTAAATAATCTGCCTGCAATGCAGGAGACCTGGGTTCGATTCCTGGGTCCGCCCCGGAGAAGGAAATGGCAATTCACTGAAGTATTCTTGCCTGGAAAATCCCACGGACAGAGGAGCCTGGCGGGCTACAGCCCATGGGGTCGCAAGAGTCGGACACGACTGAGCAACAAAACCATCACCACGGCCACCACCAGGGAGGACCTAACACTGACTGAGCGGGAGGACCAGGACGATTCAGCTGCACACAGGCGGAGTGCCTTCCCCTCCCTCCCCCACACCTGCCATTTTCCGCCCTCTCCTTCCGTCTCTCCCTCTCTCTCTCTCTTCCCTTTTTACATATATTCTGGCAAACCCTAAAGAGGTAATTGCACCTGAGCATGACTATCTCTGCACTCAAGCCTCTCTGTGGACTGCCCTGCATTAAATTGACTGCCATCTCCCCTGACACTCTATTGTATTTACATTACTTTCTCTGCCATCAGTTATCACACATAAAACTTTCTCTGCACCTTCTCTGGGAAAGCACAGACTTCATTAACTTACCTCAGGAACTTTCCTTTACAAACCTTACTCTGGAGGAAACAAAAAGTAAATAAACAGAAACTTTCCAGGCCTCTGGGGGAACGTCCTTATTTGTAGACTATCTTATATAAATGTGCATGGAAACTAGGAAGCCCTAAATTCAACTCTAGGAAGTAAGCAAAGCAAACGAATTAATGCAGCCCGTTTGGAGTCTGTTTGGAGCTTCTCACCGACCCCAAACGCCTGGCCCTAGGTACTTGAGGGTATTTGCTTTCTGTCCCTAGAATGTTCCTTTCTGTCCCTTTCTCTGTCTCGTCATGCGATGCAGCCAGGCAGGAAAGAAGTGTCATGGGTGTCCTTCTAGAATGCACCCACGGGATACACGTGTCATAGAATTCCAGCATTAGTCACAACGCTAATAACTGTTATTGTTTTCAATCCAGTCCTGTTTGGGGGACATGAAAGCAGCATCTAGACAAGTCCAGGGCAGCAGAGCGACACCAGCAGGGCCAGAACGAGGAACACAGACAGCATGAAATTTACCATTTCAAGTACACAGTTCAGTGGCACTAAAGAAGACAGTCTCACTGTTGTGCGGCCATCACCGCTATCCTTTTCCAGCATGCTTTTTTTCCCAAACTGAACTTTTGTGCTCCTTACACAGAAACTCCCCATTCCCTCTTCCTCTCAGCCCCATTCCGCTTGGTCGCTATGCGTTTGATGACCCTAAGCACTTCACATAAGTGGAATCTACAGTATTTATTTGTCCCGTTGTCACTGGCTTATCTTACCTAGTATTCTCAAGTTCCATTCATGTCGTAGCACATGTCAGGATTTCCTTCCTTTTGAGGTGCCGTAGGGCTTCCCCAGTGGCTCAGCAGTAAAGAATCTGCCTGCAGTGCAGGAGACTTAAGAGATGTGGGTTTGATCCCTAGGTCGGGAAGATCCCCTGGAGGAGGGCATGGCAACCCACTCCAGTATTCTTGCCTGGAGAATCTCATGGACAGAGGAGCCTGGTGGGCTACAGTCCATAGGGTTGCAGAGTCGGGCACGACTGAAATGACTTAGCACACATACATGCAAGGGTTGCATAGTATTTCACACTGCGTGTGTCTACCTGTACCACATGTTATCTGTTCATCCTTAAATGGATACTTGGGTTGCTCTCATATTTTAATTATTGTGAGTAATGCTGGTACTCATAGGAGTACAAATATCTCTGAGTCTTTGCTTTCAATTCTTTTGAGTCTGTGCCCAGAAGTGGAATTGCTGGATCATATGGTAATTCTAGGTTTAATTTTCTGAGGAACTGCCATACTGATAGCAGTTACACCATTTTACATTCCCACCAACATCAGTGCCAAGGGGTTCCAATTTCTGCACATTCTCTTCAACACCTGATGTTTTTTCTTTCTTTCTTTTCTTTATAGAAGAGAGTCTAATGAGTATGAAGGTAGCTTCTGACCACAGTCTTAATTCACATTTCCCTAATGATTTGTGACACTGAGTATCTTTTCCTGTATTTGTTGGCCATGTATAAATCTTTTTTATTGAAAGGTCTATTCAAGTCCTTTTTCCATTTTTCATTGGATTTTTTATTTCCTGTTGAGTTCTAGGAGTTCTTTATATATTTGCATGTTCTGGATAATAATCTTTTATCAGATGCATGATTTGTAAATATTTTCCCCATTCTGTAAGTTGCCTTTTATATTCTGTTGGTTGTGTCCTTTGATACATAGAGGTGAGCTTAGGTTCACCTCCCTCACCTCACCCTAGTCCTGGCCCTGATATTAGCCCTTCTCTCTTCCAACAAAGCATTTGACAAAGTATTTGAAACAACCAAGAATGCTTGAGTTCTAAAAGGTGAATTAAGTGCATGATTTTCATTCCTCCATCTGAACTCCTACGACAACCTGGGATATCCAAACCTGAACATCGTTTCTGAACCATAAGCTAGGCTGTGCTAAGTTTTACAAGGGATGAATAGCCATAAAGAAATTGCTGAGGCATGCCCACTGTTGCCATCCCTCGGAGAAGAGAAGCTTTTAAACTCTTATAGAATGATTACGATATGCCAGACGCTGTTGTGTGTAATTTGCATGTGTTAAATTAACACCCTTAATCTTTACAATAGCCTTATAAGGTGTATGCCCTGTGCACCCCCACTTTATACAGAGCTTAGGGGGAGAGGAAAGCTTAATAAATTAGTGAAGGCAGCATGGCTGGTAGGAAGCAGAACTAGGATCCGAGTCACAGAAGCCTGATTCCACATTCTGTACTCTTAACCAACTATAAACTGTAGCTGCTATATCATCTTCCTCATATTTAAGGAGTTATTTCAGACTCTGGCATCTTCTGGTGCAGTTTGTTTCCAGCAAACTGCATTTTTAGGCTTCACTTAGACATCACGGCTCCTCTCCTAGCATTTCTTTTCTTTCTCTTGGCTGACAGAAATGACTTATATTCTATCCTCACAAGAGCAAAATCGGAGCCTCCTGGAGATCCATCCATTCCTACTTAATACTCTACCCACGGCTATTTTCCCGAGCTGAAATCGAGGCCAACAATTAAACCCCAGGCCTATTGTATTAGGGTAGCGGTGGTCCGCCTCTGCCCCTCCTACCCCAATGGGCTTGGGAGGGCTAATGGAAAGCCACATTTAACTCTTAGGTACAGAAAAGCAAACCCCACTTATCTGGCTGAGAGTAAGCATATTGGGCA
Source organism: Redunca redunca (assembly GCA_006410935.1). Classification (NCBI taxonomy): domain Eukaryota; kingdom Metazoa; phylum Chordata; class Mammalia; order Artiodactyla; family Bovidae; genus Redunca; species Redunca redunca. The sequence continues at coordinate 159,508 of SJYQ01003915.1, read as the reverse complement.
CCATCTTAGCAAATTCAATGTCTCAGCAGGTCATATCTCTCAGGGAAGAAATAATCCATGTTCTTTTACATTTTGTTTAGCTAATGATGCGTACAATGTTTTCCCATATTCTTTTACAATCGTTGAATTTTAGTGGATTGGGTAAAACAGCCCAGCCCAGCGCATAAAACAGAAGGTCTCAGTGAAACAGTCTAGTTATCCAGGAAATACTCACTTCTGTAGCTTCAGAAAACACCTCAGCTGTTAAAAAAAAAAAAGTCCCCTGGGGCTTCTTTTCCTCTGCCTGGATTCCAGGATCTCATTGGTCTTGAAGGGACTACTGCTTTCTCCCTGCTGCCATCCTAACCATTGTGATGTATCATTTCTTGCAGGACCCTATGGATCCACTCTGAGACAGGTACATGGGTATATCCTATGTTTGCCAAACTCGGCCCAATGAGTCTAGCAGCCTTCTTCTCTCTCAGCTACATCTTCGCCGTCGGCATCTACCTATTTGGAGAGAAGCTCAACCACTGGAAATGGGGTCAGTTCATCTCTCTTTTACCTACAGAAACATCTCTTTGTTATGTATCTTTACTCCTCCTGAAAGCAGAAGGATACCCTAGTGAAGCAGAAGGCAGTAATGTTTGATGCCTTTGTCCAAAGTAGGAAAAAGCCTGGGGGGAAGTTCCCGTTTTGTGAAAAGACCCCATCAAATTATCTCCCCCACTGCTCCTCCAAACAACACCTCATTTAACTTTACAGCTAAACGCCATCTTGTTTAGAGAGCTTCGGGTCCAAAGAGCACGGTGTCACCATCCCCTCCATGAAAAAATGGACTCAGCACCTCCCTCCCTTGAGTGGGGACTTGAGATTCACAAGCTCTTCAATGTCGAGATTTCTTCTTCGACTGAAATGGCTCCAGGTGACCTTCTGAGCTCCTCCCTCCCTCAGCTGTGCCTTCCCTAAAGAGTGACCACCCCTCTCCCACTAGGTTGCTTCTCAGACTTCAGTAAAGTCTTCATCAGGTAAAATCACACCCTGTACTTGAGATCAGAATTCTCATTGGAGGTTTTAGGCAATGTGAGTATGTCAGAGAGCTGAGCTTTCTAATTATAGGTAGGCAGAACCACGTTGCTTCTTCATAGCAAAAAAATAAGCCGAACTTAGTTGGTTTTAAAGTGAAAGATTTCATTCTCCTCCCTGCTTCCCCTACTGCTCCCACCCACAGAATATTTTCTTTTGGAAAAGTAACCACGGAAAAGTCAGGTTGCGAAATAGCCATGATTTCTTACCTACCCCAGGAGAAGTGCAGGAACTCCACTCTGATTTTGTACATAAGGAAGGCAAGAGTCACACACAGTCTCCCACCACACACCCACGAGCCATTCTGTTCTATTAAAATAGAAGTGGCATCTTCCTCCCAGTCTATGAACTGGTGTGAAAACATAAGCCTGTGTATGCAAAAAAATTAAAAAGAAAAACCAACAGTCTGAAGGTTCAGTACAAGAGTGTATATTTCTGAGAGGAGACTGAGACCCTGGAGAAATAAGCATACAGCCTGGCTTTTTCACATATTTTCAACTCTTGGAGAATTTAACTGGTTAAGAAAGCCTCAAAGGCAATATTCTCCTTGAAAGCAAACACTTTAAAAGAAAAAAATGAAATACTAAAAATTACTCAAAAAATCAGGATTTCAAATCACAGGAAATTATCCAGAAAAAAAAAAAAGTGTTGACATTTCAGATGTGCTGACTTCTGATTCTAACTAGTTTTGGCTTCCTGAAGTTCTGGGTAGATTTTTGATGCCTTCCCAAAATCTATATTAAAAAAAAAAAAGGAAGGAAGGAAGGAAGAAAACTAATCCATTTAAAACTTGGCAGAAAATGTGCAGAGAAAAAAGTGATTACTCAGAGCTTAGAGAACAATAACTTTTTAAATCAATTGTATTGAGTTCAATAGGATTAATTTTAAAATTGACAGGCTACAGTGACTTTTAAACATTTTATTGAATTTAAAAAAACACAATTTTCACTGCATTCATATTATTGAAATTGCTGTTTTCAACACAAAGCCCTTTTAACAAGCCGAAAGCCCCAGGGAGCAAATGAGTTAGTGTCAACGTGTGGTCACTCATTTGCATTATGCATATGTGAATATTCATGTTAGCGACAGACACTACCATCAGTGGCTGTGTTTCCCTCTTCTCTCTAGATTTTTAACTCCTTAAGAATAGAATGGGTATTACATATGAATTCTATGTATCATAGGAATAGGATGCGTTATATTCTGAACTGATCTTAATTATAAATGGTTCAGTAAGAAATTAGAAGAGAAATTAGATCACAGAAAATTCCAGTGGCAGTGAACACTGGCTTTCGTGTTCATTCACTCTGTCATGTCCGATTGTTTGTGACCCTGTGGACTGTGGCCCACCAGGCTCCTCTGTCCATGGAATTTTCCAGGCAAGAATACAGGAGTGGGTTGCCATTTCCTACTCTAAGGAATCTTCCTGACCCAGGAATTGAAACTGCATCTCCTGAGTCTCCTGCATCAGTAGGCAGACTCTTTACCACTGAGCCACCTGGGAAGCTAGCCATGTCCCCAGTGAACACTTAAATCACCTACAACCAAACAGAGCTAAATATGTGAAAACATTTCTCACTTCCTATTCTGCTGCTGCTGCGGCTGCTGCTAAGTCGCTTCAGTCGTGTCCGACTCTGTTCGACCCCAGAGACGGCAGCCCACCAGGCTCCCCCGTCCCTGGGACCCTCCAGGCAAGAACACCGGAGTGGGTTGCCAGTTCCTTCTCCACTTCATGAAAGTGAAAAGTGAAAGTGAAGTCGCTAGCGACCCCACGGACTGCAGTCTACCAGGCCCCTCTGTCCATGGGGTTTTCTAGGCAAGAGTACTGAAGTGGGGGGACATTGCCTTCTCCCCTATTCTGCTGAAAGCCCTGTAAAGAAAGTGAAAGTCACTGGTCATGCCCGACTCTTTGCAACCCCATGGACTACACAGTCCATGGAATTCTCCAGGCCAGAATACTGGAATATGGGTAGCCTTTCCCTTCTCCAGGGGATCGTCCCAAACCAGGGATCGAACCCAGGTCTCATTGCAGGCAAATTCTTTACCAGCTGAGCCACCTGGGAAGCCCAAGAATACTATAGTGGGTAGCCTATCCCTTCTGCAGCGGATCTTCCTGACCCAGGAATGGAACTGGGGTCTCCTGCATTGCAGGCGGGTTCTTTACCAACAGAGCTATCAGGGAAGCCTGAAAGCTCTGTAAGTCTTCCTCAATTGACAGATGAAAGTCAGAGTCTTCAGAAGGCTCACAAGGGTCTCTGTGAGCCAGGCCCTGCCTTGACTCTTGCTCACCTATCTGCGTTAATGCCTTCAGGTCCTCAATGATAAGATGACCTGTATGAAGGGCAATTGCACAGCTCCGTTTGCCCAGGTGCCCAGGTGCACATGTGAACAGAGTTTTACCCTGGCCAGGCTTGAACACCTCCTTCTACCTCTGAGTCCCTCTCCAAGCCCTCTGTTCTGGATGTATGAAAACATGTAGGTAGCCAGCTGCTCCGTCCGAATTGAGGGCTAACTCTACTTCTGGCCTTGCCCACAGCCTGAGCTTCCTTGGATGAGAACAGAAATTCAGAGGAGTACTTTGATGATGCGGTGGGAGGCAGTGGTTAGGAGAACACTTCTGTGCCTGATTGCCTGGGCTCCTCCCTTGGGCTTACCACTTACAGACCTGTGACCCTGGGCAAGGCACTCCATGTCCTCACATTCTGGTTTTCTCTTATGCATCATGGAGACAATTTTAGTTCCCTGCTCATGGGATTCTGGAGGATCAGAAATGACTTGGGAAGTGTCAACTGCCAAGAACAGGGTCTGGCACATAGGGTTAGTCACTACTGCCTTAATAATTACATTATTACTATTGCTGTAATAATTTCATTCTCACCAAGGAAAAATCAGTAGCCTTCTTTTCTGTGTGGATATTCCAATTATCTCCTGCAACGGCATGCACACATTATCAGTTTTCCCCAGCTGAAGGGGATTAAAAGTAGCACCCATCTGCTGCTGCTGCTACTAAATCGCTTCAGTCGTGTCTGACTCTGTGTGACCCCACAGACGGCAGCCCACCAGGCTCCTCTGTCCCTGGGATTCTCCAGGCAAGAATAATGGAGTGGGAGCAACCACCTAACAGAACGCAAATTGACAGAGGTAGTGTAGGTCCTAAAGAACTTACAGAGTGAAATGGGAGGTCAGGCTAATTGAGGCTAAAATTAATTGGAATCTCTGCTACTGAAATCCTGAGCTACCCTCGCTGGGGATCACCAGCCAGCTACCAGGTGATCAAGAAGCATCCGTTAGGACCCAGGTCATATACAGGTGTCTCTCTAGTAGTCATGCTCAAATGTGACTATAGATTTATTAAATCACTAGGGGAATTTTAAGAATACTAAGTTGCAAGCCCACCCCACACCAATTAAATCTATCCATGGAGATGGGGACTTAGCATGGGTATTTTTCAAAACTTCTCAGTTATTTTAATTTATAGTCAGGGTCAAGAACCACTGTCATAGAACAGTGCCTCTCAAACTTGCATGCACCTGCAAATCTTGTTAAAATTAGGATCTTGTTAAGATGTAGACTCTCATTCAGTAGATCTGAAGAAAAGCTTGGAATTCTGTCCTTCCAGTGTGCGCCCCAGAGAGACGGACACTGCTGGTCTGAGAACAAGGCTCGATGTGCCACAGGACGCTGGACTCCTCCCAGCTGAGATAATTGAATCTACCAGCTTCCTTGTGCAATATGGTGTTTTCCCAAGTCAGCTGCTTGGACGAGAAGGGTGTTGGTAACGATGGTCATGTCTACACACTTTCTTCCTCCTCGTGTGTCATGTCAGTGGGTGCAAATGAGGAGAAGCTTTAGAAGGGCAATAACCATGAGTGACACCAGGAATCAAATGTAAACTTGGAAGTGTGTGACATTCTCCAGGGGTATATAAATGCAGGGAGCAAGCCCCGGGCACCAGGAGACAACCCTGTCAGGCCCGCAGAAAGGTGCCGCTGGCCTTCAAAAAGACGCTGTGGATCAGAAAGCTCTCAAGAGGTTCCAGAGGACCAACCTGCTTGAGTTACCATCTCATTCCCAGACCTGTACTAGCTTTTCTGTGTCATGGAACAGAGGGGTGGACAAGCACTGAGCCAGTTATTGGGGCCAGAAACCCACTGCATAAGAGTCATTTTCTATGTTGCAGGCAGAGTGAGGTGGAACACGGATTTCCATCACTGACGAAAGCCAACGGGGGGATGCAGTCTTTGTTAGATCACTGAAAGCTTGGCTCACTGTGTCTGAGCACCTAGAGATGCTCTAGACAGATTGCTTCCACTCTGAATGCTCAGAGAGAGGGGCTGTCCTGGGGTCCCAACACAGGCCCCCTTCTCTGCCACTTAATATTTAACTTTGCTTTTTGTTTTTCCCCCTTCTTGATAAGACATAAAGATGCTGATGCCAGGACACAAGTCCATCAGGAAGAAAAACCCAACAACCCACAAGATATATCAGGCGTGAAAGGGGCCAAGTGCCTCCAGGCCAAAATGGAGAGCCTCTTATATGTAGGTGTGGCTGGAGAGGCGGTCAGCTTCCCTGTGGCCCACGGTCCCTGTCCTTACATTCACATGAGGGCTATGTGCCAGGCGTATCCTTTGTCAAGGCTCAAGACCACAGATTCTTTCCCCACCAGGATAGTTTATAAGCTGAAGATTCCAATCTGGCCAAGTAACCTTGTGATGGTGCCTTGGACAGAATGATATTAAAATCTTCCTTTAATATCATTTCCTATAGATCAGATTTATTTAAAGGAGATTTTATTGTTGAAAGCTGCTTAGAGGCCATCTAGTATATCCCATCGGTTTTATCCATGAAGAGATTTGTTATAAGGTCTATCTTCCATATTGTCCCTGATCATTTCATAAAAAAGAATCCTACTGTGAGTTGACTCCACATGTATGTATAAAGCATAACCCCACTGGGCACCATTTAGTCAAAAAGAAGAATACAGCTCCTTTTTGCATTTCTTGTCCTAACTTCATCTCTCTAAGCTCTAAGAGAGTCCACTCAGGATTATTACTTTTCCCTCTTCCTCAGCCTCTTTTCCCTTGAGGATTTCTCCAGCCAGCTCTCAATTCCATCTCCTCCCACTATTTCTGCACTGTGACTTGTACTCACCTATGTTCGAATCTCATTCTTCTAACACCTCATATCCCCCCAACAGTCTGCCTTCTCACCCTTTTCCAAGCCAAGCCTCTGAAGCTCAACAAATGTTCTTCAGATTTTCAGCTCTAAGTCAGTAGCTTTTATGATTGTGGATACATAGGTGTCAATGTTTTGAAAGAGTATGATTTTACTTATCCCGTGTTGCAACTGTACGAATAATAGGGTATATAATTATGTATGTGTCCATAGTGATGTTGACTAAAGGACTGGTTTCCCTTACCACGCCCACAGAAAATGTTTGAATCTTGACGAACATTAAATGTTTGGCCTAAAATATCTCTACTCCTTGGTACTAACAGAGGATAAAGAGAGGACTGAACTAATTCAGGATGGGAGGAGATCAAAATGGGGTAGTAGGAGTATGCCGGGCTCACTTTCCCTCATGAACACATCAGAACCACAACTACATATAGAGTAACTCTTGCTGAAATCAACCTGGGGACCAGCAGAGCCGCTATTCTACAACCCAGGCTGTAAAGAAAGATCTACACAGAGCTGAGGAGGGGGGAGGAGAAGCAATCTGCTCAGGACCTCCCCTCACTGGTGGGGGACACAACAGAGGGGGAGATATCATGGGCGAAGGGATCCTTCCTGGGGAACGAGGACCCTGAACCACGTATCAGGCACCTCAGCCCTTGGGTCCAACGTGGGAAAGATGAGCCCGCTTGGCTGGCTTGAAAACCAGCGGGGTTTACTAAGCGCTGTAAGAGACAGCCTCCACTCTTAAGGAGGTCACACACAGTCTGCTTCCTCTCCACGACAGCACAGAGGCAACTGGTTGCAAAATGCCTGGGGACCGCTCGGGGCGCCCCCAGCCCACACCAGGCTCCCGCCCCAGCCCCTCTTCTTGCTCTGGCGGTGCGGGTCTCCTCTAAGGCAGAGGCCACCATTGCCAGCGAGAGCATGCACACGCGAGGGCATGCAGCCAGCCTGGCCCCCGGCCCTGCTCTGACCAGGGCGGAGGCATCCATTACCAGCTCATGAATCCCTGCCCACACTCCAGAGGGTGAGTGTCATTGCAGCAGGACAGATCCCCTCCGGGNGTGTGGGGGGCGGGGGGGGGGGGTGGGGTGGGGAGGTTAGCTCAGTGGCATGGCATCAGCCTCTCACTGAGGGCACACACGGGGGAGAAAGTAAAAGCAGCACCCAAGTGTGGCCCCAAGGCCTTAGGCCCTGCCTTAGTCCCAAACCAAGATGGAGACTGCTGTCACACCCGAGAGAAACCAGCTCCCTCAGCGGTCCTTGCTCCAGCCCCTCTGCCCCCAGCCACCGCCCCCCTCCAGCAGAGCAGTGACCGTCGCTGAGCACAGAAGCAGCCCTGCTTGCACCTGGTTCTGGCTCTCGCCCCTCCAACCCCAGTCCTTCCGCCCACCAAGGCCGTGACCACCAGCACACCCTGGGTGAAGACGTGCTCACTTCAAAGCCGGCTCTCCCACCAGAGCTGATGGGCTCGCCAGACTCTGAGGGAATGCTCCAACACAAGGACTTGACGTCAAGACAGAGATGAGCATCTGTTTCACCTGACGTCATAAAGACGAAGAAAGTTAAACAAAATGAGAAGACAAGAGGACTATGTTTCAAATGAAGCAACAAACAACAAAAAGTGCTAATGAAACAGATAAATAATTTATCTGACAAAGAATTCAAAGAAATAGTAATAAGAATGCTAAACTGGAGAAAAGAAGAGATGAACACAAGAAGAATTTCAACAAAGAACTAGAAAATACAGGAAAAGAATCAGTCAGAATTGAAAAATGCAATGACTGAAATGAAAAATACTCTAGAGTGCATGAGCAGGAGGTTACATGATACAGAGCAATGCATAAGCAATCTGGAAGATAGAATAATGGAAATCGCCCAAGCAGAATAGCAAAAAGAAAAACAAACTTTAAAAAAAATAAATGAGAATAGTCTAAGAGACCTCTGGGACATTATCAGTTGTACTAACATTTGTGTCTTAGGGTTTCCCAGAAGAAGAGGGAGAAAAAAGGATATAAAATGTATGTGATAAAATCATGGTTGAAAACTTCCCAAACCTGAAGGAAACAGACGCACAGGTACAGAAGCACAGAGAATTCCAAACAAGTTGAACTCAAAGGAACTTACACCAAGACATATCATGATTAAAACAGACAAGGTTAAAGACAAAGAGAAGTCTAAGGACAGCAAGAGAAAAACAGAGCACATACAAGGGAACCTGTCTAAGGCTATCAACTGATTTTTAGCAGAACGTTTGCAGTTCAGAAGGGAGTGGCATGATATAGGTAAAATGCTTAAAGGAGAAAATTACAACCTAGGATACTCCTCCCAGAAAGGTTATCCTTCAAAATTGAAGGAGAGATAGAAAGCTTCTCAGACAAGAAAAAATCAAGAGCTTGTCAGTACTAAACCACTCTTACTTCTCAGGTGGCTCACTGGTAAAGAATCCACCTGCCAATGTAGGAGATGCAGGAGACACGGATTTGATCCCTTGGTAGAAAAAATCCCCTGGAGGAGGACATGGCAACCCACTCATGTTCTTGCCTGGGAAATCCCATGGGCAGAGGAGCCTGGCAGGCTGCAGTCCATGGGGTCACAGAGTCCGACACGATGGAGTGCACGCAGAGAGAGAAACCGATCTTACAAGAAGTGTTAAAGGATGGTCTTTAAATAAAAATGAAAAGGCTATAAAAAAAATTATAGGAAGGGGAAAATCCTACTAGTCCTGGCAAATATATACTAAAGGCTATGGATCAACCACTGACGTAACATAGCATGAAGCTTAAAAGATAAAAATGTAAAACAAACTATACAATAAACAGGGAAGGGACAGACTTGAAGATATAAAATGTGACATCAAAAACACAAAACATGGGGATGTGGGGGAAAAATCTAGACCCTTTAGAATGTGAATATTCATTGGAAAGACTGATGATGAGGCTGAATTTCCAATACTTTGGCCCACCTGATGCTGGGAAAGATTGAAGGTAGGAGGAGAAGGGCATGACAGAGGATGAGATGGTTGAATGACATCACCAACTCAGGGACATGAGTTTGAGTAGGCTCCAGGAGTTGGTGATGGACAGGGAGACCTGGTACTCTGTAGTCCATGAGGTTGCAAAGAGTCGGACACGACTGAGCAACTGCACTGAGCTGACCTTTAGGATCTGTTTGAACTTAAATGACTACCAGTTTAAAATAAATGGATATAGTTACAGATCAGCAGCTATGAACTCCACAGTAACCACAAGTCAAAAAAACTACAATGTATATACAAAAACCAGCAATGCATTGTGAAAACATGGTCAGAGATAAATTCTGAAGACTCAAAGAAATCTAGAGACTGTTGAGCCCCATGAGAATTCAGGACTAAGACCCCATCCCTACCTTCTAGAACCCAAGAAAAAAATCTGATTCCGGTGATATTCACAGGGTGTGAGTGCCCTCAGAGCTTCGCGGTTGGACATGGAGGCTCTGATCCAGTGGAACGAGCCACCTGCCTTCCTTCCCCTGAGAACTTGCCACCATCGCCTCCCCCCCTGCTCCTGCTGTTTCTCTCCAAGACGTCGTGTTCTGTTGTGTCTCTTGACTCGAGAAGGAATCCCCAATCCTTGGCACCCGGGGTTGAAGCAATGAGCTTTTGATTACACTTAGACTTGAAGTGCTGAGGGTTGGTAACAACATGGATAAACAAAGTTTTAGGTTACCTCAGAGAGATCCTGGAAGGAACAACTTCGAGAAGTTTACAATGAGCAAGCTCTTGAATACAAGAGAACTAACGTGTTGTTTCAGAGAAAGCAATGGCACCCCACTCCAGTACTCTTGCCTGGAAAATCCCATGGATGGAGGAGCCTGGTGGGCTGCCGTCTATGGGGTCGCTGAGGGTCAGACACAACTGAGCGACTTCACTTTCACTTTTCACTTTCATGCATTGGAGAAGGACATGGCAACCCACTCCAGGGTTCTTGCCTGGAGAATCCCATGGACGGAGGGGGTGTGGTGGGCTGCCGTCTATGGGGTCGCACAGAGTTGGACACGACTGAAGCAACTTAGCAGCAATGTGTTGTGTACCTGAAAACAGATTCATTAAAGGCCCTAAATGTATACTTCAGAAAAGAGAAGACGTTGTGCTTCTGTCTACAGACCTAATGTAGAGAAGACCTAACTGGGGCAGAGAGAATTCACATCAAAAATGTAAAACAAGTGGAAGCATCAATGAAAAGAACGTGAAACATGTAAAGCTAGATAAATCAGCAAGGCTTCACTTAAGTTATTGGATGTAGTATGGATTGATGAGGAACTGAAGAAAGGAGAGTGTGCTTAAAGATGTTGAGGACATGAATTCAAAGGTGGCTGTGGGGGCTGGGTGATTAGGAGCTAGCCGCCCTAGAAAATCAATGTCATGAGGCGGCTACAGGAGGACCTCATGTCATCAGTCTCTAACACCTCTGAGAAGGGGAGTTCCAGCAAAATGCAATGATAAGCTATTTAAAGTTTACTGTTAAGGATATAACTGATAGAGGGGGCAGGGTTTGAAGAATAAAGCTTGGAATTGCAAGCTGAGACTATTGTGGTAATATGAGCCAGGAGTAGCAGGGCTCTAGAAGGGCTGAGAAGAGGCTGAGCTGAAAAAAAGACTGCGTTTGGCAAGACAGGAAGGACAATGAGCTAATGAAGTTTCTGAAGTTTCAAAGTTTATGCGAAGATTTGTGATCATTAAAGATGGAGGTACGAATTGTTGGCTAAATGGAAGTCATTCTAGAAATCTAATGCTACAATTTCAGTAGAATAAACCCCTCTGATAAGCTTACTAAACACTAATCAATATGCCAGTACTTTTCTACCCATGCCAATAAACTGATTTGGTGAAAGGTCACAGAATGGCCCCTCGTTAGGTGAATAGCCACACTTCTATTTCCTCTCTCATTTGATTAATGTGGTCTCTTCATCTGCAAAGTCTCAAAATTTGTCGACAGACTGTGTGCAGCCTTCAAACACATGCCGAAGGCAACAGCCATCAGTGGTTCACAGGAAATGTTCGGAGCCACAGGGTGCCAACCACCTCTTTGGGCAGCTGGGCAGCTGTGAGCCACGCCCCGAGCAGGACAGCAGAAACGTCCCCTCCTGTCCTTGCAGCAGTGCTGGTGGGTTTCAGAGCTCTTCAAGCACATCATCTCGCCTGTGGAAAAGTTTCCTCAACTCTCCACACGAGAATACCCGTTAGGGAAGCCCTGATGACTGAGGTCTCTTTCTGTTCTTGTTTGTACAGGTGACAGAATGCAACTGGGGAAGAAGGGGAAGTGATCAGACACCGTTTTCCAAGAACTAAGAAGGAAGAAAACATGAGAATTTCTTTCCCATCTTTTTTTTTTTCCTGGTAGGGGAAGGTGGTGGAGCAACATAGGAAAGTAGAAGGGACAAGGAATGATATATAAATTTTAAACAAGGGTTATGAAAGTCAGGGATTGATTTGAGCACTTTTGGCTTTTTCAAACATTTGCCCCTAAAACAATTCCTGCTCTCTCAGAATTTGTTACCTCTGTCTGACCTCTGGGGAGGATGGTCTGTGGTCAACCTCTCACCGAAGGCCAAAGAAACTCACGTAAATGCGGTGTCAGAGAATGTTTAAAGAGAAAGGAACTTAGGGTCATCCACACTCTTTACAGAGAAGGAGCCTGAGGACCTAGGCGGGAAGTTACCTCATGCAGCCAAAGCTTTAGTGTTAGAACCAAGACAACAACTTTTATCTCCCAGACCTGCCAACTCCCAGTCCTGGCCCGTTTCTGAATAATCCCAATTTTCCTCAAAAGGAGCACTTTCATAAGCTAGTTATTTTCATGGGTTTCTCATCTATTTTTTTTTCCTGTAAATGGAAATGGAGGAAGATGGCTGCTGCTAGCAAATTAACTGGGGCAATGAGAAAATAAGTTATAAAAATATTGGGAAATCTGTCCCTTTGTGAGCAAGCATTTGGGGCAAGTAAACATGGAACACGGGGACATGGTTAGACTCTCTTACATGGGAATACTCATTGATTCGTTAAATAAACGTACATTTTACTTGCAGAACAATCTGTATGGGAAGTGACATGATTATGACTGCTGAGACTGCTTTGGCACGAAGCACTTTGCTGAGTTGTTGTTCAATCGCTCAGTCATGTCCCACCCTTTGTGATCCCAAGCACTAAGGCACGCCAGGCTTCCCTGTTCTTCACCATCTCCAGGAGTTTGCTCAGACTCATGTCCATTGACTCAGTGACGCCATCTAACTCATCTCATGGCTTAGTTAGGTTATGGTTTAAAAAAGCTTATTGTCAGCTGATTAACGAACGTATTCATAAACCTGCTTTGATTTTCCTAGAGAATTTTTTCTTTATTTTCAGACACATTTTATAAAAAAACACAAATGATTAGTGGTAGGTAATCACATTCGAGTCCATCGAAACTCCAACAGGCCCATATGGGTTGGATGAATTGTACTTGGACTTTCCAATCTAACATGGTACAGGAGAAATACGGTTAAAATGGACACCAAGGGCAGTTTGATAGATTTAGGGGAGAGAGCAGAATATTCCGATATGGCAGGGAGTCCAGGGGAAGACCCGGACAGGCACCAAGAGACTCCTGGATCTCCACTCCTCTTCAGTTATGCGAATGCGAGCCTCATGTCTTTTGTTCTGAAGCTGGAAACACCACCTCCTGTCCCACACCAGCTGCTTCTGGACTGCTCCACACACGTGGTCTCAGCGGGAGCCCAGAAGCAGTTGTCACAGCGGAAATTCTCCAAAGGTGAAGCCCACAGGGGATCACCCAAATTTTCCACACCCCCCGAATGACTCGGGCTGCATATTTGTCAGAGTCATAGTAAGCTCCTGCCTCGGATGAGCCTGCAGATTTCTGTTCGTGACTTCACTGTCCCTGGGACCAAATTAAACCCTGCTAGCTGCATGACTGGCCACCGTGCAGTAGCTATTCCAGCCCTAGAAATACCTCAGAACCATTCCCCACTGAGCACAGACGTAATCACACAGTGCTTCCTTGGTCCTGCCGTAGCTTAAGAAAGGAGAAGCAATAGAACACCCATCATGAACACTAATGTGTTCATTTAAAGGGGGATAGTGTCAGCCGCCTACATAAAGCTGTGTTAGACCCTTAGTGGTTACAGAACAATACAAACCAAATGATAATGATGAGAAAACTGGCAATATTTGTACAAGGTCATGAAGTTAGAGCCACTCTCACCTCCAAGACCTCATTTTATCTTGGGTGTAGTCCAGTCGTTCGGTCGTGGCCGACTCTTTGCGACCGTGGACGGCAGCACGCCAGGCTTCCCTGTCCTTCGCTGTCTCCCGGAGCTGGCTCAGACTCATGGGCTGGCCCATCCTGTGCTTATATTCTGGAGTTGCTCTCTCCCATGTGACACCAATTTTGAGTTTGGGAAGAAGACTTGCCTGGTTTGCCTAAACAATGCATTAGCCCCATCCTCCCTGCGAATGGGTCATTCGTTTCTCAAGCTATTTTTGGCTTCTCTGCACCTACTTGATTGCAATACTTGTCATTACAGGAAGTCAGTTTCATACACTGTAATCCCCAAACGCGTGGTGCTGGCATGTGGAGAGTGTGGGGTGTGGGGTGAGAGGAAAGAGTGAGGCGGCCAGTCTCCCAGAAGGCTGCCTGGCTGAGTGCTGGAGCCCACCACAAGTCTGGGCACCCCCACCCCAAGGGCACAGGTGTCAGAAACCTGAGTCCCTATACAGACTTCATTTTCCATTCTCATGTAGCTGATGGTTCCTTCCTTTCTTTTTTTTTTAATAAGAGCATTTGAGTAGGCAGCAAAGCCAGTCAGAACTGTTTATTTATAGCAGTGGATTTTCAATGCTGTATAAATTAGAAATCATTGCTGAATGAGGCCCGCGCCCACTCACACACGCAGGGCCGCTATCTGAGAGTCCTTTCACACAGTTTGACTGTACACAGTCTAAAACGGGAGAAAATGACATGCTCCAAGTCAAATGACGGAGTCACAGCTAAACTGCAAAGCAGAAAACCAGCAATTATTTTTCTCCAGCACAATATGGGGAGTACGACAGGTGCAATTATCCAATATTATTTAACAGCACTGGTTTGTGGTGTAGGGAGAAAATAAAGGTTTCTGTGTCGTGAAGAGAAAAAAAGAAAACGGGAAAGAACTTGCCTCCAGCTCCTGTTTCTGTGGATTAAGCTGTGTTATGTAAATTGAAACTGGCCTGGATTCCAGAAAAGGAAGGAAGACGCACCTGACTCCCTCTGCCTGGCTCCCCGGAAGCTCCCCACTTACGTCACCAGGGACTCATGAGAAAGGCCCTTTCCTGGGGATCCTGAACCACCTTCTCAGAGGCAATAGCTCCAGGTAAGACTTCGTGGAAGGCTGAGCTTCCTGAACTCCTGTCCCTTAAAGGGAAAGCGTCTCCGGCAATGATTCCTCCACCCTCAACTGAATTAAGATGCAGTAAAAGCAAAGAATTGGCAACGCACTCCAGTACTCTACCTGGAGAATCCCAGGGACTGAAGAGCCTGATGGGCTGCCGTCTATGTGGTCGCACAGAGGCGGACACCACTGAAGCGACTGAGCAGCAGCAGCAGCCAAAGCAAAGGCAGTCCACAGGAGTCATTTTCACTCCTTAATCAGATCTCCAGGATTTTGTCCTTCAGCACACTTTTATTTCCACCCCCAAGCCTTTCCTTTCTTGGCCATCCTACTTGGATAAGTTGGATGGCATCATCGATTCAATGGACATGCATTTGAGCAAACTCTGGGAAATGGTGAAGGACAGGGAAGCCTGGCGTGCTGCTGCAGTCCATGGGGTCGCAAAGAGAGGCGGGCACGACTGAGGGACTGCACAACAACACACCTGGAAAGACCTCTCTTCCAGCTATTGTCAAATAAGTTGTCCTTCGGGCTTCCAGCTCTGTCTGAATGTCAGTTCTAAAAAGTTCTCTCTTGCAGGTCCACTCCCACCGCAGGCCCCACCCTGTCTTCTACTGCTCTCCTTTTCACCTCTCCCTCTGGGATTCTGTTTCCATAACAATATGTAATGCTGAAAAGAACCTAAGCTTCAGAACCCCGTCAGACCTGAATTTAAATCCTGACTCCACCACTCAGTATTTATATAGAACCTGGGGAAAACAGTTTACTTTTCTGAGTCTTGGTTCCTTAAAATCACTTGATAATCCCGATCAAGTAAGATGACTTAAAGTGATGCATGCAAGCGTTTGGCATGTCCCCTCCCCATTCCACCTCACTTAACTGCAAACTCCCGGAGCCCAGGTAGTTGTCTGTACCCCCATAATGCCTGACTCCACGCATGAGAAAGTACTGAAGATACATGCAGACTCACTTGAGGATGACTTACAGCTTCCAAATCTTATAGGCCTGTTCACCCAAGAGGAGTGAAAAAGCCTCTTGAGGAAAGTGAAAGAGGAGAGTGAAAAAGTTAGCTCAACATTCAGAAAACGAAGATCATGGCATCTGGTCCCATCACTTCATGGGAAATAGATGGGGAAACAGTGGAAACAGTGTAAGACTTTATTTTGGGGGGCTTCAAAATCACTGTAGATGGTGATTGCAGCCAGGAAATTAAAAGACACTTACTCCTTGGAAGGAAAGTTATGACCAACTTAGATAGCATATTCAAAAGCAGAGACATTACTTTGCCGACTAAGGTCCGTCTAGTCAAGGCTATGGTTTTTCCTGTGGTCTTGTATGGATGTGAGAGTTGGACTGTGAAGAAAGCTGAGTGCCAAAGAATAGATGTGTTTGAACTGTGGTGTTAGAGAAGGCTCTTGTGAGTCCCTTGGACTGCAAGGAGATCCAACCAGTCTATCCTAAGAGACCAATCCTGGGTGTTCATTGGAAGGACTGATGCTGAGGCTGAAACTCCAGTACTTTGGCCACCTCATGCGAAGAGCTGACTCATTGGAAAAGACCCTGATGCTGGGAGGGATTGGGGGCAGGAGGAGAAGGGGACGACAGAGGATGAGATGGCTGGATGGCATCACCGACTCGATGCACATGAGTTTGGGTGAGTTCCGGGAGTTGGTGATGGACAGGGAGGCCTGGTGTGCTGCGATTCATGGGGTCGCAAAGAGTCGGAGACGACTGAGCGACTGAAATCAACTGAACTGAATCACCAAATAGCTTCCTCCTTTTCCAGAAGCTGAGAGTCCCAGCATGAGATTCACTGTTTCATTTAAGATACTTTCTCCATCTTAAGTCCCAGAATCCCACTGACAATGGTGATCAAATTTTCACATGATATAGCAGTGGAAAGCATGTGGATAGAATGGGACTTAGGATGAGTAAATTTTTATAAAGAAATAAAAAGAAAGATGAGGGAAGGCCTGAAGAATAAACATTGCATACAGGTGACTCTCCAGATTGGACTATCAGAATGACATTGATTAACCCAAGGAGAGCCCATAGGATACTAGGATCCAAGTCAGGGAGACCTTTAAAAGGGGGGGGGGCATCAAAAACAAATCATGTTTAGCTCTGAATTTATTTTCCTTTAGGTGCCTGCCCACCTCTTCCTCACAGACAATACCTGCTGTCACTGACGCGTGGTCTAGTTTAACTCTTGCTTCATCATAACTAAGATTTCTTCAGTCACTCCACGGTATGAGCCTTCAGGGACCTTGGAAAGGGGACTCTGCCACCCCAAATATCTTGCCAATGTACAAAAAACCTCCTTCACTAGAAACTAAAACCTTTCATTTTACGTGGAAAGGCATATTGAACATAAACACTTCTGAAGCCTTCCCTGGTGGCTCAGATGGTAAGGAATCTGCCTACAGTGCAGAAGACCCATGTTTGATCCCTGGGTCAAGAAGATGCCCTGGAGAAGGAAGTGGCAACCCACTCCAGTATTCTTGCCTGGAAAATTCCATGAAAAGAAGAGCCTGGCAGGCTACAGGCCAAGGGGTCACAAAGAGTCAGATACAACTGAGCAGCTAACACTTTCCCTTCTTATGAGAGAGGTAACCTGTTGACTTACACTCATCCATGTCCAATTATCAGTGAAGGATATTTGATGATTTAAAAGTATGTTTTAATATGGCAAGAGGCATGCTTGGAAGAATAAAAATGGGGATATTGTAAGAAAAGGAGCAGTACAGAAAGAGTCAGCTTCTGACTCAGAGGACAAACCTTACTAGTCCACAATGTTTTGCCACCTGGCTGCCAAGACATGACTGGCTATGTGTGCCATGATCCTCACCCCTCCTTCTGAGAGCTAATCTATGGCTGGAGTACCCCAGATAGAGGAGACAGTGATCTTAGCCACTGATGGGTCAGAAAAACTTTGCATCCCTTTGAGGAAGCATGGTTGTGACCCACCACACTTGATGATTCCAGTCTTGACCAGCTGGCTGCACCAGAAGAATTTAAACTCGCTTTATGACTGGGGAGAGAAGTCACTGCAGGGTTGTTGCCATTCTTAAGAAGAGAGGAGACAGCAAAGACAAAAAGTGATCCCACCGGCTCCTGAAGCAATTCTGATGCCTTCAGAAGTACATTTTACATCATGACCCAGTAGAAACACACACACACAAAACACACTTTTAATATGTATGATAGACCAGTTATTTTCTATCCTATTATTTTCTACTATTTGAAAGATTTTGTGATAATTAAATTGATTTCTTAATACTATAGCAATAGGGTTGCAACCAATCAGTTGAACAACACTGTACTCCATCATACTGTGGGATTCATTTGCTTATTGAACGAGTAATTATAAAGTGCCTACTACGTGTATGAACGGAGAAGGCAAATGGCACCCCACTCCAGTACTCTTGCCTGGAAAATCCCATGGACAGAGGAGCCTGGTGGGCTGCAGTCCATGGGGTCGCTGAGGGTTGGACACGACTGAGTGACTTCACTTTCACTTTTCACTTCCATGCATTGGAGAAGGAGATGGCACCCCACTCCAGTGTTCTTGCCTGGAGAATCCCAGGGATGGGGGAGCCTGATGGGCTGCCGTCTATGGGGTTGCCCAGAGTCGGACACTACTGAAGCGACTTAGCTTAGCTTATGTGTATGAAAGTGGAAGTGTTAGTCACTCAGTCGTGTCTGACTCTTTGAGACTCCAAGGACTGTAGCCTGCCGAGCTCCTCTGTCCATGGGATTCTCCAGGCATGATTACTGGAGTGGGGAGCCATTCCCTTCTCCAGGAGATCTTCCCGACCCAGGAACTGAACCCAGGTCCTCTGCACTGCAGGCGGATTCTTTACCATCTGAGCCACCAGGGATACTTTGTGTATGGCCCTGGCCAAGTACACGCCGTGGCCTGAGGACAGGAATGTGGTGGCCGTCATTGCATTAGGGCTTGGGGTGTGTGGCTTTTATCTTGCTGCACCCCTGGGAATACAGAACCAAGCCTAGTTTTTCCAGCTTAGTCTGTTAGCAGCTGCTCTGCCAGGCTCAGCTCCTCTGAGATGCTGACAGGAAGAAGAGAAAAAACACTTCCACTGCGAGAGCTTACAAAACCTTCCGCTGAGGCTTAAGTCTGGCCTGAGCCAATATATTTGGTTACACTTTGGGGATTTGTTTTCACTCAACACTTAATTTTATTAAGATTCAAATGATGAAGTTAGATGACGCAGAGTTAGGAAAACAAATACTATACGACTTTTACCTTGCCAGGAATCTGGTACAGGATTCTGAGAACTCTCAATCTAGGCATGTTTTATTCCATTTGAAAAGTTTTCTAACTAAATCCTAAAATGCACTCACGTTGGACATTTTATGTACATGCATTAACGCAACTTGGCCAATTTTTAAAATCATGGAGTTAAATAAAATTCTTTTTACTGTGAAATAAATTGCGTTGGCACCGCCTGAATTTTCCCCTGCAGACTTCCTGCCATCGTGAACTTCCAGTGCCCTCAAATCACCAAACCAACAAGAAGAGGCCAAGAGATCCATCTGCACCCAGTTCAGTCACAGCAGCCTTGCTCAGCAGGGTGGGTAAGCCTCACTTTAAGGGAAAGAAAAGACAGGTTGAAAAATATCCTTCCCAGTTACAGATGAACCTCTCTCGGGCCCACCTGGGGGCCATATTAGACCGTAGGCATGGAATGAATATAGGGGTTACTTGTGTGACTGTATCAGCCATGATGAAGGGAGACTGCTGTCATTCTGGTGGGTTTAATGAAAAGGCTATGTGCTCATTCTGTGGCTGCCCACTGGGACAGAGATTGAGATCACAACTCTAGAAGCAGATGTCCAAGGATGAAAGCCAGCAAGGTCTGAGCTGTTTGTGTGTACATGTGTTTATGTGTGCGTTACAAGAGTTGTCCTTGTACACCTGAGATTCAAGAGGAGCAAGCCCCTTTCCCCTGGTTGGTGGATGGAGGTGCCCAGGGCAGGCAGCAATCTGACATTTCCTTATTGCCTTCCTGCCTCTCCCCTTTCCCCCTCTACATGCAACACTCATTAGTTCATGCATCTCTCACACAGTCACCCTTGAACACCCTCCCAGTGCTAGTGGTCTCAGCCCCTAGCATAGAATATCATCAGATAAGTTTATCCAGTAACTAAATAATCTTAATTAACATTTAGCTAAAACAAGAAGGCGATGACAGAGGATGAGATGGTTGGATGGCATCACCAACACGATGGACATGAGTTTGAGTAAGCTCCGGGAGTTGATGATGAACAGGGAGGCCTGGTGTGGTTTGCTGCAGTCCATGGGGTCACAAAGAGTCAGACACAGCTGAGTGACTGAACTGAACTACCATTTCTAATTTTAATTATATTTACAATATAGATTCATTTATAGTTGCAATAACACAGAAGTACTATATTACCTACTGAATTAGTTTCCTTGGGCTACCATAACAAAGGACTGCAAAGCAGGCTGACTGAAAACAGTAGAAATTTATCCGCTCACACTCCCAAAGGCTAACAGTCTGAAATCAAGGTGTTTGCAGGACCACATACCCTCGGAAGGCTCCAGGGAAGAATTCTCCCTTCTGAGAGCTTTTGATGATCCTCGGCTTGTGGCCACAACACTCCAATCTCTTCTTCCAGCTTCAAATGGCATTCTACTTTGTGTGTCTTTGTGTCTCCTACCTTAGAGAAAATCTGGAATCTGTATTCAAATTCCCCTCTCCTTTCTTGTGTAAAGACAGCAGTCGTTGGTTTTCAGGCCCACCCTAAGTCCGGGATGATTCCATTTTGAGACACTTCACTGATCACATCTACAAAGATCCCATTTCTTAATATGGTCACATTGTGAAGTTCCAAGTGCACATTAATATTGGAGGGGTGCTATTCAACCCAACACATTATCCCTGTTTTACAAATGAGAGAACTGAGGGGCACAAGTCATTGGACATCAGATTTTAGCTTTTAATTTCTTTCTCTTGTCTGTCTTAAGCCAAGCAGTCACCAATAGTTTATACATCTATTGAGTGCTTATTATAAAAATGGTCATTTACTATGCATTGACTATGCATTATGCCATTTACTATGCATTACCATCTAGTCTACTGATGCTTTGGAGAAGACTCTTGATAGTCCCTTGGACTGCAAGGAGATTCAACCAGTCCATCCTAAAGGAAATCAAACCTGAATATTCATTGGAAGGACTGATGCTGAAGCTGAAACTCCAATACTTTGGCTACCTGATGGGAAGAGTCGACTCATTGGAAAAGATCCGAATCTGGGAAAGATTGAAGGTGGGAGGAGAAGGGGACAACAGAGGATGAGATGGTTGGATGGCATCACCAACTCGATGGACATGAGTTTGAGTAAGCTCTGGGAGTTGGTGATGGACAGGGAGGCCTGGCATGCTGCAATCCGTGGGGTTACAAAGAGTCGAACATGACTGAGTGACTGAACTAAACTGATCTCTCTAGTCCTTCCCTGTCTGAAGGGCAGACATTATTATCCCAATATTAACGATAAAGAAACGGGCTCAATGAGGTTGACGAATATGACCAAGAAAGTTACCCTAGAAAAACAGACCCCAAGCCCAGTATGATCAGTTCGGATGGCTCCTTTTCTTTACACCATGTAACTTCTACCAAATCTTGCTTCTGTTTCCTTCATGATGTCTTTCCCTCATGATCAGTCCTTTCTGCTGACTCCTCAAGATCATTTTATACCCTCTGATATGACATGGGAAGGTACAGGCCCCAGGAAAATCACATTATGGTGGAAAACTCTCTTTTCAGAGCCGGAGCAGCTCAAATGGCCATGAAAATAGGTTACATGGACATGGTGGGGAGCCTTATACAATGTGGGGAGGCGGGGAAGAAAATACAGCTGACCCTTGAACAATGAAGGGGTTAAGAGTGACGACCCCACCCACAGTGGAGAATCTGTGTATCTTGTATAGTCAGCCTTCTGTATCCGAGGTTTCTCCGTACGCATGACTCCACACCCATAGATCTAACCACCAGCAGATCATGCGGTACTGTAGCATTCACTACAGAAAAAAAAAAAATCCATGTAAAAGTGGACCTGTGCAGTTCTGATTTGTGTTTCTCAAGGTCAACCGTAGTGCAAAGAGCTGCTGGAGCTGTATACAGAAGAGCTATTCAGTCTTGCCTGCATATTTGGAGTCATCTGGGAAGCTTACAAAAATATTTTTGCCCAGATCCCTCCTCCAGAAATTCCAAATTGTTCTAGGCTTTGGATTAGGCATAAGGAGTTTTAAAAGCACTTCTAGGTCATTCCAATGGGCAGCCAAAGTTGGAAGCACTGATATACGGGAATTCTGTTTGAATATTATTTGGAAGTGGCAGCAGCTGAGGCCTCGCTGAATATAGTAAGTTTTGATTGCTTTAAACATCACCTGGGAGAGCCCCTGCCTTCTGTCCTCGCTGCCTCCTGAGGCCCTGCCAACCTGGCACCCGGCAGATCGGGAGGCTTCATCGACGGTCTGCTCTGTTCAGGTGCAGTATCAGAGGTGACTCGGGCAGAGAGGGGCCAGCCTCTGAGGGTGGTTCACAGTCCTCTCCAGAGCTTTCTGGTGGGGTCTTCTCACAGCTGCCTGTAGATCTCATTACGGTTCCCTAGCAGAGACAAAGCCCAACGGCTAGAGCCCAGTGGAGGCTCCTGTCGGGAACTCTGCTGGCAACCAGCCTTTGGATCTGAACTGCGGCACTGGCCCGCCTGGATCTCCAGCCTGCAGGCCCACCCTGCAGATTTTGGACCTGCCAACCTCCAGGACAGCTGAGCCAACCTCCATGAAACCTCTGTCTCTCTTTCTCTCTCCCTCTACCCACCCACCCAGACTCACAGCCACACACCCAGACACACACACACCCAGCCACACACCCCCACACCCAGACACACACCCACACACCCACCCAGACACACACCCACACACCCACCCAGACACACCCCCACACACCAAGACACACCCCCACACACCAAGACACACCCACACCCACCCCCACCCCCACCCACTGGCTCTGCATCTGTGGAGAACCCTGGCTAACACACCCCTCTCCCTTCCCCTCCCCGGCCTCACTTCCTCCTCGTCTGCGCCCCCCCTTCCCAGGCCCGGCTCCACGCCTGCCCCTTATTCACTCACCCCTCTCTGATGACGCCTGCAGCCCCTGTGACTCACAGGCCTATAATAAGCCCTCAGCTTCCGTTTGACAAATTCTCTCTCCTCTTTTCATTCAAGAGTCTCCCCAGATCCCACACCATCCAATCAAGGAAACGACAGTCTGTCCTTCCTCAGATGAGTTCATTCAGTAGAACAGATTTCAGAAAAAAATCTAATGCATGAATGTTGCTTTGAAAAGTGAATTCTGAGACTGTTCCACAAACAACTGTAACAGGCCTCGGTGTTTCAAAGTTCTCTGCTTTAGGGGCTGGGCTGCAAGGGGCTGGGTGTGGACCACAGAGATGCATCCTTGGCACATTCTCACACGTGCTAATGATGCTCACGAGGCCAGAACTTTGGGTGTGACTTCCCAACTGAGGTGCTAAAGGCCACTGCCCTCCATGGCTACAGATTTTACAACCAACCTCACACTACCTCTGTCCATGCGGCACTGCTCACCAGGTGCACTGGGTCAGAAGGAGTAAAGGGGTCAGCCCAATCCGTAGGCATATGTCCTCCTGCCTTCTTTCTGGGGGCAAAGCCCGTTCTTACACAGTTCAGTTCAGTTCATTTCGTGTCCGACTCTGCAACCCCATGGACTGCAGCACGCCAGGCCTCCGGCCAGCTCCCAGAGTTTACTCAAACTCATGTCCATTGAGTACAGGAGTCAGGAGTAAAGGAGTAAAGGGGTCAGGACAAATCCATAACCATATGTTCTCCTGCCTTCCTTCTGGAGGCAAAGCTCATTCTTACAAAAGTTCAACACAAATGATCAATATGTTACAATTGCTCTGGAGCCTCGTCAGCCCCACTTGTGCTTTACCTGCAGACCATTCCACAGTCAGAGGCCATTAGTATCTGAGATGAGAAGAATGAAGGGAAAGTGAAAGTTGCTCAGTCGTGTCTGACTCTTTGCGACCCCATGGACTATACCGTCTATGGAATTCTCCAGGCCAGAACACTGGAGTGGGTAGCCTTTCCCTTCTCCGGGGGATCTTCCCAATCCAGGGATGGAAGGGTCTCCCGCATTGCAGGCAGATTCTTTACCAGCTGAGCCACAAGGGAAGCCCAAGATGAGAAGAATAGCCGTGGTCAAACCATGGCAGTTATTGCAGAAGTTCTGCAAGGGTCATCACGGCCCCCTGCACAGGGATGACGGAGGACTGGGGGGCAGTATCCACCCTTTCCTACTGCACGTGCAGAGGGGCCTGGTGGTCCTGCTGCAGCTGCCATCACACCACACTCTCAGCAGGCATTGCAGGGGCTCATTGAAGGGGCTACTGAACACACTGCTCCACCAACAAGCTGCACTTTCAAAGGCTCCTAAATGGTCTGGGGAGAGGAATCCTTGGGTAGCCAGGGGATAAGGAAAACACGAGTTAAGGGCATGGCAACCCACTCCAGTATTCTTGCCTGGAGAACCTTCTAGACGGGGGAGGCCGGTGAGCTGCAGTCCATAGGACTGCAGAGTTGGACACAAACTGAAGCGACTTAGCGCGCGCACACACGCATGCACGCTCATATTATTGAGGCTGGTCTGAAAGACGATGAACTTCACAGGTAAGCAAAATTCAGTGAGTCCACAACATGCACCATCTTGGGTGACTCGTTCAAACTTCCAGATCTGGGTTTCCTCCTCTATAAATCGAGAGAGCAACACTTACTTTGTGTTAGAGTTACTTTAGGGACAGACTTTAATAATGAAACTAGAGCACAGCCCAGGGTGTGGCCCCCAATAAACTTCCATTTCCTTCTCTGCTCTCTTAAAGGCTCTATTAATCCAATGAGGGGTTAATAATGGGGACACCAGGGGTCAGAAAATTTTAATGAGAGGGCCACTAACCTATCGCTTGCACAGCTTCACAACATCAACAAAAGGGTCCCAATCATCCCCTGACTGAAAAATACAAATAAGAGACCATTACAAATGACCCAACAATATAAAAGTCAGAGAAGGCAATGAAAACTTGTAAATGCCAACCCAGCAATTCTAGTTTTAGACTCCTCTAAGTCTTGACAGAGCGCTGAAATTTTAGCGAACATCACCACATTAAGCCCCATTGTAACTCTCCTCTTCCTTCCACACAACACATGGGAATACCTCCCAAGGGTCCTTGCATTATCATAGGGCATTAGAGATAAATTCATTTTTCAACTAACAAAACACAAAGAGGCCCTCCTGGACATTCAGAGACAGAGTGTTTAAAGCACACTGGCTGGTTTCAATTCTCTCATCTTGTAGTAAGATGACTCGGCAGGATATCCTTGCAATGGTCATGTCCAGCTAACAGAGTGGGATACCGTACATCCTCCTCTGGTCTGCAGACGCAGTTTTGTCTATCTCATGAATAGTTCTGGGCTTACAGTTAAATGGAATGATGAGAGCCCTCTGCTGGCTAAATTCACTCTTCTGTTTTCTTAGAGAGATTAAACTCCCTTATGTTGCGAAAGTCCTATGAGTTATTCTCATTAGCAACTTGCTGCATGAACATCATTGTTTCTCCACCTGTGTCCCTTCCCCCTTCGATAAAGAGATGATAAGGTATTTTATTTGCAGACTATTTGATGCTCTCACTCTGCAAATATCTGGGCAGATATTTAATCCTTGTGAAAAGATAAACACATTTAAAAAAATTAATTTTCAGACATTTGTCTAACATATCTATTGAGCATCTATAGCAAGTCAGGCACTACATGATATGCTGGTCCATAAACTCCTTAGGCCTAAAGGAGAAGAGGGCAACAGAGGATAAGATGGTTGGATAGCATCACCAACTCAATGGACATGTGTGTGAGCACCTGAGATGGTGAAGGACCAGGAAGTCTGGCTTGCTGCAGTCCATGGGGTCACAAAGTATCAGATTGGATTGAGCCACTGAACAACAACAACAAAGTTAAGTTTGGCCAACAACAGGGAGGGAACACAGACCCACCCATCAACAGAAAATCCAATTAAAGATTTACTGAGCATGGCATATTTAACTTATATATTTAACTTATATGCAGAGTACATCATGAGAAATGCTGGACTGGAAGAAACACAAGCTGGAATCAAGATCGCCAGGAGAAATATCAATAACCTCAGATATGCAGATGACACCACCCTTATGGCAGAAAGTGAAGAGGAACTAAAAAGCCTCTTGAGGAAGTGAAAGTGGAGAGTGAAAAAGTTGGCTTACAGCTCAACATTCAGAAAATGAAGATCATGGCATCTGGTCCCATCACTTCATGGGAAATAGATGGGGAAACAGAGGAAACAGTGTCAGACTTTATTTTGGGGGGCTCCAAAATCACTGCAGATGGTGACTGCAGCCATGAAATTAAAAGACGCTTACTCCTTGGAAGAAAAGTTATGACCAACCTAGATAGTATATTCAAAAGCACAGACATTACTTTGCCAACTAAGGTCCGTCTAGTCAAGGCTATGGTTTTTCCAGTGGTCACGTATGGATGTGAGAGTTGGCCTGTGAAGAAAGCTGAGCACCGAAGAATTGATGCTTTTGAACTGTGGTGTTGGAGAAGACTCTTGAGAGTCCCTTGGACTGCAAGGAGATCCAACCAGTCCATTCTGAAGGAGATCAGTCCTGGGATTTCTTTGGAAGGAATGATGCTAAAGCTGAAACTCCAGTACTCTGGCCACCTCATGTGAAGATTTGACTCATTGGAAAAGACTCTGATGCTGGGAGGGATTGGGGGCAGGAGGAGAAGGGGACAACAGAGGATGAGATGGCTGGATGGAATCACTGACTCAATGGATGTGAGTCTGACTGAACTCCAGGAGTTGGTGATGGACAGGGAGGCCTGGCGTGCTGCAATTCATGGGGTCGCAAAGAGTCAGACATGACTGAGCAACTGAACTGAACTGAGCATGGCCCCACCCATCAGAACAAGACCCAGTTTACCCCTCAGTCAGTCTCTCTCAACAGGAAGTTTCCATAAGCCTCTTATCCTTATCCATCAGAGGGCAGAGAGAATGAAAACCACAATCACAGAAAACTAATTGAACTGATCACATGGACCACAGCCTTCTCTAACTCAATGAAACTATGAGCCATTCCATGTAGGGCCACCCAAGACCGACAGTCATGGTAAAGAGTTCTTACAAAACGTGGTCCACTGGAGAAGGGAATGGCAAGCCATTTCAGTATTCTTGCCTTAAGAACCCCATGAACAGTGTGAAAAGGCAAAAAGATGGGACACTGAAAGAAGAACTCCCCAGGTCAGTAGGTACCCAATATGCTTCTGGATATCAGTGGAGAAATAATTCCAGAAAGAATGAAGAGATGGAGCCAAAGCAAAAACAACACCCATTTGTGGAGGTGACTGGTGATGGAAGTAAAGTCAGATGCTGTAAAGAACAATATTGCATAGGAACATGGAATGTTAGGTCCATGAATCAAGGTAAATTGGAAGTGGTCAAACAGGAGATGGCAAGAGTGAAGATCAACACCTTAGCAATCAGTGAACCAATATGGACTGGAATGGGTGAATTTAACTCAGATTACCATTATATCTACTACTGTGGGCAAGAAACCCTTAGAAGAAATGAAGTAGCCCTAAATTCAGTACTTGGGTGCAGTCTCAAAGACAACAGAATGATCTCTTCATTTCCAAGTCAAACCATTCAACATCATAGTAATCCAAGTCTATGCCCCAATCAGTAATGCTGAAGAAGCTGAAGTTGAACAGTTCTATGAAGACCTACAAGACCCTCTAGAACTAACACCCAAAAAAGATGTCCTTTTCCTTATAGGGGACTGGAATGCAAAAGTGAGAAGTCAAGAGATGCCTGCAGTAACAGGCAAATTTGGCCTTGGAGTGCAGAACGAAGCAGGGCAAAGGCTAAAAGAGTATTGCCAAAAGAACGCACTGGTCATAGCAAACACCCTCTTCCAACAACACAAGAGAAAACTCTACACATAGACATCACCAGATGGTCAACACTGAAATCAGATTGATTATATTCTTTCCAGCCAAAGATGGAGAAGCTCTATACAGTCAGCAAAAACTAGACTGGGAGCTGACTGTGGCTCAGATCATGAATTCCTTATTGCTAAATTCAGACTTAAATTGAAGAAAGTAGGGAAAACCACTAGACCATTCAGGTATGACCTAAATCAAATCCCTTACAATTATACAGTGGAAGTGACAAGCAGATTCAAGGGATTAGATCTGATAGACAGAGTGCCTGAAGAACTATGGATAGAGGTTCATGACATTGTATGGGAGGCAGTGATCAAGACCATCCCTAAGAAAAAGAAAGGCAAAGTGGTTGTCTGAGGAGGCCTTACAAATAGCTGAGAAAAGAGAAGTGAAAGGCAAAGGAGAAAAGGAAAGATATACCCATTTGAATGCAGAGTTCCAAAGAATAGCAAGGAGAGATAAGAAAGCCTTCCTCAGTGATCAGTGCAAAGAAACAGCGGAAAACAATAGACTGGGAAAGACTAGAGACCTCTTCAAGAAAATTAGAGACACCAAGGGAACATTTCATGCAAAGATGGGCTCAATAAAAGACAGAGACTGTATGGACCAAACAGAAGCAGAAGATATTAAGAAGAGGTGGCAAGAATACACAGAAGAGCTACACAAAAAAGATCTTCACGACCCAGATAACCACGATGATGTGATCACTCACCTAGAGCCAGACATCCTGGAATGTGAAGTCAAGCGGGCCTTAGGAAGCATCACTATGAACAAAGCTAGTGGAGGTGATGGAATTCTACTAGAGCTATTTCAAATCCTGAAAGATGATGCTGTCAAAGTGCTGCACTCAATATGCTGCAAATTTGGAAAACTCAGCAGTAGCCACAGGACTGGAAAAGGTCAGTTTTCATTCCAATCCCAAAGAAAGGCAATGCCAAAGAATGTTCAAACTACTGCACAATTGCACCATCTCACACGCTGGCAAAGTAATGCCCAAAATTCTCCAAGTCAGGCTTCAATAGTATGTGAACTGTGAACTTCCAGATGTTCAAGCTGGATTTAGAAAAGGCAGAGAAACCAGAGGTCAAATTGCCAACATCCATTGAACTATTGAAAAAGCAAGAGAGTTCCAGAAAAACATCTATTTCTGCTTTATTGACTATGCCAAAGCCTTTGACTGTGTGGATCACAACAAACTGTGGAAAATTCTTCAAGAGATGGAATTATGAGACCACGTAACCTGCCTCCTGAGAAATCTGTATGCAGATTTAGTTAGAACTGGACATGGAACAACAGACTGGTTCCAAACAGGGAAAGGAGTACATCAAGGCTGTATATTGTCACCCTGCTTATTTAACGTCTATGCAGAGTACATCATTTGAAATGCCAACTGGATAAAGCACAAACTGGAATCAAGATTGCTGGGAGAAATATCAATAACCTCAGATATGTAAATGACACCACCCTTATGGCAGAAAGTGGAGAAGAACTAAAGAGCCTGTTGATGAAAGTGAAAGAGGAAAGTGAGAGAATTGGCTTAAAACTCAATATTCAGAAAACAAAGATCATGGCATCTGGTCCCATCACTTCATGGCAAATAGATGGGGAAACAATGGAAACAGTGAGAGACTTTATCTTGGGGGGCTCCAAAATCACTGCAGATGGTGACTGCAGCCATGAAATTAAAAGATGCTTACTCCTTGGAAGAAAAGCTATGACCAACTTAGCATATTGAAAAGCGTATTATAAAGTTCAAAAAGTACAATGAGAATACATAAAAAATAGGTCTCTTCCATACCCTTAGTTCCCTAACTATCCAGTTTCCCTCTATGAAAGCAAGCTACAATCCCAATCTCTCCATGTGCTGCTAGAGATACTATATTCATGTACAAGCATATACATTTTTTTTCTGCATATACATATTTTTTCACAAGTAGTGACATTGTGTTCTGCACCTTGCTTTCACATCTTCCACACATTTTGGAGAAAATCTTAACTAAGTGTAAAGAGGGCTGCCTCATTCTTTTTTAAGAGATTAATAAAATTCTCCTATATGTGTACTACCATAATTTATGTAATCAGTTCCCTATTGATGGAAATTCAGATGGTTTCCAATCTTTTGCTATTATAAGTTGATGCTGAAGTAAAGATCTTCATACAGACATCATTTTGCATATGTGCCAGAATATATTTAGGAAAAATTCCTAGAAGTGGAAGTGTTGAATTGAACGAAATGCTTTTTTTTTTTAACTACTGAGTTATTGCCAAATTACTCTTCAAAGACATTTTACCAATGTCTACACTCACTGACAAGACATAAAACCCTGTTCCCCCAAATTCTCAACAATACAGTGGGTTATACAATCTTATGGGTAGAAACAGTATCTCAATATAGTTTTAATTTACATTATCCTTATTTTGAGTGAGGTTGAGAGTCTTTTTATGTTTAAGATGTATTTTAGTTTGTGTAATATATATGTATTTCTATGAACATACTTTTGTATCTTTTCTCCATTTTTCTGTTTTGAGAGATTTTTGCCTTACTGAACTGTAAGCACTTAGAGCAGGCAGCTTCAAGCGTGACCCCAGATGAACCCCAACTCCTGATATTCACATCCTTGTGTAATCTTCTTTCATGTCTTACCAGGGTTGCTCTCAGGGAGCCAATACAATATGGCAGGAGTGATGGCATATCACTTCAAGATCAGCTTGTAAAAGATGTTGTAATTCTCTCTTGGTGGTCAATTCTTTCAAGTTCCTTACTCTAGCAGAAACCAGCTGCCCTCTCAGCCCCCTGCTGATGGAGAAGGCCAGTGTTGTGGAGCCCAGGCCTCCAGCAGGCAGCCAGTGAGGAACCGGGGTTTCCTGACAAGAGTCACATGAATGACCTTAGAGGTGGGTCGTCTAGGCCCAGCTGAGCTTTTAGATGAGGCTGTGGTCCCCACCGACAGCTTGACTGCAATCTCACATGAGAAACACTGTTCCAGACCACCCAGCCAAGCTGCTCTCAGACTCTAGATCCTTAGGAAATGAGAGATAATAAATGCTTGTTCTAAGCTGTTCAGTTTTGAAGTAATTTATTACACATCAATCAATAACAATGTAGAATTCCAAGTATTTTAAGAAATCAGTCTTTTCCTTTGAGTGTAAGCTCTTTGTATGAGTTTCAAATACTTCTCTCCATTTGTTGAGTGTCTACTGGCCTTCTTTGTGTTTTGTTTTTCCTTTCTTTTCTTTCTTTCCATGCAGAATTTTAAAAATTCACTATGTAAACATAGTGAAATTGACCAATTTAAGGGAATGCTTCTATACTCAGAAAACAGTGAAAAAGAGACTATTAAAAACATTCCAAATTTAATTTCCCTCCTTTTCTAAGAATAAAGGGATGGGTCATTTTCATCAACCCCCTGATAAAAATTTATAAAATAATTTTCCTAAGAGTTTGTAAAAATTTCCAATCTCCTTAAAAGCATCAAAGGAATGATAAGATAATGAGGAATTACCAGATCAAGTTCTAAGAGAATCTAAAAACCCAGAAAGGCAAGAAAAACAACCAAAGCCTTTTGCCCTGAGGACGTATAGGGGGGACTTGTGTTACTGTTTTGAAGACTTGACAAAGTAAAAGAGACAAGTCAAAGCTCAGGGTCCACCCAGGGTTAACCTAGAATCCCAAAGGGAGAACCCACCACAGGATAAAGGTAAACCAGAAGTAAAACTACCTACTTCTCACTCCCAACTTCCAAAAAAACAAAACCCACCAAAACCAAGAATCCAAAGACAGAGATGTCTTAAAAGAGCAAAGAAGGAAAACAGACACACACACACACATAATCTGTCCTCCAATTGTTCTACCCAGAGACCAGCCCCCTGAGAATTTATAGGGTGAATTCAAATCCTAGAAGTAGTCGGAAAACTTCAAGTTATTGTTTTAGTTTGAACTGGTTACAGAGAAGTGTTGTCGTTCAGTCGGTAAGTCATGTCCAACTTTGTGACCCCATGAACTGCAGCATGCCAGGCTCCTCTGTCCTCACTATTTCCCAGAATTTAGTAGTAGCATCCATACATGTCTGGAAAGGCAGAGACGAGACTGTCTGGAGAAGGGCTCCTTTACTCAACCCACAGGAATCACCAGAAACTATGTCTAATGGACAAGGAACACTGAGAAGTCCATGACAATCTAGTCACAAGACAAGAACTTACAATGAGAAAGACACAGCAGCAAAAGAAAAGTACGAAACTATATAAACAGACCCCGAAAGACTTCTGATCCTGGAATAATCAGAGGCAAGTTATAAAATACCCATGTTTAAAAAAATAAAGATAAAATCTACAGTAAGTAGAAACTTGAAAAAATGACCTAGCAGATTGGAAAAAGAACCAAGTAGGACACCTAGAAATGAAAAATACAAAACCATAAATGAAAAACTCAATTAATGAGGACTTCCCTGGTGGTCCAATGGTTGGGAATCCACCTTCCAGTGCAGGGGACACAGGTTTGATCCCTGGTCTGGGCAACAAAGATCCCACATGCCCTTGGGGCAAGTAGACTCGTTTCCTTCAACTACTGAGCCTGGAGGCCTCACCTAGAGAGCCTGTGCGCTGCAAACTACACAGAGCCCAGGCCCCACGGAGCGTGCACGCCACAATCGGAGAGAGCCACATGCCGCAAGTAGGACCCAAGGCAGTCAAAATGTTTGTTAAAAAATTAAAAAACAGAGAAGCACTACCACGCTCCCTGGTCACCCTTTGCCTCCCCCCATGCTGGGCTGCACCACGAAAGGCAAATCGACATAAGGGGCCTCAGGGTAACAGGTTCCTCGGGGACAAACATGGCCAGGCCCAGGACAGTCACCACGCTGATCCTCTAAACCTGTCGCCCACCTCAGTCCGAGTCTGCTGGCACGGAGGCCAGAGGGCAGGCTTCCTGTTTCTGCTGCTTTTCCCGCAGCTGCTGCTTTACCGCTGGTGCACTCTGTCCCCACCCCTACCCACCCCTCCCACTGATTATCACTGGGCTGCTGGCTTTCTGGTACAATCAGCACTTCTGTTCCAAGGGTTACAGGTAAACTGCTACCCAAGGTTGCTATGTTTACTCAATTTTACTGCTTTCTCTATGAGAAAGCAGTGTTGGTG
The DNA here is from genome assembly GCA_006410935.1 of Redunca redunca. Taxonomy (NCBI): domain Eukaryota; kingdom Metazoa; phylum Chordata; class Mammalia; order Artiodactyla; family Bovidae; genus Redunca; species Redunca redunca. Next base: position 126,606 of record SJYQ01003915.1, on the reverse strand, counting down.
GCTTTTTCCCTATTCAGGAACTTAAATGAAGTCCTCTGGTTGTTTTACGGGGGAAGCTATTCAGCAAAGCACCATGCAACAGCCCAACTCCTTCCTACCATATTCTCTGTGCTCTAAAGAGAACTCATTTTCTCTAACGGCCTCCAGCCCCTAGGAGGACTAGTAGTTCACCAGAGATCTCTGGCCATGAGTCAGAGGCAAAAACCTCATTTCCCCTTACTGGTAACTAGATGCTAATGCCATGAGTGGAGAAAGTCAGGGTTATAGTCTTTTCCCTTTAAATGCAGGGGACTTTCTGCATGAAATTTCCCGGAGCCCCAGTGGCCATATGTAAACTAACCCAATAGTCCTGGGTTTAGACAGTCAAAAGAAATAGATCAGCCATCAAGTTCTCTCAAACTTTTATAGCCTCAAAATCCTAACATGTTAATCTAAGAGCATAGCTGCAAGGACTCTGTGATTAGCTACCCAAACTCCTACCCCCTGAGGTGGCGCTGATAAATGCAGTGGGTTGTGTTTTTTTAACCATGCTTTTCAGTCATTTCTTTTCAAAGATGATATTTTCCATTGCATTGATTCCTTAGTCTCTACCTTTCAGTGACAGGGATACAGGGAATCTGGGAGGATGTACAGATTTGTGGTTCATTGCAAGTGAAGATGTGATTTTGAATCAACCGGAACATATGCTCACTAGACTCAAATCCATTCAGAAAAATGGTCAAGGAGGCATCTTCCCTGGAGACCCTCACAGTAGCAGACCCTTGTTTTCTAAATGGTTCCAGGCAGGCAGAGATTGCTGTTTGATCTTTGAGTGTGACTGAAAGCATATCCTTAAACCTAAATTTAAGCCCTACAAATTCCCAGGAAACAGTCCCTCCTTATGACTTCCTGAATGTTCTGACTCAATTTTTTTTTTTTTTTTGCTAATAATCTTTTCTTCACACAGACGTACACATTACTTCTATTTTTTTAAGAATAAAGGTAACTTTGTTCATTGGGATGGCAGCTTGAAGATTGACACCAAGAATTATAATAGCTTGAAGAGAGACAAAGGTCAAACATATGAGCCTGAAGGAAAGTGAAACCAGAGAAATAATTAAAATGATAGTTATGCTTATACAATTTGCCAAAGTTTACAAAGCACTTTTACATATATGATCTATAATAATCGACAATAAACTTGGAGGCAAATAACAGACATGATTCCTGACAAGTCACAGTGGAAATTAGTCAGACTCTTCACCAGACTATGCCAAAGCTGGGATTCTGCCACCACCGAAGCCACTCTCTGGGGCTGACCTCTAAAAGAACCTGAGTCTTTGTATCCCTCCCTCCAGACTCAGAGTTCCAGGTGGGCACATCTGATCAGCCAAGCCAGTGCCCCAGCTGCTAGAGAGATAAGAAAGGCAGTCTTGACTTCCTTTACGCTCCCCTCTTGGTGTTCAGTACTGAGTGTATCAGTTCCTACTGCTGCATAATAAATTATCACAGACTTAGCAGTGTGAAATGACACAAACTGATTATCTCACAGTTTCTGTGGGCTGGGGATTCTGGCATCGCCTTAGCTGGACTTTCCATTCAGGGTCTCATAAGGGTATAATCAAGGTGGCAGCCAGCTGCATTCTTATCTGGAGAGTCAACTGGGGAAGAATCTGTTTCCAAGCCCCCACAGGTAGCACAATTGCAGCTGTGTGTCTGGGGCCCCTGATTTCTTGCTAGCTGTCTGCTGGGAGCCATTCTCAGCTCTTGGAGGCAGCACTCAAGTTCTTGCCATGTCCACAGGTCCGTCCATCATGGGAAGTTCACAGTTAGACTGCTTGCTTCTTCAGGACCATCAGGGTATCTCAGGCTTCATATTTTCTTTCAGGGAGCCCTCAGCTCTCTTTTAAGAGTTCACTGGCTTAGGTTAAGTCCACCCAGGAAGATCTACCTTTGCACTGACAGTTCTGCTTAAAGCACTGTGGTGACCTGAATGGGAAGCAAGTTCGAAAGGGAGGTAATATATGTGCATGTATGGCTGATTCATTTCGCTCTATGGTTGAAACTAACACAACATCGTAAAGCATCTGTGTGTGCTAAGTCACTTCAGTCGTGCCTGACTCTTTGCAGCCTTGTGGACTGTAGCCCACCAGGCTCCTCTGTCCATGGGATTCTCTGGGCAAGAAAACTAGAGTGAGTTGCCATGCCCTCCTCCAAGGGATCTTCCCCACCCAGGGATTGAACCCCAGTCTCCTCTAGTTCCTGCATTGCAGGTGAATTCTTTACAGCTGAGCTACTGGGAAAGCCAAAGCAACTACACTACAACAAAAATTAATTTTAAAATAAAAATATTTTTTAAAGGAAGATAAAAAGAAACAACTTGGGGACAGGGAGAGAGATCCTCCATACTGGTTTAGCATGAGAGCTAAAGTCTACATTCTTACTGAGCTATTACTCATCACAAACAGGGCTTATTTTCTAATTGAAAAAAATAAAGCTGAAATAGAACTAAAAAAAAAAAAAACTTCACAGGAGTAAAACCTCATCATATTCACAGATGTCACCCACACTCAAGGAGAGAGGGTTACACAGGGTACGTATATCAGGGGTGGGAATCTCTGGGTCCATCTCTGCATTCTGTTTACATACTTAGCAAAAAATGACAAGAACCCTCCCACTTCACCTTATTGAAGAAGCAGGTCAGGCATAACATTTCTAATTTTATAGAAGGGAAAAAATAAGACTCTGAGAAGTCAGGGGGCTTGGCTATAGCCACAGTTAATACACAGGAGGTGCAGGCTCGACCCCTGTGTTGGGAAGATCCCCTAGAGGAGGAAATGGCAACCCATTCTGATATTCTTTGCCCCCAAAATCCCATGGACTGAGTAGCTTGATGGGCTACAGTCCAAAGTGTGGCAAAGAGTCGGACACGACTTAAGCATAAGCACCGAGTGCAGAAGCAGCTAAACAGGAACATGGCATCCAAACTTTTGACAGTGCTTTTTCCAAAGACAAACAGAAAAAACAGTAGCAAATATAAACATTCATGAAAATAAATGATTTGACTATTGATGCTACAAGTTCTGACGGAAAGAAGAAATGAAAAGTAAAGATGGAGACTTATGACTAATGAGCCCACGCCTGCTAAGGGAGGCTGTTCTTCAGCAATGCCAGCAAAGAACATGAGCTGTCCGTTTGATGTCAGAAAGAATGACATGCATCTGTGACATAACTCCTATTTTTATAAGCAGCAATTGAGAGCAGGTTTCAAAGGTGAATACTCAAGGAGACAACGTTCTCCAGAAAAGACCACGCAGGAGCTAGAGAGATCACTGCCAAAGCCCTGTAGTTCCACCAGCTCTCCTCCTCTGTGTGTTTTTTGCTTCCTGTTCACCTCTTCACAGTTCAGAGACCACCCTGTGTTCCAAGAGACCCTCCTTGGGCAGGATTCTCAAAGAGAAATTGGGCTTATGTCAAGCTAACCAGGTTGTTCCCTTCATCGCCATAGTGAAAGGTTACCAAAGAAGCTTTTGAAAAGCAGGATTTAGAAAGATAAAAGAGTTAAGGTCTTCAAAAATTTAGTTCGATATTCTACAAATAAAATTTTGTTATCTAAGAATATATAAGTAGAAGTTTAATAGGTCTTTGAATTCATGTCTGTAAATGAAAAAAAAAAAAAACCTAAATGTATAGAAGAGAGCAGTTTTAAAAAAATATATTCAAATATGTCTGAACACATAATAATGTATTTAAGGAGATCAAACCAGCCAACCCTAAAAGAAATGAACCCTGAATATTCATGGGAAGGACTGCTGCTGAAGCTGAAACTCTAGTACTTTGGCCACCTGATGCGAAGAGCTGAATAATCGGAAAAGACCCTGATGCTGGGAAAGACAGAAAGCAGGAGAAGGGGATGACAGCAGATGAGATGGTTGGATGGCATCACCGACTTGATGGACATGAGTTTGAGTAAGCTCTGGGAAATGGTGAAGAACAGGGAAGCCTGGTGTGCTGCAGTCCATGGGGTCGCAAAACAGTCCAACACGACTTAGCAGCTACGCGACAACAAAACAACAATTCACATGTATACCACGTGCAAAGCGTAACAGTAAAGTCACTGGAAAACCTCTGTGCTAGTTTAGAGCCTGCCGCCATCCTGCTGGTGATTTAATTTATTGGATATATCCAATTTTGGATATCACCAATCCAATATTGAATATCACCATCCTATTGGAGATATGATTTAACCTATAGAAGCCTCAATTTTCTACTGTGTAAAAATAAGTGAGGAAATGTGATTTCTAAAAGCCCTTCCACCTTAAAGTCTCAGTAATTCTTCAATTGACTAGATAGTGTGCAATAGTCAATATTTGGGGAAGACCATCTTTAGATGGAAGGATGTTACTTCACTTTGATCATGGGTGACCATGAATTCAGTTACATTTTGAATTACATTTAACTGAGAACATTATCCAGCCCCCCCCACCCTTTTTTTTTTATCATTTCGGGATATTTGCCTACTGTAGAACAACTTATCATAGCTATATATCTAGCTATCTAGAATCCCCCTACCAAAACCCACACCATAAATATAAAGACAACATGGTGACCAGGTTTTATGGAGCAGAAGAAAGGAGTAGCTGAGTTGGCAGAGATCTGCAGAGGAGGAAAAAAATAGAAGAAATAATACACAGCTTTCACAAATTGACATTATCCATATGGATCACCATTAATTAAAATAATCATCTCCTTTTACAACAAGTACACTGTTTGACCCTACGCCCATGTATTCTTTCTTTCTGTTTTTTAGCGTTTCTTTTCTCCTTCATGTTCTCCCTGAAATAAAGGCTGTTAATTAACGGCAGTGAAAGATTAAAGTTCTCCATCACGTGATCTTTTTGGCCTGTCTCAGCTCTCTACTATCTTTAAAGACTCCCAGCACTTTTACAAATAGCAGTCTGTTTCAGCAAAACCAACAAGACAGCAGATCTCTTCTCTTAACCCCTCGTGTTCAATTTCAACTGCAGAAGCAAGCACAGGAATGCCAGACCAGAGTCCAGACTCCACCACCCCCACTACTCCTCTTCTGCTTTTGGAGGCTTTCTTCCTCTGCCTGACCCCACATGTAGGCACTCTCCAGAGCTCCATTCCATGGCCCTTTGCTCCTCTCATTCTTTATACTTTTCAGGATTACATTTCAACTCACTTACCACCCACTCAATGACTGCCTCTATATCTCTATCTCCAACAAAGACCTGAAATATATACTAGAAAGCATGAGTAAGATGTTCCTCAGAAACCTCACACTCCTCTGGGCTGTCTTAGTGTGCTCAGGCACCACGGAAGGGGCGGCATAAGCAACAGGAATTTGTTTCTCACAGTTCTGCCGTGTGGAAAGTCTAAGATCCAAGTGCCACCTGACTGAGCTCCTGGTAAGGGCCCTCTTCCTGGCTGGTTCAGTTCAGTTCAGTTCAATTTAGTTGCTCAGTCGCATCCGACTCTTTTGCGACCCCATGGACTGCAGCACGCCAGGCCTCCCTGTCCATCACCAACTGCTGGAGCTTACTCAGACTCATGTCCATCGAGTCGGTGATGCCACCCAACCATCTCATCCTCTGTCATCCCCTTCTCCTCCCACCTTCAGTCTTTCCCAGCATCAGAGTCTTGTCCAATGAGTCAGTTCCTTGCATCAGGTGGCCAAATTATTGGAGCTTCAGCGTCAGTCCTTCCAATGAGTATTCAGGGTTCATTTCCTTTAGGATTGACTGGTTCTGATCTCCTTGCAGTCCAAGGGACTCTCAAGAGTGTTCTCCAATACCACAGTTCAAAAGCATCAGTCCTTGTGCTCAGCTTTCTTTACAGTCCAACTCCCACATCCATACATGGTGCCATGCTTCCTGCTGTGAGCTCACATGGCCTTAACTTGGTGCCTGTGTGTGTGTGTGTGTGTGTGTGTGTGTATGTGTAGAGAGAGATTTCTTTGACTCCCTTTTCTTTTAAGAGCACTGATCTCATCACAGCCTCTTGACCTCATGTAACCCTAATCACATCCCAGAGGCCCTAAATACCATCACATTGGGGATGATAGCGTCAACATGTGAATTTGGAGGGGACACAGACCTTCTGTTTATAACAGCAGCCAAAACCAAACGCCTCACCCTCGCACTTACATAGCTACACCTCTGAGGTCCTCCTCTCATTGAGCACAACATCACCCAGTCAGCTGCCTAACTGGGTAACTGGAAAGCCACCTTCTAGGTTCCCCACGTGTTTTCTCATCTGTAAAATAAGGATACTAACAATATCTATGAGATTAAGTAAGTTAATACATGTAAAATGCTAATATAATACAGGACACAAAGTAAGCTATTGGTAATATCACTTATCACATTTTTCGCTCAATTTCTTCTTTTTATTAAACCCACAAAACTGCTTTAGATCTTACCTTCTGTAATATCCTTGGACTTGCAAACTTTCCCCAGATCTATCTCTAGGACCTTGACTTTGGGCAGTTAACTGCACACATGGTACGCTGGAATTGCCTCCTAACTTGTTTTTCTGCTTTCTCTCAGCTATCTGTCTAATCTTTTCAGCACACAGGTATGTGAGTAATCTTTTCAAATTATAGTTATCATCATCACAGTTCTCTGATCAAAAGTCTTCAGTGGCTCCTCATGCTTTCGAAGTTCAAATTCCTTAGGGCTGCCTAAGGTTCCCTTACTGGTGTAGCCCCTGCTTAATTCTCTAGCCGCTGTGGGGAGACCGTCGACCAGGGGCCTTAAGTGTTTCTCCCCTCTTGCTGAGGGTGCCAGACTGCAAGAGCCTCCCATCTCCTGACCCAGAGCAGTCACTGGAGCTGGTCACATGAGGTACCCACAGCACAACTACTGTGTTGCTGCTCACTCCCTTGACAAGGGGGACTGGATGGTTGACTGCTTCCATAAACACTGCTGTGTCCTTGGCCTTGACTTTCTCAGCCGCTGTGCAAACCCACTGAATGGGTAGCATCCATCTAGGTTATCACANACCTGCTGATAACAGAGAATGGACCATGGTGAAAACGAAACGACACTGCCAGGCTTCAGACAAATCTGCTGCCACCGTGCAGAAAACTCAGCTTTAAATGAGCCCCCTTTCCTGCAGACAGGCCCCAGGCAGCAACACCATGACCCTAGGTGGCCCATCCTGATGTGTACTGCGTAAATGCACGAGCTGATGAGCAATGTTCAGGGCATAAATGACCAACCCCGTGGACATGACTGTAGAAATAAACATTTTCATAGAGAAACGAGTAATAGTTTCCTTCCAAGGAAAAGTCTATGTCCTCCCCTACTTGCCTTAATTACCATCCTGATTCTGACCACGCTTAGAAGTGTATTCATAATAAATGGCTAGGACTTCATCCTAGCGCGCTCCGTCACTGAGTCAGTTATCAAGCTACTCTCTCTACGTGAAATCCACCCTTCCCTACTGGGCCCTGTGATTCTGGCCCTGCTCTGCAGACTGTGTCTCTGCTTTGCCGTTCCTTCCATGTTTGCCTCTTCCGTGAGGGCTTAATAGAGAAAAGAGGGACTCGCTCCTGTTTCTTTACCATAGTGGTCAATGTCCCCCAGCCTCACTTCTTGTGATTCAAAAGAACCTAGCTCTCCCATAAATGGCAAAGAGCCCATCCCCACGCCTGGGGCAGCGTCTTCACCCTTTGCTTTCCCGTCGGCTTCTGGCTGACAGTACTCATGGCTCCGGGCTCCTCCCAGTCATGTCATCATGCTTGCCTCTTCCCTTTCTCCTCTCCCCTTTCCAGCCCTCTGTGAGATCACAGCACTGTCCGCTTATAGGACAATTGCTAAAATAGCAACTGAGGTGAGACCAAAAACGAGCAGCCAAGAAATAAATATTTGTGCTTGTGTGCTTAAAAATAACCCATCTGGAATGACACAATAGGAAGAATCCAGATAAAACAATGCTTGCCCTGCTATGAAATCACAAGGGCTTTACCGCTCGATGCATTTTTTTTTTCCCCTGATGGTAACACAAATATTTAAAAACGAAAATAATCTCATGCATTCCTTAATCTTTCTTCTCTCCAAAATACATTAAGGAATTTTAAAAATTTCATTTAGTGTCCAGCATTACTTTTTCCATTTGAAAGAGGGATAAATTGAGGGGCTGGCAGTTTTAGCGTAAATCTTGTCATTTTCAGCTCAGCCAGAAACTTAAAGCTCCATTATATTTTTTGAAGGGATGACACAGAATTGGTGGGGCATGTAAAAAAATAAAGGAAAGAGAAAAGCAGAAGCAGTGACCACACTGATGCCACCCCCACGACCGCTGCCCCACTTGCTTGTCAGGTGGGTCACCACCTTGCTCTGTCCCCCCACCCCACCCCCACAACCCTCTGTGTTCTAGAAGCACATGGAACACTGGAGAACTGTCTTCTCAGTGCTGAGCAGTGGCTTGGTTGTTTTCCCCAGAATTGTCTGAGAAACCTATCCTAGCACTCTTGTCAATTTTTCATGGGTAAATGACTTGAATAAGGATGTTAATAACATACTGCTGCTGCTGCTAAGTCACTTCAGTCGTGTCCGACTCTGTGAGACCCCATAGAGGGCAGCCCACCAGGCTCCACTGTCCCTGAGATTCTCCAGGCAAAAACACTGGAGTGGGTTGCCATTTCCTTCTCCAAAGCATGAAAGTGGAAAGGGAAAGTGAAGTTGCTCAGTCATGTCTGACTCTTAGCAACCCCATGGACTGCAGCCCACCAGGCTCCTCCATCCATGGGATTTTCCAGGCAACAGTACTGGAGTGGGTTGCCATTGCCTTCTCCACCCAGTAACATACTAAGCAACTGTAAATGGCAATTGGAAACACAAGCTAAAACTTTCCATGGGTGAAGGAGAGTCCAAAAAGATCTCAACAAACAGATAAACAAGCTTAATTAGGACACTTAGGTCCCAACTACTATGTAAGATAGGGGAAGTTTGGCACACATGATAGAGATGAGGCAGTTTTATTGACTGAAGATTCAATACAAATCATTCACGTGTGTATACTAAGTCGCGTCCGTGGTGTCCGACTCTTTGCAGTGCTATGGACTGTAGCCTGCCAGGCTCCTCTGTCCATGGGATTCTCCAGGCAAGAATCCTTGGAGTGACTTGCCATTTCCTTCTCCAGGGAATCTTCCTGATCCAGGGATCGAACCCATGTCTCTTGCATTTCCTGCATTGGCAGGTGGATTATTTACTGTTGAGCTACTGGGAAAGCCCCGAATCATTCATACGAGTGGTTATTTACATGATCACACACGATTGCATGCTAGGGACCCCTGCTGCTATGAGTGCTGTCTGTGCTTTTGGCTGAATCCTATTACAATGCTCATCACACAGTACTGTAATTATCTATCTTCCCCACTGCACTGTAAACTCTCAGAGAGTGGGACACTGTCTTTTTTCTTTCTTTACTTAATCCACAAGTCTAGCATAGTATGTAACCCATTGTGGGAACTTCGTGTCAGTTCTCAAAATGAAGTGGACAGCAGTTTTTAACTACAACACTCAATACCACTTATACTATAACAAAATGAAGCTACTTGAAGATTGTAATACTATTTATATTGTATTTAAGGTGAAGTCATATGAGACAGTACAGTGATTAAGCATGAGTGCTCGGAAAGAGACGGCCTTGGTGCCAATTCTGTCTCTGCCACTTACTGGCGGAACAACCTTGGTCAATTTCCTTAGGCCTTTCTATAGCTCAGTTTTTTGTGTCTATAAAGTGGGGTGTATAACAACCATCAGTTTCAGAGGGCTGTTGTGAGAATTACATTGGGTAACACCCCTACAGTACCTAAGTAGCCCTGGCACGGGGCGGGGTGTGCGCTAGTTGCTCAGTTGTGTCCAGCTCTTTGCGACCCAATGGACTGTAGCCCGCCAGCTTCCTCTGTCCACGGGATTCTGCAGACAGGAATACTGGAGTGGGTTGCCATGCCTTCCTCCAAGGTAAGCACTCAATATACTTTAACTATATGGTTATTATTAACCACACTAAAAAGATGATGATAATGATGATGACAGCGACTATAACTGAAGTTATAAGACAGTGACGTACTAGAATACAATACTTGCAACGTATGAAAAAGGCATAGCATATAGACTATATATACATATAAGGAACTTCAAGATTACATTTAAAAAAATAATATCAAAGAATGAGGAAAAGTGGGATTTCCCTAGCAGTCCAGTGGTTAAGTGCTTCCAACGCAGGGGGCGCAAGTTCGAGAACTGAGATCCCATATGCCATTCAGTGTGACCAAAAGGGAAAAAATGAAGAAAAGTAATAAAAAGGCAATTGGCTGAAGTAGAAACACAAATAGCCAACTCATATTTAAACCCAAGCTCATCAATAATTTGGGAAATGTGAAGCAAAATCCATGAAATAACTTTTCTCACCTATTAAGCTGGCAAAAATTTCAAAGTCTGATGATATCAAATGTTGACAAGCAGGTAGGGTGATGGGAATGCCTATATACACAGGGGGTGGAAGTAGAAATTAGCCAAAAATATCTTGCAGGGCAATTTGGCAGTATATATTAAAATTGAACATACCCAAGAATTTGGTGGTCTTCGCACCAGGGTTATTCAAGGAGTTCACAAACACAGAGTTTTACTGAACTGGCCTAAGGACCTGCCTGTGATCACAAAAGCCCTTTCCACATTCATCCCAAATCTTACTTCAGTGTGTTATCCCTGAGTTTAAAAACCTTTAGGTAAATAAATAAAAGAGAAGGTTCCTTTCGTGATACTAGAGTACCATAAAGCCCTTGGCCTTCTAGTCTTTCCTATATTACACACATTTCTGTTAAGAGTGAAGTTGGGGTTAAAATGGAATATTCAGGTATATGGTAGAGAGGGGTAGAAGAGATAACCTCTGCATTTTACCTCTAATATTTTGCCTCTACTATTCCTAGACTAATGTCAAAAATTGAAACTCTGTTGGCAGTGGTGGGGTAGGGGAAGTTTATGAGAACAAATCACAGGTAACATATTTTTAATACTTTTTAAAATACTTTTTCATGTATAGGCAATTTCAGGTGTAGGCCTTCCTTTTGGGCTGTCCTCAATATTTATGTACAAAAGATATCATCAGCCAGAAAGAAAAGTAGCTTTGAATAACCAGAGGAATACATGTTAGTGACTTGGATTTGTCTTAAATGCACTTGAAATGTTTTCCTGGAACTACCAAACTGTGCAGAGTAAACTGGATAAAATCCACAAATGAAATATAATTCTTTTCTGACTTGGTGTGTGTACCTCAATAAAGCAGCTAAAATGCATGTGATAAAAGCTTATCATTAAACATGTATTACAGTTGAAGAAAATTCTCATATAATTTTATTTATAAAGCACTTAATACTTTCTAGACCTCTAACAAAAAATAATAAAATTATATGTTTGCTTCTAGATCAATGAGTTTCAGCATAGGTTCTTTTTCCTTCCTTTAAATACTAGGAATGTATCTTAAGGTCTAAAAATTAATAGTGCTATTTATTTATGATATTTATACTTGCTTCTAATTTAATTATTCCTCATGGCAGAATACCAACAATCAATATGTACACACAAACACATTTGCCAAAGAACCAGCATGCTTTTTTCCACATACCTACTTCAAAATAATTTATGATTTTCGCTAAATATAGTATGTTACATTATTATAAATTAAATAATGAGAAACAACACCTCAATTCATTATCTTATTTGTATAACTTCTTATAAAGTAAATAAATTATATTACATCTGTATTTCTTAAAATCTCTTTTTACTATATGCATTCTGAAATTTATTTCTTAGTTGTAGTAGTATTTAATATTTACTCAATATTAAATTCAAGGAATACATAATGAGATTTTTTAATCCAGTATTAACATTTGAATTAAAAATGAAGTTAAAACATTTCTGTCAGAAAATAAATCTTATCTTGCTGATAGGTTTAACAAAGGGTACTGGTTTTATTTATACTGGGAGGACTTTTTTTAAAATAAATTAAATGAGATAAATCTGCCACTTAAGTTTGATGAAAATATATTTTAAAACACGATAAGATAAATATTTTGATTAGTAACAAAATTAATGTTTTTATTTTTCAGCTATTACAGAAATTATCAATATCACACAGAGTATCCTAGTGGCCTGGTGTCTTTAATTGGTTAAGAATCCACCTGCAATGCAGGAGAGCCCAGTTTCATCCCTGGATTGGGAAGATAACCCACAGAAAGCAATGGCAACCCACTCCAGTATTCTTGCCTGGAGAATCCCATGGACCCCAGGATAGAGTCCCTGGGGCCTCGAGAGTCAGGCATGACTTATCAGTTAAGCCACCACCACCATCCTAAGGCCCCGCTCTGAGCTCACTTCACCTTCTAGTGCAAGTGCCCAAGTCTTTCTGCTTCTCATTCTTACTGCTATAAAAATGAGGTCGGGGCAAAAATAAAATCAATGCAGAAATCTGTATTGTTCTAGCATTATGCCACTCATCAATGGATTTAAGAATTAACTAGAGAGACAAGCATTATTTCAGAGAAACATTTTCAAAGATACTTCATTTTTTCTGTTTAACAAATTACAATAGAAAAATTATTTTATAAAAAAAATTATCTTCATCAATTGTATTAACAATAATAATTGCAACAACTCCATCTACAAGAAAGTTTAAATACAGCCTTATGATCCCAGGAAATAAAACATATTTTAAAACTTCAATTTCCATTCACTATTTTGTTAAGGAGAAGTATGATAGAGTGGTTCAAAAAGAGACTTTCTGGCATGAAAATACATTACATGAAGATAAAATTCTGTGGGAGAATCGGAATGGAAAGAGAAAATGGAAAGAAATAAACTTTCCACAGGAAATTATGCATGCATTTTTCACAATGGATTATGGTTATTGAGTCAAATTGTTATGGTATTTAGACTCCTTTGGATACACTTAAAAGGGTAACCGGTTTATTTTCAAGTGTTAATATTTACAAAATGTCAGAAATTTTATTCTTTGGAACAATTTAAACCTATGATCTAAATCCTTAAATGCCAATGTTAAACTGTGTGAGGGACACAGAGTTTTTCCAAATTCTTTAAGGGTTATGCAAAAAATAAACTTGAAGACTTACAGGTTGAATTGTGTCCCTCCACCAAGTTCACACACTTGAGTCCCAACCCCAGTACTTCAGAATGTGACCTTATTTGAAGATAAGGCCTTCCCGTCTGCATGCTCAGTCATTTCAGTTATGTCTGACTCTTTGGGATCCTATGGACCACAGCCCGTCAGGTTTCTCTGTCCATAGGACTCTCCAGGCAAAAATACCGGAATGAGTTGCCATTCCCTCCTCAAGGGGATCTTTCCAACCCAGGGATCGAACCTGCGTCTCAGGCATTACAGGCAGATTCTTTGCCGCTGAGCCACCAGGGAAGCCCAAGGCCTTCACTGAGGCAGTCAAGTTAAAATGAAGTCATCAGGGTGAGCCCTAATTCAGTATGATTGGTGTCCTTATAAAAAGGGAAATTTGAACACAAGTAGACAGAAAAGGTAATGTGAAGAGACAAGGGATAAGATAGCCATCTACAAGCCAAGGAGAAAAGCCTAGAACAGGTTTTCCCTGACCACCCTCGGAAGAAACCACCCCCGTTACTCTGATTTTGACTTCTGCCCTCCAAAGCTGTGAGAAATGCATTTTTGTTGTGTAAGCCTTCTAGCCTGTACTCCTTTCTGACAGCAGCCTCAGCAAATTGTACAAAGACCACTCTCCTGGAGAAACTCACGTGTAGCCAAGGGGAGATAGACATTACTCACTCCTTGCGTTAGAGGGGTGGATAACTAAAATGGTATCCCAGCGTGCCCTGCATAGTGCTGGGGATGGGTTCCTGGAAATGAGAATGCAAAGTCTGGTCTCTATCCCTTTGGATGGACAGGGGAGCCTGGCGTGCTGCAGTCCATGGGGTTGCAAAAAGTTGAGCATGACTGAGCGACTGAACTGAACTGAACTGATCCCTTCGGAGTCATGCTCCTGGGTATCTAAAACTGGCAAATGCTCTTCCATTCTTTTCAAATGTCCTAAAGGCAGCAGGCTTTGAACCAGTTTTGTGTCTCTTCTTTCCATGCAAATGTCTGGCAATCTTTGGGGTTCCAGTGAGCATCCTGACTCACTTCATCATGCCAAAGGACTTCTGCAGTTCTTAACTTGCAGGCTAATTTTTATCCTTCACGTTCTTCTAAATGCGCCCCTTCCCTCACATCTATAAAATTTCTGTCTTAAAATCCAGCACGGTTCTCTCCCTTGGTTTCTTTGCAACAAGGCTGGCTCTATCACTTTAAAGGACAAAACTGGCAGCACCTAAAATAAATGACTGGACTTCCGTGGTGGTCCAGTGGTTAAGAATCTGCCTGCCGTTGCTGGGGACATGGGTTCACTCCCTGGTCTGGGAAGATTCCACACGCTGAGGGGCAGCTAAGGCCGTATGACCCCACTACGGAAGCCTGTGCACTCTACAGTAAGTGCTGGGCAACAAGAAGAACCACCGCGATGGGAAGCCCGAGCACCGCAAGGGAGGGCAGCTCGCCCTTCCCACAATAACAGAAAGCCCGGGCACGGCAACCAAGGCCCAGCGCAGCTAACAATAAATATAAAGTTAAATAAATGACAGCATTTGTTTAAAAGGTGGGTGGCTTCCCTGGTGGCTCAGAGGTTAAAGCGTCTGCCCGCAATGCGGGAGACCCGGGTTCGATCCCCGGGTCGGGAAGATCCCCTGGAGAAGGAAATGGCAACCCACTCCAGTACTCTCGCCTGGAGAATCCCATGGACTGAGAAGCCTGGTAGGCTACAGTCCGTGGGGTCGCGAAGAGTCGGACACGACTGAGCGACTTTCCCTTCCCTGATGTTGTTAGGTAGTTAGAATAGTGAAAGTCCAGAACAGCAGTGGCTAAAAGATAAAGAAGAAAAATGCCCGCAAAAATAGAACAAAGGAAGGTCCAAGGACCAGAGTGAGGACCTCAGGTAGAACAAACAACATTCCTGGCTAACCGGATTTACATAGGACAGGCTGGGAGAGGCGGCGGGCGGGGGATATACAGAAAGAGGAGCCAGAGGGCTGGGGCTCTTTTTTTTTCCTCTCTCTCTCTACCCTGCCAACGACCCCCTTGCACGGAGGCGTCTTCTCTTCGAGTCTTTGGGTCAACAAGCCCTCACAGCTTGAGGATGGATTTTCCTGCTGTTTTCTAAAAAAAAATAGAGCTGTAACACTGATTTGTCGAAGAGCTATAACACAGTCCCTCTGAGACCTTAGAGCTATAACACAGCCTGTCCAAGACCCGAGGGCTGTGACACGTCGTGGGCTCTAACGTCCGTCACTCTGAATCTTTGTTGTGGACGAGCCAGAATCGAGGAGTATACACTCGCCTGACAATGAGAAAAATGATAGAATGGATAGTCAGGCAAGTATATGATAAAGTGTGTGCAGTAAATGTGATAAAAGTTAGTGTGTGTAGTAAATGTGATAAAAGTTAGTGTGATAAAAGACCAACGGTACCATCTATGTTGGAGGAATGTGTTAAAAAAAAACTATTATAAAAACTTAAACCTTCAACTTTTCTGTATGTTTTCAAATTCTCAAAATATTGGTAAACAAAAAAATAAATGGCAGGCTGGCTACAGCACAGAGTAAACAACACAAATCACAGTACACATTTATTAATAACTCAGCTGACTGGAGTGATATCCACTATTATATTAATGAAGTGTCCCTGATGCGATGGGATGAAAATGACATTTTACCTTTGTGATTTTCTTACCACAGAGAATCCCAGTGTAATCATGAGAAAAACATCAGACAAATTTCAATTCAGAGACCATCTGCAAAATACCTGAGCAGTAAAACTTCCAAAACCTTAAGTTCATCAAAAACAAGGAAAATCCGAGACACTGGGGCAGCTTAGAGGAGCCTAAGGAGGTCTGAGGACAGAATGCAATGTGGCATCGTGGATGGGACCTTGGAACAGACGCAGACATGGGGTAAAACCTATGGAAACCTGAATGAAGCACGAATCTTAGTTAATAACAATGTATCAATACTGGCTAGTCCTTTGATCAAATGCACCATAGTAATGGGAGATGGCAACCCCAGGAGAGGCTGAATGGAGTAAACAGAAATTTCTATTCTATCTTCACAATCTTTCTGTATTTCCAGAATGGAGTAAACAGAAACTTCTATTCTATCTTCACAATCTTTCTGTATTTCTAAAACTGTTCTAAAAGTTTACTTGAAAAAAAAAAAAACACGTGAGAAGGACTTTCCTGGTGGCTCAGTGGTAAAGAATCTGCCTGCCAGTGCAGGAGACACAGGTGCAACCCCTGATCCAGGAAGATCCCACATGTCACAGAGCGACAGAGCCCGCGTGCCACAGCTACTGAGCCTGTGCTCTGGAGCCTGGGAACTTCAAGTAACGAGTTCACGTGTGGCAACTAATGAAGTCCAAACCCCCCAAAGTCCACAATAAGAGCAGCCATCGCAATGTGAAGCCTGCACTCTGCAACTAGACAGTAGCTTGCTGCAAATGGAGAAGAACCTGAGGAGCAGCAAAGCCCCAGCACAGCCCAAAATAAGGAAATAAATAGAAAAGTATATTCAAAAACAACAAATAATTACCTAAAGTGCTTAACGTTGCTTTGCAATTATATTATAGGTGCTATTAGATATATGTCTATAAATGCAATTGTAAGATCTTTATTTGTGATTCCCATCGAATAAATGCTTTTATTTCCAATGCTGACCATTGTAGTACAAGGCAAAAGCAAGGTCAACACAGGAGTGCCATGTGGAGTTAAAGCATCTAGTCAGTTCAACTGGTATCATCAACTGTGTGTGTGTGTGTGTGTGTGTGTGTGTGTGTGTGTGTTTAGGATGGTGAGACAGGGAGATGATATTGAACAAACAATTAAATTAAAATGGAAGTGATGGCATTTTCCCAGGTTTGAACTGGTAATATGTGTTATACAAATTCAAACACATTAATATAAAAAGTATTTTATGAGAATGCCAAGAGTATTCTTTAACTTATTTATAGTAGCATGTACGAGATTTCAAAGTGCATAAATGCTTCTAAGACACCCATCTTTATTGCATTTTAAATCTACAGAAAAAACAGCTTTAGAAGTAATGTCCTTCAGGGAGTCAGCTTTCCCGTCGCTGCCCTCCTTCTGGCCCTCTGCTGACTGCTTCAGAGCCTGCCATCTAGACACTGTCCTGCCTCATGGAGTCTCCAGCTATCTGGTCCCTGGGCTTTCTCCCTCAGCCACTTAACTCTTGCTTACTCTTTTTCTCTCTTTTTTTTTTTTTTTTAAGTCTTGAACTAAAAGGCTCAGTTCTAAATTTTTACGGGTTTTTTAAAAAAACTAACAATTCACATTATACTGAAAACTGCAAAGCATTCTACATATAAATGTTATTTATAAATTGCAAAATGTTATTTTTTTTTTAATCCATAAAACTTTGGAACTAAACCTTTTGAGTTAGGAAAATTCCCTGGAGAAGGGAATGGCTACCCACTCCAGTATTCTTGCCTGGAGAATTCCATGAACAGAGGAGCCTGGCAGTCTACAGTCCATGGGGTCAAAAAGACTCGGACATGATTTAGGAACTAATGTTTTCGCTTTTACTTTTCACATAAATGACCTTGTTTGATTGTCACGGAAATCTTAAGAAATACTCCTTCATTGGCTAAGGAAACTGGGACACCAAGGGAAAGCTGAAGGGCATCCCTGACTCTCACCATTGACGGTTCTTCCTCTCATCTATGCAGCATCCGATTATCCTTGCAGCCAGTGGTGAATCCTCCGTCTTATAAGGTAAGCACACATGTTCTGAGCCTCTGTTTCACAGTGTATGCTTTTGTCTGGCTTTTTTCACCCAGCATAGTTATTTTGAGATTCAGTTAATCAGTGATTAACTCCTTTTTATTGCTAAGTAGTATTTCACTGTATTGGCTTTCTAAGTGGCACCAGTGGCAAAGAACCTGCCTGCCGAGGCAAGAGACATAAGAGATTCAGATTTGATCCCTAGGTCAGGAAAATACCTTGGAGGAGGGCATGGCAACTCACTCCAGTATTCTTGCCTGGAGAATCCCAAGGACAGAGGAGACTGTGGGCTACAGTCCGTAGAGTCACAAAGAGTCGAACACGACTGAAGCAACTTAGCATACAGGCAGGCATTCCACTGTATAGAGAGACCGCAAATCGTATATTCATCTACTGATAGGCACTGAAGTGTTTGTTTTGTTTTGTTTGGCTTGTTAGCTTGTTTTTTAATCTGTCTGCATCCAGTCTTGGTTGCAGCATGCAAGTCTTTGTTGTGGGGATGAGCTCTGCAGCTGTGCCCTGCGGGCTCATCAGCGGCACTGCTCGGGCGTAGTTTCTCTGCAGCATGTGGGGCCTCAGTTTCCTGACTAGGGACTGAACCTGCGCCCCTGCACTGCGAGGCAGATGCTTAACCACTGGGCAACCAAGGAAGTCACTGGTCTATTCTTTATCTGTTTTGATTCAACATAGGACACCCAGCACTTGGTACAGCATTGAGCACACACAATTCCCTCTTTTCCAAAAATGGATGAATGGCGTAGGTTAGGTTCCTTGACTATGGAGACACAGTGATAAGTTGGGAAGCAGGAACTGGGTTTCTGATTCCCGGCTCAGTTATCGGCTTCATGTGGCAACTAAATTAAAAATTTGAAAGAACTTCTGAACTGCTGTCAGCCTCCCATATCTGTTCTGGAGATGTTGGTAATGATACCCAGCCTGTAAATCTCTTAAAGGGTCAGTCCCTCCATGCTCCACGATCAGTTGTTGGTGCATTTGGCCTAAAGAACTGTTAAAATCTGAGGTTATTTATGGGTGACTCCAGTCTTCAGGAATTTCAGTGGATCCAGTAATTGGCCTAAGAATTCGTTTTTGATGATTTAGCTGTGTGCCTAGTGAATTAATGATGACTAATGATAGGGATTTCCAACTGACACTCCCAGGTATTTAGCTGTTTTAAATAGTACATTAAATAATGTAACACTTAAAGTTCATGTGCCTTAAAAATATTTTATGAAAACCCAGGAGGTGAGCTATAAGTGTTGGATTAGTTGCACTAAGAACTGATTTTATAGCTCAGAGGTGGGGCCAGAAGCAGTTCTTTTCCTCTAAATGAACGTGCCCTTCACTAAGAACACAGGCTCATAATGACTGAATAGCTGAATATGCCTTCCAGCTCCCAAGCTTCCAAGATCCAGGGCCTAAAAGGGAGAAGAATGCAAAACTGAAATCAACCACAAGTAAACTGAGATCAGCTCAGATCAAGAGGTCTCAAAAGTATCAAGGTCATGAAAGACAAAAAGACACCTATGAACCGTCCTACCCTGAAGCCAGATGACAACTAAATGCAATTGTCGATGCCGTCTTAGGTGCTAGATCCTAGAAAGACCATTAGCGTGACAGCTGGTAAAGTCTGAAGAAGATCTGTCAGCTAATTAAAGGCATTGTGTGTACTGTTTTAACTGGTTTTGGTCACTGAACTATGGTTACATTTGTGGAAGCTAGAAGAAGAGCATATGAAAAGTTTGGGGACCATTTTTACACCCTGGTTACAAGACAAAAATTATTTCATGGTTCAGTGTGTAAAACATCCCTAAAATGAATGAATAAGCCAATAAGATGAATACATTCAAAGAGAGAGACACAATTTCTATGCAAAGAATGTTATAAATATTTAAAATTTCAGGCAGGTTTCAAAGCACAAAAAACAAGATGAAGGGAAAAACAGAACTGATCCTCTTGAGCGTAAGCTCCTCAAGAAAACTCTGTTTTATTCATGTAAGAGAAGAAAAACAGAGCCCCTGCCACTGGTCCCGGCAGATACGATAGAAGCAGCCCAGAGCAGACACCCGACCTGTTGCCCCGGGCAGCCCTGCAGACAGCAGCCTACAAGCCCTAATTCTCATAGGGCCTGTTGGGTACAGGCTTCTTTTTTCCTCTTTAGAGTTGTCTTACACGTTCTAGCTCCTTTGCCTTTCCATGAACATTTTAGAATAATACTGTCTCTAACTACAAAATAGTCTTGCTGTCATTTTGATAAGAACTAAATTAAATCTGTATATCAACTTTGGGAGAACTGACTTCCTAACTGCATTGAATCTATCAGTTCATTAACTTGGAATATCTCTCCATTTTTTAGATGTCCTTTGATTTCTTTCATCACTGTCTGGCTGTTTTGAGCATATGAATCCTGCATATGTCTTGCTAGATTTACATCAAAATATTTTAATTTTTTTTAACAATTGTAAACAGTATTGTATTTTTAATTTCAAGTTCCACATGTTAATTGCTAGTGTATAGAAATACAACAGATTTTTTATGTTGACCTTGTATCTATACTGAAGTCACTAAACAGTTGTAGGAGTTATTTTGCAATATTGGGTTGACCAAAAAGTTCATTCAGATTTTCCTCTAAATTCAGATGATCTTAAATGGAAAAATCTCAATGGATTTTTTGACCAACCCAATACATTCCTTGTGATTTTTTTGTGAAACAACATGTAATCTGAAAACAAGAATGCTTTTGTTTCCTCCTTTCCAATGTAGACACCATTTAGTTCCTTTTCTTCCTTACTGCACTGGCCAGAACTTCCAGTTCTATGTTGAATAGTTGTGAGAGTGGGTATCCTGGCTTGTTCCCCATCCTAAAAGGAAAGTATCCACTTTTCATCATTACAACTGGTGCAGCTATAGGATTTTTTTATGAACATTCTTCTACTAGATTGTAGTTTTCCTCTACCCCTATTTTGCTGATTGTTTTAGGATGAATGGCTTTTAGATTTTGTCAAGTATTCATCCTCAACTGAATGATATGATCATGTGACTTTTCCCCTTTAACCTGTTAACATGGTAGATTCAGTTCAGTTCAGTTCAGTTCAGTCGCTCAGTCCTGTCCGACTCTTCGAGACCCCATGAATTGCAGCACGCCAGGCCTCCCTGTCCATCACCATCTCCCGGAGTTCACTCAGACTCATGTCCATCGAGTCAGTGATGCCATCCAGCCATCTCATCCTGGGTCGTCCCCTTCTCCTCCTGCCCCCAATCCCTCCCAGCATCAGAGTCTTTTCCAATGAGTCAACTCTTCCCATGAGGTGGCCAAAGTACTGGAGCTTCAGTTTTAGCATCATTCCTTCCAAAGAAATCCCAGGGTTGATCTTCAGAATGGACTGGTTGGATCTCCTTGCAGTCCAAGGGACTCACAAGAGTCTTCTCCAACACCACAGTTCAAAAGCATCAATTCTTTGGCTCTCAGCTTTCTTCACAGTCCAACTCTCACATCCATACATGACCACAGGAAAAACCACAGCCTTGACCAGATGGACCCTTGTTGACAATGTAATGTCTCTGGTTTTTAACATGCTGTCTAGGTTGTTCATAACTTTCCTTCCAAGGAGCAAGTGTCTTTTAATTTCATGGCTGCAATCACTATCTGCAAGTGATTTTGGAGCCCAGAAAAATAAAGTCTGACACTGTTCCCACTGTTTCCCCATCTATTTGCCATGAAGCGATGGGACCAGATGCCATGATCTTAGTTTTCTGAATTTTGAGCTCTAAGCCAACTTTTTCCCTCTCCTCTTTCACTTTCATCAAGAGGCTTTTTGGTTCCTCTTCACTTTCTGCCATAAGGGTGGTGTCATCTGCATATCTGTGGTTATAGATATTTTTCCCAGAAATCTTGATTCCAGTTTGTGCCCAGCATTTCTCATGATGTACTCTGCGTAGAAGTTAAATAAGCAGGGTGAGAATATATAGCTTTGATGTACTCCTTTTCCTATTTGGAACCAGTCTGTTGTTCCATGTCCAGTTCTAATGTTGCTTCCTGACCTGCATACAGGTGTCTCAAGAGGCAGGTCAGGTGGTCTGGTATTCCCCTCTCTTTCAGAATTTTCAGCAGTTTATTGTGATTCACACAGTCAAAGGCTTTGGCATAGTCAATAAAGCAGAAGTAGATGTTTTTCTGGAACTCTTCTTGCTTTTTCCATGATCCTGCAGATGTTGGCAATTTGATCTCTGGTTCCTCTGCCTTTTCTAAAACCAGCTGGAACATCTGGAAATTCACGGTTCAGGTATTGCTGAAGCCTGGCTTGGAGAATTTTGAGCATTACTTTACTAGCGTGTGAGGTGAGTGCAACTGTGCGGTAGTTTGAGCACTCTCTGGCATTGCCTTTCTTCTGTTCTAGTTCTGTGGAAAATGCCATTCGTGGTTTGACAGCGATTGCACTGAATCTGTAGCTTGCCTTGGGTGGTATAGTCATTTTGAAAATATTGTTTCTTCCAGTCCACAAACATGGTATATCTTTCCATCTGCTTATGTCTTCTTTGATTTCTTTCATTGGCATCTTACAGTTTTCAGAGTACAAGTCTTTTGTTTTAGAGTGCAAGTTTATTCCTAGATAGTTTATTCTTTTTGATGCAATAGTAAGTGGAATTGCTTCTAGAATTTCTCTTTCTGATTTTTCATTGTTAGTGTATAGAAATGCAACAGATTTCTGTGTACTAATTTTGTTACCTAAAACGTCACCAAATTCATTGATGAGCTTTAGTAGTTTTCCGGTACTCTCTTTAGGATTGTCTATGTACAGTATCATGTCATCTGCAAACAGCAATTGTTTAACTTCTTTTCCAATTTTGATTCCTTTTACTTGCTGTAAAAGGAGTGCTACAGCTAGGACTTCCAAAACTACGTCGAATTAAAGTGACAAGAGTGAACGTCTTTGTCCTGTTCCTGATTTTAAAGGGAATGCTTTCAGCTTTTCACCATTGAGTATGACGCTAGCTGTAGGTTGGCTCTATACGGTCTTTATTCTGTTGAGGTACGTACCCTTCAGGCACACTTTCTGGAGAGTTTTTACCATAAATGAGTGCTGAATTCTGTCGAAAGTTTTTCCCACATCTATTGAGATGATCATATTGTTTTTATTCCTCAGTTTGTTGATGTGGTGTATCACATTGATTGATTTGTGGACGCTGGAAAATTCTTGCATCCCTGGAATGAATCCCACCTAATCATGGTGTATGATCTTTTTAATGTATTGTTGGATACAGGTTGCTTATTTTGTTGAGGATTTTTGCATCTATGCTCATCAGTGATCCTGGCCTGTAATTTTCTTTTCTTTTTTTTTTTTTTGAGGTATCTTTGTCTGGTTTTGATATCAGGGTGATGGTGATGGTCTCTTTTAAATTTCACTTACTGTTGTCATTATACAAAAATAATCTTATTCATGCATATTACCCCAGAATGATCTTTTAAAGCATAAAAATGACTGTGTGATTACTCTGCTTCTATCTTTCAGTTACTTCCAATCACCTGTTGGGAAAAGATCAAAGCCTCTTTCTGACCCAGGTCATGGCATACCCTGGCCCCTGCCTTCCTCCCCACCCCATCCTAGGCTGTTTTTTCCTCATCCTCTATGCCCCTTCACCTTGTTCTCTACCTCCGACACTTTCCCCACCTTTTACCAAATTAATTACTACATACCCTTCAGATCTTGGCATAAGTTTCCACTCTACACCAACTTGAGTCCAGCTCTTTTTATTTAGCCATTATAGCTGTATATCAATTTCCTCTGCACACAACTTATATGTGATATTTAATGTCTTCCTCTCCCACAAGATGTCAAGCTTCACGTGACAGGGACCATGGCCACCCCCTTACCTGGTGAACAGAAGGAGTCTAAATACTTGGGGAAAAAATGTAGCAAAGAAAGTCTAAGTGGAGGGGTAAGCAAAGGTACACAGGTGGTTTCAGGGGTCATTGTACTGGGCGACAAAGGGCAGAGTTTTGATTTTCAGACGGAATAAGGAGTGCTCTGGCTTATAGACAAAGGGAGCCTCTGGCTTCTGTACGGAGAAGGCTCCTGAACTTGCTTTTATCAATTGTTATAAACTTACATATGCGTTAATACTTAACGTCTTTTCTCCCGTGTTTTTCTCTGTAAGGTGATCTTTAAGTAGCAAATATGCTTATTACTCATTTATATGTGTGTATACACGTTGATTTGATCTTCAAGGTCAGCTTTCAGAAATAAAAAAGACAGCTAATGGGGCTTCCTTGGTGGCTCAGTGGTGAAGAACCCACCTGCCAGTGCAGGAGACACGGGTTCAATCCCTGCTCCAGGGAGATCCCACATGCCATGCAGCAACTAAGCCCCTGCACCTCAACTACTAAGCCCCGGAACCGCAACCACGTGCTGCAGCTACCGAAGCCAGAGAGCTCTAAGGCCCGCGCTCCACAACAAGAGCAGTGCATGGCAAGGAGGAGCCCGTGCACACAGCTAGGGAGGTGCCCTTGCTCCCCACAGCTGGAGAAAAGCCACGCAGGATTGAAGACCCAGCTCAGCCAAAAAATAAATAAATAAAATTATTTTTTCTTAATGCAGCTAACAGAACATCTTGGTGATCTCAGAAAGTTAAGATCAGAAATTATATTCCAAAATTTTCTTGATGACTTTGCAAAGCCGAATCTCAGATCTTTTTAAATCTGTTGTGTTATCTCGTGTAGCTGTGTTTGATTCTGATGAAATCTCTCTTACTCATCTTCTATGAGTCAACACTTTCCTGAAACTGCTCTTGTCTTCTGTTCCACTCTATCCTTTTGTCTTTCCCACACCCTACTCACAGGCCTACTCAAGGGTCCCACCCCCTGACCTTTGCCCCTCTTCACTCTTCCTGCCCCAGGCTGACCATCTCTTCATCCAGCATCCCCAGGGGGGTAACTCCCTCCCTGGTGACTCTCAATGATCCTGACCTCTGGGATCCCTGGCCAGGGGCCAAGTTCTGCAGCTGCCTTCAGGCCCCCAGGATCTCCCAAGTCCTTTTATTCAGAACCCTCTGCAGTCTGCTCCATTGTAATATAGGATGGATAGAGAAATCCCTGGGTATGTCATATGTAGATGGTCAGATTTCATTGCTATTATTTCCCCCATAAAAACTTGTCCTGAAGAAAAGATGAGTCCCAATACACTGAGCACAGTTCAGCTCTACCTCTGGGAAGGAGCTATTTTCTTCTACTCCAAGAGCAAGAGTCCTGAGAAAATGATTTACATTTCCCTAAGAAAATAAATCTCAGTTCAAGCTCAGAAGCATTTAACCACAGGTTCGTCATAAGCATTTAAAAGATATTGATTACCCGGGTAACATCGACATCCATTTCTCCCCAGTTACTGAGTACTCCACTGATTCAAAGGAATGTGCACATTGGAATAATAACTAGCCTGTGACCACAAACTAACATTTCTCATTTTCTCCTTATTGCAAGATGAGCTAAAATAGGTGTGTGTGTAGTGTAAGGTTCAGAAGTTTTTTTAACAGTTCCAGCTGCTCTCATTTGCTCTCTTAAATCTCTCCATTGTTTGTCTTTCTAGATGCGTGGGTTCCCTGTGCACATGTCAGCAACTCCAAAATTTACATTTCTAGCCTTGACTTGTCTCCAGAATTCTACACCCCAAGTTCTGTCTGCTTGACAGAGCTTCCTGCTTGAAAATTAACTGAATTCCTTGAAAGCAAGAGCAATATCAGATTCTGTTTTATATCCTCCATACTTAGTACAAGGCCTACTACAGAGCAGACACTCACAGATGTTAAGAAAATGAATAGATGTTTTGCAAAATTGCAAGATTGTGGAATAACACCGGTGGAAAGCACTAAAAGTCAAATAAGTTGGCACAGGTAACTGTTACCTTTTTAAGTAACAAAAGCAACAGCCGACACTTGCATCACACTTGAAGATATGTTAAAACTGAAATAATGGATCAATATCTTAAACTTAATTTATCACTGCCTTACTCAATGTGGCTGCAAACTTAGCTGTTACTCCTACAAACTGATAACTTTACTCCAGTCCCCGTCTCTGGGACACACGATCTTTATTTCTTTGCTTCTTTGTAATCCTTTTCTTCTAACATGTATTCCTATTTACTCTTATTTAAATTTTCTTCAGAGTGATCCATCTACACTCCCATTTTCTATATAAAGCATTCCCTTAGCCTTGAAGCCAACATATCCCTCTTTATCTTCTCAATTCATAAAACCAATGGTCTAACCTCCTAATGGAGAATCAAGATATAGTCATATGTCTAAATTCAAGCTCTAGCACATTCTATGCAAACCTTTCAGTTACTTAACTTTCCTGAACTTTGTTTCCTAATCTGTGAAGAGGTTCTAATATCCACCTCAAAAGATTCTCAAAGGTTACATGAAATAATGTTTATAAAGAACTTAGCTAGCATGTCTTAAGTACTTAATGAAGAGTAACTATACTGTTACTATATAGCATATAATATTTGTCACCATATTTTGATGTGGACTTTCAATATATATGTCATAACTCCCTAAATTGTATGTATTTCTTTGTAATTCTTTTATCATTAAGAGCTGTGCCTTACTGATGTCCTTGCTGATTTATTTAATCATGACAGTTATTGTTGCTGTTATTGTTATTATAACAGGCTTGTATAATATTTTACAGCGTATAAAGCAGACTTTGATGAACATTATCCCAATTTATCTTTATAGTCATCTAGTTAAATAGGCCAGGCAAATATTGTTAGAACCTATAATTTACTGGATAAAAAATATTTCAGGGGACTCTCACTTGCATTCAAATTGAATTATCTAGTACTACACTTGTTCTTCCACTGTAAACATGTATAAACCTAGACAAAATGTATGAAACAAGTGTTTTTAGTTACTGGAAAATAGGCATACAAAACTGTAATCACTGAAAAAACAAGAGCAAGTAATATGAGCATGACCGTTTGACCAGCTTTCTTCCTGTAAGCGATTTCTGGAGCTTGACACAGGACAAGGGAACCTAGGCAGAGCGTGGCAGTCTCAATGAATTGAGAATACAGACGTCTGAACTCAGGGAGGCTAAAGCAATATAACGAATATATCAGACAAAGTACAGGAGAAGACAGAGCTGCACAGAGAAAATGTTTCAGAGATTTGAATAGGGCTACCCTTGAATTTTTGCTGAATATTAAGTGTCCATAATAATATGGACATTGCTAGCATAATAGGTAGAGAAGGAACTGGCAACCCACTCCAGTACTCTTGCCTGGAGAATCCCATGGACTGAGGGGCCTGATGAGCTGCTGTCCATGGGGTCACACAGAGTCAGACATGACTGAAGCGACTTAGTATGCATGCATGCATTGGAGAAGGAACTGGCAACCTGCTCCAGTATTTTTGCCTGGAGAATCCCAGGGACAGAGGAACCTGGTGGGCTGCCGTCTATGGGGTTGCATAGAGTCAGGCACGACTGAAGAGACTTAACAGCAGCAGCATAATAGGAAAATATTATGAATGATTTTATGCCAATAAATTTAATGGCAGAGGTGACATAGCCAAATTTCTTGAAAAACAAAAATTGTCAAAACTCAAGAATTAAATCATCTTTATAGCTTTACATCTAATAAAGAAGTTGAGGCTGATGGAGAAGTCATATATCTTGAAATTGACAAACATCCATTTATCGAGCCTTATGGGCTTCCCTGGTGGCTCAGTGGTAAAGACTCCGCCTGCCAATGCAGGAGATGTGGGTTCTTCCCCGGGTTGGAAAGATCCCCTGGAGGAGGAAATGGCAACCCACTCCAGTATTCTTGCCTGGGAATCCCCAGGGACAGGGGAGGCTGCTGGGCTACAGTCCATGAGGTCGCAAAGAGTCAGACATGCCTGAGCGAGCACAGCACAGCACACCAGATGAGTCGGACACGACTTGGCAGCTAAACGCCAAACAACGTGGACTGTACACCTAAAATGGGTACCTTTATTGTATTGTAAATTATACTTCAGTCACGTTGATTTAAAAGGGGGGAAGGGAGGGACGGAAGCGTAGAGGATTTAGGTAGTGTACTGAAGACCAGGCCCAAAGCAAGGTGCTCTGATTCCCAGTAGACCGCTTTCCCCACCAGACCACCGTGCATTGGTATTACCGTGGGGGGAATGTAGTCCTTACGCTCCTTGAGATGAGAAAAAAACAGTCACATCTGTTCAGAAATTGCCACTGGTCATCTGTTTCTAACCTAATTTCCCAAACTTTAATTCAGTCTGCATTCCAATCTCTGCTCAGGGCAACACACACATAAACCCGGGGGAGAGCGCCTAGGCTGGGGTGGACCTGATGGCTGCCTGTGGGAGTGCAGGTACTTGGGACCTCTGCTTCGCCCCTCATCGCTCTGCACCCCACTCCTCCACGTCCCCCCGGAGCTGGAGCTAGCACTCTGCTCTCCCAGTTCACGGTCCTGGGCTCTTGCCGCTACACTAGAACCAACATCAGCTGTGAATTAGTGGTGTTCAGCCCTAAACTCACAGTTTATATGGATGTATGCTTTGGAGATACTGGACTGAAACGGATGTCCAATTCATTCCACAGCTTCAAGGCAGAAAGCCCTGCCTCTGCTTTATCCTTCTCCCATTAACATATATATTAACCAGATTAGCAAGCTATCAGCAGCACTCAGTCCTGGGAGCCTGGTATAGTTCATTCGGGGCATTTCACTGTCTCCTGACTGTGCATTTCAGAGAGAGAGAGGGAAGCTGAAAAGAGAGGCAAGAGGGTTAACATAGGGCATGGGCAAGGACACGTGCGCCAGGATGGGATAGCACAGGGTCTGAGGAACGTGGGGGACCCAAGGCATCTAAGAGAGAGCACTGAAAGCTGGGGGAAGGAAAAACGCCTCAAGCAAGCAGCTGCTAACTCTCGTGTTTCCCTTAGAGCAGGAGACGGGGCGGTTTGGCAGAAAGTACAAGACTTTCAAAACCAGACGACTCTTGTTCAAGTGCTGCTTAGTTTCTGAGTAGACTTGAGCAGGTGACTTAAGCCCTCTGAACTTCCATTTCCTCACTCTGCCATGAAAATAAAGTCTTCCTCGTGTCATTAGAAGACCTAAAGGGCCATGAAAAAGA
The DNA here is from genome assembly GCA_006410935.1 of Redunca redunca. NCBI lineage: Eukaryota > Metazoa > Chordata > Mammalia > Artiodactyla > Bovidae > Redunca > Redunca redunca. Next base: position 97,604 of record SJYQ01003915.1, on the reverse strand, counting down.
CACATGAAAAAGGCACAATGACTGTTTTGTTCTTCCCTTTCTTCTTTTTTCCTCCATTCCCTCTTCCTAACTCCCTCGATATATGAAAAGTAGAGATCAAAAAGACCCTAAAATCCTCTGTGACAACACCCTCCTTTTACAGGTGAGAGAAGCAAAGGACTGCCTGTGATCCCACCACTGACCATTGGCGGAGCTGTGATCCCTGAATACAGTGTGATCCCTGAATACAGTGTGATCCCCTGAATATGGTGTGATCCCTGAATATAGTGTGATCCCTGAATATAGTGTGATCCCCTGAATACAGTGTGATCCCTGAATACAGTGTGATCCCTGAATACAGTGTGATCCCTGAATATAGTGTGATCCCCTGAATACAGTGTGATCCCCTGAATACAGTGTGATCCCCTGAATACAGTGTGATCCCTGAATACAGTGTGATCCCTGAATACAGTGTGATCCCCTGAATACAGTGTGATCCCCTGAATACAGTGTGATCCCTGAATATAGTGTGATCCCTGAATACAGTGTGATCCCTAAATATAGTGTGATCCCTGAATATAGTGTGATCCCTGAATACAGTGTGATCCCTGAATACAGTGTGATCCCTAAATACAGTGTGATCCCCTGAATACAGTGTGATCCCTGAATACAGTGTGATCCCTGAATACAGTGTGATCCCTGAATATAGTGTGATCTTTCCACACCAGGGCTGTGGGGTGGGGTGGGGGAGCATGTAATTGACTTAGAAATTCTAAGTCCCAGTTTCCAAAATGCATATGTGCATGAGGAGAAGTGGGCAACAGATGAGATGGTTGGACAGCATCACTGACTCCATGGACGTGAAATGGAGAAAACTCTGGGAGATGGTGAAGGACAAGGAAGCCCAACGTACTGCAGCCCCTGGGGCTGCAAAGAGTCTGGATACAACTGAGCAACTGAACCACAAAGGACACTGATCGGGAAACAACTGGAATGGGGATGCATGGGAGGATTCAGAGACCTCCAGTTTTCCCAGCCCCCAGTTCACTCTTGGCCCTTCTTGCCTCCCTTGCCAGCCTCTTCTTCCTTGTCTGATTAGGTGCTTTGTGTCTGGTCTGAGAACACTGCTGTCTTCTCCCAGAGGCCATTAATAATCTTGGAAGAGGGAACCAGACTCTCACCATGCTCTGTCCCCACCCCATACACAGATTCTCCATATCCTGAGACCTGTCCCCACCCCATACAGTTTCTTGATATCCTGAGCCCTATACCTGAAGTGGGAGAGCAGCACATTCCAGAAGAGGAGGGATATTTACAAGGTCAAATCCAGTAAGAGATTTCCCCACCAGAAGATTTGCAGGACTGTACTCAGTTATATTACAAAGGTCTGAATATGCATGAAGAAAGGGATCACAGGGGCTTACTGGCCATGGAGGAGGGAACATCACTTTGATCAAGGTAAATTTGGATGCACCAGGCAGTGACTCTGGCTGCAGTGATGCTAGCTTGAGCAGCGGAGAGTGGTTCTATTAGCTTGCTTTGCTGGCTAAGGAAGACTTGAGATCAATTAGGACTGTAGCCTAGGGAAAGCTGAGATGCCGGAAATGGTGAGGTTCAATTACAGAAAAGAATTCAAAGATGTCAAGAGAGAGGAATGTGGCTGTAGTTTTAGGCCTATAGATGATCTCATCATCAAGGCCTGAGACAGACACTGGTAAAGGAAATGCCAGCATCTTTGAGAAGCAGTGCAGTGGCTATTTTGTAAGGGTTTGGGATAGTGTTAGAAACAGGACCCCTTGATTACAATGAAGAGTCCCAAGGTGGCAAAGGGCAAGTAGTTACGCTAGAACAGTCAGATACAAATGAATGTGGTTACTTTAACAGACATTAGGGCTCATGAGAATAGATGGACCTGGTGAGATTTTAGGGTGTGGTAGATTGGTCATGGAGATTCTGGGCCAGCTTGATGCATACAACTGAAAAAAATTTCAAGTCTTTTGAATCAAGGCTACCACCATATCTAAAAGTCTGAGTCATTTCTTTTTTAAAATTTGTATTGGAGTATAGTTGATTTTCAATGTTGTGTTAGTTTCAGGTGTACATCAAAGTGAATCTCTTATGCATATACATATATCCACTCTCTTTTCAACTTTTTCCCTTAAAGGCCATTACAGATTATTGAGCAGAGTTCCCTGGGCTCTACTGTAGGTCCCGGGTTCTAGGTCCCTAATGGCATTATTTCATTATTTTTTAATGGCTGAGTAATATTCCCTTGTCTATACATATCACATCTTCTTTATCCGTTCCCCCCATCGATGGACATTTAGGTTGCTTCCATGTCTTGGTATTGTAAATAGTGCTGCAATGAACATTGGGGTACATGTATACTTATGAATTATGGTTCTTTCTTGATATATGCCCAGGAGTGGTGTTGCTGCATCATATGGTAGCTCTAAACCCCAGTCAATTCGCAGAATCATATCCTCTACTGACAGGAAAAGGAAAATGCCTAAGGAGTCAAGTTCTACTAATGCTGCAAGTGTGTTCTGTAAATTTTCCTCCTTGCCTTCCCCAAAGGTACCTGTGTCTGTTTATATGTCACTGTACTGGGGAAGGGCTTCCCTGGTGGCTCAGATGGTAAAGAATCTGCCTGCAACGTGGGAGACCTGGGTTGGGAAGATCCCCTGGAGGAGGGCATGGCAACCCACTCTAGTATTCTTGTCTGGAGAATCCCCATGGATAGAGGAGCCTGGTGGGCTGCAGTCCATTGGGTTCAAAGAGTCAGACATGACTGAGTGGCTAAGCACAGCCCAGCACACCAGGGTAAGGAAAATGCCTAAACTTTTCAGAAAGATCTGGGTACTGACTTCAATAATACTATGAAAGCAGGGAGACTAGTGGGGATCAGGTAGTAACTGAATTTTGGAGAGAGTGTTTTGACCTTTTGGGGTTTTTTTGATGGAGGGAAAATATAATAGAAATGGAAAAAAGTGCAAAGATCATGATGAGTTTTCACTCGTGTAACAGCATCCATCCTCCCTTCCCATCGCTGAGTCCCTCCCTCACCTGCAGCTCTGCCTCTCAGTCTCCCTTCTCCCTCCCATCCCAGAGTCTTTGAAGTCTCTACTCTCCGTCTGAACATTCCTCTCAGCCCCTCCCACCCCTTCATCTAACTAATCCCACCTCATCCTTCATAACTCAGCTCAGGCAGGGTCCCTTCCCTAAGAAACCGTGGCTGCCCCTGAATCTAGGTCAGCCTCCTTGCTTCAGCAGCACCATGCAATCATGTTCCTCTCCTTCAGAGCACTTTCCCCAGCTTGCCTCTGTACGTTCATGTAGGTGACTTGGTTACCGGTTCTTCCACCAGACGATCAGCACCGCAAGAACAGATTTTAGCCAGACCATAAAAGCTGGCTTAGGAGTCTGAAAAAAAAAAAAAAGATTGTGATAAAAAGGGAAAATTGAAGCATCTCACTGCTCTTTGTTTTGGCATCCTGTGTACTTGCAGGCCTAGAAGGGACTGATGGAAGGGTTTGTAGGCTGAGAGACTGGACTTTAACTGGTCGGCAGAACTCTAATAAACCTTTGTTTCAAGTCTTTTATTTTGCCATACTTCCCTTTTAACAAAGTTTAAGGAAATAACTCACCCTGAACTACAACAGTGTACTGCCAAAGAGCTATCAAATAAGAAAGGCACGTGTTTCCTGAATTTGGGTGAATGAACCGCAGCACTCACTTAAAAGCCTTTTTTTTTTTTTACTAGTAGGGAGGATGCAAAGGAGGTTTTCCTTCACAATGTTATTTTTCTTGTGAAAACATTTGGTGCCACCTGCTGGCAAAATCCACACTGACTTCTGAGCATTCACAGAATGTATTAATAAATACGTCTCTCAAATGAACTAGATATGGAAAACCTTGATATGGATTATCTGGTACATTTCTAATACAAGGAATTTACATTTCTTACTGAAAAAAATTCCCATCTGCCATAGCCCCACCACTTGGGGCAATTTGTGTTCCTGCAGAGGTGTCTTCCTCTAAGTGAAAACTTTCTTTAAAATAATAAAGTTTAATGCATCTCATGTTTGACCTAAAAGAAGGACAAATGAGAGAAAGAAAAGGAATTGCCCAGAAATTCTTCAGGTCCCTTCCAAACTCTAGCATCCTAGGATGCCAAGAAGGTTTGAGAATGTTTCTGATAAGAATGCCTGGCCCAAGCATTCTCACCCTATTGGTCAGTCCTCACTTGGAGCAAAGGTTCATGTTCCATACCTTTGAATAAAACATAAATAGACCCAATGAATCCCTGTGATGTTTTATGAACTGGAAATGTACTTCTTAACCTTTCATGCCTGAATATAAGAAAAACAAGAAGAGTGATATTTAATGTCTTAACAAACTCATGCCAGGTTACCAGTTTTAACTAGCTGACATAATTAACACAAATTATGTTTCAGGGAATAATTAACACAAATTATGTTTCAGGGAAATTCACCCCTTTATGAATCGACTGTGTTTTAAAATCTCCACATGCGCAAGCCATATGTGTGAATTACAGGGGGGAAACGTAATTTTCCTGGAAATGTGTAGGTTGATAAACAGAAACATGCCCTGTCTGCCTGATACTCCAGAGGAACATTCATGGCAAAAGAGTTAGTGTGCCAGCCCGACGAAGTGTGATCCTAGGTATCAGCCAGAAGAGAAAAACGTCTATAGGAACTGAAGTCAATCCTTGAGAGAGAACAGCCCCCAGAAACAGCCCAGCAAGAACCTGCATTCTCTGATATTTTAGTTCAAGCCTCTGGCTTCCCTTATGGCTCAGATGGTAAAGAATCTGCCTGCAATTCAGGAGACCGGGGTTCGATCCCTGGGTCAGTCAGGAAGGAAACAGCAACCACTCCAGGATCCACGCCTAGAGAAAGAATTCCATGGACGGAGGGGCGCGGCGGGCTACGGTCCATGGGGTCCCAAAGAGTTGGACACGACTGAGCGACTGACACTTTCTCTTTTTACAGACAAACAAATGGAGGTCCCAAGAGTTTAGGTGACTTTTTCACGGGCCTTTATCAAGTCAGAGAAGAGCCAAAGGTGGGTGCCTGACCTGTGCTTGCTGTTTCTCCCTCTCCATCACTCTGGCTCTAACCAGTGTCCTCTTTTTGGTGATGCAAAATGCAGAGGTGGTGGGAGAGGTGGCAAAAGCCCCTCTGGAGTGTATATAATATTCATCACTTAGACCGAATATCTTTCTCCTTCAAATAAATAAATTAAGCTCTGAATGTAAAATAAAGGGGGAAGGAAGAAAACCCCGTCCCAGTGAGGCAGAGGGAAAGCGACAAAGTGAACACTGATGTCCATGTTATTAGGCATCTACTGCGGCCCAGGCACCTTCCACACTTTGTCTTCAAGAATCATGAACACTCTTCAGTACAGCGTGACCACACTGCATAAAGTTCTGCTTCAAGAACCTAAGGAGGTGCAGTTTCTAGTAAGTCAGATTAATACAGAGAGCTGCCCCAGGCAGCGTAAACCCAGTAGCTGTTGAGCTCAACATTTGCCTTTAAAATGAGAATTATTGACTTGGGGTGTAGAGTCCAGTTCAAGCATGAGTCAGGCAGCCTAGCAGACCTGGTTTGTTTTTAGCCAAGTGTCGGGGAGGGGGTGTGCTCAGCAGTAAAGCATGTCACAGAGGATGTAGACACAAACACACACACACACACACACACACACACACACACTCATCCGCCTAGTACAGCTGGCCCAGGCATCTCTCGCCTGACAGAGGAGGGGCTGTTTTCGACCCCTACACATCCTTAAGGAATTCCATCCTTGTAGAGTTCATAGACAGGAAATGACCTTGAGGGAAGTCACTCGATGCCATTCTTTGAATGTTCTGCGGTCAGCTCCCAAAACTGTCAGCAATGAGGTAGTGAGTGTCTACTTCAGCTGTACCAACAGGGGCCACCAAAGAATCTCAGGAAAGAAGAAAGCTGGGAATCATCGTAATTCACACTTGGACCAAATATGGCAGCTCCAGCAGGCAGCTGATGGGTATTCTGAACTAGGCAACCTCAAGCTCAAACTCAAGAGCTGCCGTTTTTCAGCGCAGGACATTATAGATCGTATATAACATCTCAGTTTTCCCATCTGCTTGGGCTGGGGGTGCGGGGGCGCGGCGGGGGCGGTCCTCAGAGCGTGATAAAACTAGTCAGTCTTTGATACATGCTGCTTCTCACTCTGTCTCTCCAACCCCCTTGATGTGGTGAGAATTCACCAGTTTCTACCCAAACCGAAGACTAAGGCCCATACAAAGGGATCGCCAGCCCAGCTTCCCTGTTGCTGAGGTCACACTGATGCTAAACGGAGCAAATGAGCAAGTTTGACATCTAATACAAAAGTGCTTACATCAGAGTCTCGAAAGGCTTCATTTCCCTCCCAAAACTTAAGAATCACTATAACTCGTCCCCGCAGCTCCCAGCACTTCCCCTCTTCTCCTTGGCAGCGGTCGTCACCTCTCCCGAAATACCTGAGAACATCCCCTCCGCCTCCCGGCCTGCAGCTGCCCGCCCCCCACTCTCCCCTCTGCTGCCAGAGTGGGCTCCCTGACACGTCAGTCCTTGCGCACAAAGCCTGGATTTTATTCGGGGGTCCACAACTCCCCTGCCTGCCTTGTGTGGAGGAAAGATGTCCTTCCCTCCATCTCCTGAAGTGTGACTGATTGGTCTAAGAGTCAGACCATCTGCTGATCTGCGTCGCAATTCTGAGCATTGATCTGTGAGAGAAGGTTTTTGGCTTTTTCTCGAAACATTCTTCATTGCTCTTATCTATAGGCCACGAAATATTCATAACTATCATGGTACAATCCCCCTGCCTAATTCATGGACGTTTGATCCCCGCGAGACTGTAAGCTCGTGGAGCAGAAATTTCCTTATGCTACTTTTCAATTCGTTCCTACTATATTGTATAATAATAGATAAAGAAGATTCTAGTTTACAATAAAGATAAAATCCACTTGATGATTATGTTTGGCTCCAAATTCTCATGTGGTGTCTTCCGGAATATGGTGTCAGGCTAGATTTCACGCTTCTTCGCAAATTAGGAGATGGTTCCTAAGTGATACACACAAGGAGACCTCTCTCCGGGATGTTATGGTCACACCCAATCAAGGTTTTAGGACACCAAAGACAGAGAGACTTTCAACACCCTGTCTTCTCAGCAGAGACAAGGTCACATACTGGCCTGAGTTATCAAAGTCAAGAAGACAGGTAGTCAGAAGGGATCCTGGCAACACCCGCAAGAAGGTGAAATGGACGTAAGATACAAGGTCGTCTCCCCTCATCACCCAAATCATTAAATTAAAAATCCCGCCTGTCCCTACATAGTCCAGAGAACAAATTAGCCGCCTTGTGTACAGACCATCTGCAATTAGGGGCAGCAGCATGGCTTCTGTTCCTGTAATTACAACTTCTCCTGTGTGGACAGACAGATCCCTCATTGTGTCTGGAACAAGCACTGCATTCCAAACACTAAGCAAGCCAAAGTAGCACACCCCAGGGCCGGCTCTTTCAATAGTCTATCGCTCAGCAGCTCCTCCCGCAGCCAGCTCAAGGACCCGGTTTCCTGCCATTGTTAGCGAATTCAGCCTGGAATTCCATCCAAATGGATTTGACCCCTTCACTAAACAGCAGTGCATGTTTCCCTGATTAGTATATTCCTGTGTTTAGACGGGAAGTGGCAGGATTGGGGGAAGTGGAGGGAGAAAGACAAGAAAAATAACAAGGGGAAAAAAAATACTTCATTCTATTCATGCTATAATGATAACAACTTGGAACTCTGGCTTCATCCACTAGTGTAATAAAAGTGCTCACCCATGCATAAGTACACATACGTCTACCAAAAAGCCCATGTTATACAGGAAAGTAACTGGACTGAGCATGAGCAAGCATACTGGGCCTCATTAATGAACAGTTATTGCTCACCAGGCTCTGAGCATTCTAAGCAAGAGAATGCAGAAAATTATAAACTACAGTCTCTTGTGGGTGTCCTTTTCTATGTGAGTTCTGTTCCCTAAGGATATTATTTCTTCTCGCAATGATGCTAATTAGGGGACCTTTGATACCAGGCAAGTGGAATGATTCCTAGTCTTACAAGATTGCAAGGGCCCTTCTCCACAACGTGCCTTCAGGCACTGCACTCTACTTTTTTGTTTTTGTTTTTTTTTCTATAATATGAAAGCATTTATCAATTTTATTGTCTTTTAGGGGATTCCCTGGTGGTCCAGTGGTTTGGACTCCTTGCTTTCACTGCCAAGGCTCTGGTTGATCCCTGGTCAGGGAACTAACATTTTAAGCTGCTCAATGCAGCCAAATTAAAAAAAAAAAAATTATTGTCCTTTATATCTAGTTGAACCTGCCTCATATAGATCAATACACTATATGCTCTTCAGCAAATATTTAATTATCACATGTATAATAAGGTCTTGGGCTTTGCAGGTGGCTCAGTGGGAAAGAAACCACTTGCACAAGGGTTCAATCCCTGAGTCTGGAGGATCCTCCTGGAGGTGGAAATGGCAACCCACTCCAGTATTCTTGCCGGGGAAATCCCAGGGACAGAGGAGCCTGGCTACAGACTATGGGGCTGCAAAGAGTTGGATACAGCTGACAGACTTGAACACACACACACACATTTAATAAGGTCTGTATGTAAATGACTCAAAGGTATATAAGATATAATTCACATTTAAAAGCCTATGAAGTTATAACACATTTAAACTTAATGTTCCTTCAAGACACCATCAAGAAAGTGAAAAGACAACCCGCAGAATGGGAGAAAAATTTTGTACATCACATATCTGATAAGGAATTTGGATCTAAAATATTTAAAGAACTGTTATGACTCGAGACAAATCACATAGTTAAAAGTGGGAAAGAATCTGAATAGACATTTCTCCAAAGAAGACACACAAACAGCCACCACGCACATAAAAGATGCTTAATATTGCTAGTTATCAGAGAAACACAAATCAAAACCACTGCATATCTGCTCAAAAGTGTGTTTTTTTTGCTCAGTCGAGTCTGACTTTTCCTGTTCCCATGGACTGTAGTCCACCAGGCTCCTCTGTCCATGGAATATTCTATGCAACAGTACTGGAATTCCCTTCTCTAGGGGATCTTGCCAACTCAGAGATCGAACCTGGGTCTCTTGCATTGCAAGCAGATTTTTCACCATCTGAGCTACTAGGGAAGCCTGATAACACTGAAGCTAGTTGCCATTTCCTCCTCAGAGGATTTTTCCCAACCCAGGGATCAAACTTGCTCTCCCTCGAGTCTCCTGCATTGTAGGCAGATTTTCCTTACTGCTGAGCCACCAGGAAGCACATTTGCTAAGATCCTTTTAATAAAGGTGACAGATAATCGTCATTGTTGAGAATGTGGAGAACTTGGAAGCTTCAGACATTGCTAATGGGGATGTAAAATGGTGAGACTTTGCAAGACAATCTTGCAGTTCCATATACAGTTAAACATGCAGTTACCATATGATTCAGCAGGTCCACTCACTCGCAGCTGTCCATCCAAGAGGAATGGAAACATAGCCGCACAGAAACTTGCATATTCGTGTGTGCTGTGCTGTTCTGTCGTGTCGGACTCTTTGCGACCCCATGGCCTGTAGCCCACCAGGCTCCTCTGTCCATGGGATTCTCCAGGCAAGAAGACTGGAGTGGGTTGCCATTTCCTTCTCCAGGGGATTGTCCCATAGCATCAATATTCGTAATAGCCCAAAAGTGGAAACAGTCCAATGTCCAACAACTATTGGATGGATAAATAAAATGAGATATAGCTCTACAACAGAATATTATACAGCAATAAAACAAACGAAGCAGTGGTGTATGCTACAACATTGGTGAACCTTGAAAACACTAAATAAAAGAAAGTGAAAGTGAAGTCACTCAGTCGTGTTGGACTCTTTGCGACCCCATGGCCTGTAGCCCGCCAGGCTCCTCCATCCATGGGATTCTCCAAGCAAGAGTACTGGAGTGGGTTGCCATTTCCTTCTCCAGGGGATCTTCCTGACCCAGGGATTGAACCCAGTTCTCCCGCATTGTAGGCAGAGGCTTTAACCTCTGAGCCACCAGGGAAGCCCAAATAAAAGAAGCCAGGTGCAAAGCACCACATATATTATGATTTCATTTTAAGAGATGTCCAGAGTTGACAAACAGAGACAGAACAAAATTGACAAAATAGGGACAGAAAATAGACTAGTAGTTGCCCAGGGCTAAGCAGGGGCTTCCCAGGTGGTGCTAGGAGTGAGAACCAGAGATCCCAGTGTCAGAAAGACCCCCTGGAGGAGGGCACAGCAACCCGCTCCAGGATTCTTGCCTGGACAATCCCACAGGCAGGGAAGCCTGGTGGGCCACAGTCCGTAGGGTCACAAGGAGTCAGACACTGAGCGCCTGAGCACACACGAAACATTTAATTGGTTTTGCTAAACATAGAACCAAAGGAATCCCTACAAAGCTGTGGTCCAAGCCGATATCATGAAACAAGTACAGTGCTCCCAGTTTACAGAGTTCCAAAAACAGAAGTAGAAAGCTTTCAAAGATATTATGGTCCCGCTCTACCCATCATCCAGTTAGAACCTTTCTCCGGGCACCTTTAAGAATTTCTAGAAACACCAAAGTCTTCACTGTCTTTCTCTAGCTATTCCGCCTGGGGCAGGGAGAGAGGCGGAGCTTCTGCTCCTGTTTCCATTCATTCCATCCAGAAGTGAGGTCTGCGTTCCCAGAGTGCTCTAGAGCAGAGCTTCACCTAGACTCTGAAGACCTCCGCTTCGCTATCTTCCTATGCTTACCTTTTTACCCCTTCTTCCTCATCTCACTGAATCCTCTTCAACAGTAGCCTTTTTGCCTCACACTATTTTGGAGTAATAAAAATGTTCCAAATCCATGTAAGTAAATTCTACATTTTATCTACAGTTTGCAACCTTCCGATAAATAGAATCTATCCATGGAATAAATCCAGTCCATGGAATTCTCCAGGCTGGAATACTGGAGTGGGTAGCCTTTCCCTTCTCCAGGGGATCTTCCCAACCCAGGGATCAAACCCAGGTCTTCCGCATTGAAGGCAGATTCCTTACCAGCTGAGCCACAAGGGAAGCCTGACAAATAGAATTATTGAAAGTAACTTAATTCACCTTGGTCATGGACAACTTTTGCAGTTTGGTTTGGTTTCAGTTTGGTCTGGTAAATTTTAGTAGCTTTTAAAAACATTCGAATGGAAAATAGTTAACTTTCCTCTGCAACCTCATTAGCAAGCCATAATGAGAGCAAATCTCAGGCCAAATTTTCACACACAGACACCTATCTGACAAACATCCATTAACAAAACAGACTTAGAACAATTCATCAACTGGGTTTCTAAACTTGACCAAGCCCCAGCTGCCTGTTCCTTTAGGTGTGCCAAACATGTCCTGTAACACGTTTGCTCGCCGCAGATACAACAAAACTCCTAGGTAAGAGTCAAAACATTGTAATTGACACCATTTCATCCCTTAAACCAATGATGGGATGTAGGACCAAATAGGGATCGAGCTAAGATGTGAAATGGGTCCGTCGTTGAGTTGAATCTTAGGTCCCATTCATTCACAGAGAAGGAGCACTTCTGAGCTCCAGCTTATGCATCTTGAATCCCTTTAAATTCACAATGAGAAGTAATTAACAAGACTCTAGTTTCATCAGTAAAAAAACATTGCTGATAATTATATGAATTAGCAAAGCAATGTAACTGAACAAGGAGACCTTATAAAAGATGTGAATGACCTTTCTGATATAACCCTGGCTGGCCACCTCCTAACTGCTGCTGATGCTGCTAAGTCGCTTCACTCATGTCCGACTCTGTGAGACCCCAGAGATGGCAGCCCACCAGGCTCCCCCGTTCCTGGGATTCTCCAGGCAAGAACACTGGAGCGGGTTGCCATTTCCTTCTCCCATGCATGAAAGTGAAAAGTGAAAATGAAGTCACTTAGTCATGTCCGACTCTTTGTGACCCCATGGACTGCAGCCTACCAGGCTCCTCCGTCCAAACTAGGCCTTCTTATTAGCACCTGAGATTGACCTAAAGTAACACACACAGAACATCACTCTCATTTTACCCAAGTTATTTCTAAAGAGGGGCTTTCCTGGTGACTCAGCAGCGAAGAATCCGCCTGCCAAATACAGGAGACTGGAATTCAATCTCTGGGTCGGGAAGGTCCCTTGGAGGAGGAAATGGCAACCCACTCCAGTATTCATGCCTGGAAAATCCCATGGACAGAGGAGCCTGGCAGGCTACAGTCCACGGGGTCACAGAGAGTCGGACACGACTTTGTGACTAAACCACCATCACCATTTCAAAGAAACTTATAGGCATCATAACAAGCCTATAAATTAACATTTTATAGATTGAACCTCTGTTACATATGAACAAACGCTCTNCTGGCTGGCCACCTCCTAACTGCTGCTGATGCTGCTAAGTCGCTTCACTCATGTCCGACTCTGTGAGACCCCAGAGATGGCAGCCCACCAGGCTCCCCCGTTCCTGGGATTCTCCAGGCAAGAACACTGGAGCGGGTTGCCATTTCCTTCTCCCATGCATGAAAGTGAAAAGTGAAAGTGAAGTCACTTAGTCATGTCCGACTCTTTGTGACCCCATGGACTGCAGCCTACCAGGCTCCTCCGTCCAAACTAGGCCTTCTTATTAGCACCTGAGATTGACCTAAAGTAACACACACACATCACTCTCATTTTACCCAAGTTATTTCTAAAGAGGGGCTTCCCTGGTGACTCAGCAGCAAAGAATCCGCCTGCCAAATACAGGAGACTGGAATTCAATCTCTGAGTCAGGAAGGTCCCTTGGAGGAGGAAATGGCAACCCACTCCAGTATTCATGCCTGGAAAATCCCATGGACAGAGGAGCCTGGCAGGCTACATTCCACGGGGTCACAGAGAGTCGGACACAACTTTGTGACTAAACCACCATCACCATTTCAAAGAAACTTATAGGCATCATAACAAGCCTATAAATTAACATTTTATAGATTGAACCTCTGTTACATATGAACAAACGCTCTAGGATCGGTACCTGTGTGCTTTTGGATGGTCTTCTGAGTAAGTAATGAGGATGGATGTCTTCCTAGCCGCACTGTCTGCTGCCCAAGAAAGGGTCATTTAAGCAATGTTGGAAGCAGAGGGACCACCACTCCCAGCCTGGACTCCCTACTTCACTTCTGGACCCCTAAACTCTTCCAGAAAGGGCTGTGTTTGGTGAGGTTTTTTTTTTCCCATACCACTCCAGTGACACACTGAAAAGCCTAAAGGTCTTAGTTTTGTGGTTCAAGGACTACTTTGAGAATGTAGTAAAAATCTCTTCAATAGAAGTTCACATATGCACGTGCAAAATATATTTTTTTAAGAAAAGATTTAAATATTATGTATCTACCTCTGGCTGTGCTAGGTCTTTGTTGCTGCACAGGGCTTTCTCAGGTGTGGCAAACACGGGCTTCTCTCGTCATGGAGCATGAGCTTGAAACACTCGGGCTCAGTAGTTGTGGCATACGGGCTTAGTTGCCCCCACGGCATTTGAGAGCTTTCTAGACCAGGGAAGTGGCAATCCACTCCAGAATTCTTGCCTGGGGAACCCCATGGACAGAGGAACCTGGCGGGCCACAGGCCATGGGGTCGCAAAGAGTTGGACGTGACTGAGCGGCTAACACGACTACGGCCATGGACCAGGGATCCAACTCACGTCCCCTGCACTGGCAGGCAGATCCTTAACCACTAGACCCCGGGGAAGCTCTGCAAGAGCTAAACTCTCAGTTCCTTTACAGAGTGTTTACAAACCCTAGCCCTACCCCGACTCACCACTGTCATCACCAGCTTCTTCCTCTAATTTTCCAGGAATCCACTGAGGCTTTTCAATAGATCACCTCTGACATTATGACATCAAGGAAACCAGTTTACCTCCCTGAGCCCCCAAGTTTCATCTTCCCTGTAGTCTGCTCTCACAGTGCTTCCTCCTACTCCATCACAGTACTCTGAAGAGGAAGTGAAATATCGGTTATGGACGCACACCGGAAGTGCAGATCACTGTGTAAATGCATCGCGATCAACCCACAGTGAGGAGAGGCTTTAGTCTTCTCTGCCTTTCCCTGGATGCCAAGTCTGCTCACGTCTTCTGTGTTTTATCAGAAGCAACAGTGTTTTCCAGGATGGCCCTCTGCAATGCTGCTGTTTAGCCGCTCAGTTGTGCCTGACTCTTAGTGACCCCATGGGCTGTAGCCCACCAGGTTCCTCTGTCCATGGGATTTCCCAGGCAAGAATACTGGAGTGGGTTGCCGTTCCCTTCTCTAGGGGATCTTGCCCACTAGGGGATGGAAACTATACCTCCTGCAATTGGCAGGATTCTTTACCACTGAGCCACCCGGGAAGCTTTACTGCAATAAGCAGAGCTCACCTTGGGTTTCTTCTTCCCTCTCAACACATGGCCCTTGTTTTTACCTCTCAGCTTTCCTTCCCCACCCGTCCTCACTCAGAGCTGACACAGGACCCTGAACTGCTGAGTTAATTCACTCTGAAATTCCGGGAAACAAACTCACTTAGAAGGACAATGCAGATAGTGGAGTGCAGTTTATTACACTGGTGGCCCCAAGACAGAGTCTCCTCTTAGCCAAGGACCCTGACCAGTTTTTGTGAAAACCTTACATACCCTAAGTATACATGCCCCAAACCACCTCCCCAAATTCCCTGAAACTAGTCTGAGCCAAGGAAAAGAAAGATACAATCAAAGTTAACTCGTGATTCATATGCCTTAAGCCTAGGTAGTTGACAGTGGACAGTTATCAATAGGCCTGTGGTGATACCCCAAGAAGCATAACGGAATGTATGATTCCATTCAGTTACACAGATAATTAGGGTAAAGAGAGTCTAGGGATGAGCCCTGGCCTCTTCCTTCCAGGGGCCTGGTTTTCCAGTTGGTATGTCATTTCCATAGATACTGGGCATAGAGCTCACAGTCCACAGTCCAGCCCATGATGGAGTCCTGCTTTCAAGATGGAGCCTGTTCTGTCTGTTTCCTCCTTCATTTACCGCAGCAGTATTTCACATTCTAAAGGCAAGCTGCACTGTCAGTGTTACAGTCGATGCTAAAGAAAGGATCTCTAATGTTGAAATTCCAGTAACTGTTGCCCTGGCCTGAGGAAGCTAGTTTTTCAGGAGGATCCTCAAGTCAGTCCTGTAGGCAATCACGTATTCCTGGTCAGCAGGGGTCAGGGGTGGGTGGGCATTAAGAGTGTCATTTGCTTTAGGGAGAGAAGATCCTCCTATATCTAGGCAGGAGTATTCCAAAAGAGATAGTGAAGAATTGCACCCATTTTTCTGTAAGAGCATACCTTTTCCCTAGCAAGAAGGGGAGAATCAGGTCTGTGTCAATATTTATGGCTGTTGCTGGTGTTTAGTCGCTAAGTTGTACCCCACTCTTTGCAACCCCCATGGACTATAGGCTTCCCTCTGTTGCAGGAAGAGGGACCCCTTCCAAGGCCCGAAACTGGGCTCTTGTCTAACACTCGGAGATGAATTGTCCGAGGACGTGCTGACAAAGCAAGAGATTTTATTGGGAAAGGGCACCCGGGTGGAGAGCAGTAGGGTAAGGGAACCCAGGAGAACTGCTCTGGCGCGTGGCTCGCAGTCTCGGGTTTTATGGTGATGGGATTAGTTTCCGGGTGGTCTTTGGCCAATCATTCTAATTCAGAGTCTTTCCTGGTGGCGCACGCATCGCTCAGCCAAGATGGATGTTAACGAGAGGGATTCTGGGAAGTGGACGGACACGTGGTGTCTCCTTTAGACCTTTCCCGAACTCTTCAGGTTGGTGGTGGCTTATTTGTTCCGTATTCCTTATCAGGATCTCCTGTCATAAAACAACTCATGCAAATAGTTACTATGGTGCCTGGCCAGGGTGGGCGGTTTCAATCAGCATGCTTCCCCTAGCACCTCCAATTCAGGTAACATTAGTTATCCCAAGGGCTTCCACTTCCACTTGTCCCAGCATCACCTATCTCTCCTAGCCCACCTTGAACTCATGGGTAAGTGTAGGAGGAGCATCAAGGAAACCACCTCTTTGCTCCACCCTTTATCTCAAAAGCACTTGAAAACAAATACTGTTTGGTTTCACTTATACAAGATATCTGGGCTTCCCGAGTGGCGTTAGTGGTAAAGAAACTGCCTGCCAATGCAGGAGCATAAGAGATGCAGGTTTGATTGCCGGGTTGGGAAGATCCCCCAGAGGTGGGCATGGCAACCCACTCCAGTAATCTTGCCTAGAGAATCCCAAGGACAGAGGAGCCTGGCGGGCTGCGGTCCATGGGGTCGCAAAGAGTGGCACATGAGTGAAGCAACTTAGCATACACGCATATGAGAAATCTGGAATAGTCGAATCCTTAGAGTCAGAAAGTGCACTGGTAGACGCCAGGGGCCGGAGGTGGGGGATGGAGATGTAGTGCTTAGTGGGAACAGAGTTTCAGTATGCTGTTGTTTAGTCTCTAAGTCGAGCCTGACTCTGCAAACTGATGGACTGTGGCCCATGAGGCGCCTCAATCCCCAGGATTTCCCATCACAAACACTGGATCAGGTTGCCATTTCCTTCCCTCGGAGATCTTCCCAACCCAGGGATGGAACCTGCATCTCCTGCATTGGCAGGCAGGTTCTTTACCACTGAGCCACCTGGGAAGCCCAAGTTTCAGTATCCAGTTCAGTTCAGTTCAGTCACTCCGTGTCTGAGATTCTTTGCGACCCCATGGACTGCAGCATGCCAGGCCTCCCTGTCCATCACCAACTCCTGGAGCTTGCTCAAGCTCATGCCCATCGAGTCGGTGATGCCATCCAACCATCTCATCCTCTGTCATCCCCTTCTCCTCCTGCCTTCAATCTTTCCCAGCATCGGGGTATTTTCAAATGAGTCAGTTCTTCACATCAGGTGGCCAAAGGATTGGAGTTTCAGCTTCAGCATCAGTCTTTCCAATGAATATTCAGGACTGATTTCCTTTAAGATGGACTTGTTGGATCTCCTTGCAGCCCAAGGGACTATCAAGAGTCTTCTCCAACACCACAGTTCAAAGGCATCAATTCTTCCACCCTCAGCTTTCTTTAGAGTCCAACTCTCACATCCATACATGACTACTGGAAAAACCATAGCTTTGATTATACACACCTTTGTTGGCAAACTAGTGTCTCTTCTTTTTAATATGCTGTCTAGGTTGATCATAGCTTTTCTTCCAAGGAGCAAGTATCTTTGAGTTTCCGTTTAGGAAGGTGAAAAAATCAGGAGATGGATGATGGTGAGAGTTCACTGACAATGTGAATGTACTTAGGGCCACCCAACTGTATAGTGAAGGGTGGTTACAATAGCAGGTTTGAGATTATGTGACTTTAATCACAATACAAATAGGTAAGTAAATATAAATTTTCTTTTAAAAAAGAACTTGAAAGTTCAAAGTCAAGACCTCCCCCATTTACCTGCTCCCACGTGGCCTTCCCCTACCAGGAGCAAATCTAGGCCTGGATGCCTCCCTCCGTGACAGCTCTCACCTCACCCAATGACTTTGAGTTACTTCCAGCCCAGTAGTCTGGCCCTTGCTCTTGGTCCTCCCATACTGCATTTTCCCCATCCATGACCTCTCCCTGCCCCAGTCCTGCTTGCCTAAGCAAGTCCTGGCCTGACTCTATTGGAGAGGCTCTTCATCCAACTCACAGCCCTGACAATTCCAAGCCATCCCAGTCCTGCAGGGCAGAAATGAGGCTCTCCCTGGCTCCGGTTGCCCAATCCTCTAAGCACACAACCAGCCTTGCCAAGTTTTAACCAGAGACTTACCCTCCAAAGGAGAAGCTTATAAATTCAAATGCTTTCCTAGAAACCAATGATGAGTCTTTTAATGCAGTCATATCGTTTAAAGAAAATTCAAGCTTGCATTAATTTCATTTTTTCATGTAATTCATACAAGAAGCCTGGACTCTGTATTTCCTATCCACCTTCTATTTGCATTCTCTGTTGCTCCCCTGTCCAAGTTTCAATGGCTCAGCTGGAATTGAGACCATATTTTCTCCTCATGTTTGTTTAAACACTTAGGTTCTGTAAAAATATTGGCCTCCCAAATTCCCCATGACAGACAGATGTCCTAGCTCATTGCTGTTGTTAAGTATCTTGGCAGGGAGAGAATTGGCTTCATATTTCAAAGAATCCCCTTTTTTACTAAAAAGTTTTGATATCACTACACAAAGGCAGTTATAACATGCACTCAGAGTGGAGCCACCAGGACCCTCTTAAAAAGAAAAGACAAAGCTTCATTTTCTCTCCAGGCCCACTAATTAGCTCGGTGACCTCAGGCTTAACCTCTCCAGGCCTTGGTTTCCTCGTTTGTAAATAGGGGATTGGTTTGATTTAAAAGGTTTCATCCAGCCACAACCTTCTACTATTCTCTCAAGATAGATCATAGCAAAGGAAACCATAATTTGACTCTGGGCACAGGGATTTTTTAGGAGAATGTTACAAACCTACAAATGGAGTTTAAGATGGCATCAGTCTCTCTGTACTGACAGCGTGTGTGTCCATTTTCTCCTGCTGTGCTCTTTCACTGAGTAATTGGAAAGAGCCTTGAGGGGTAAAGACTTCATGAGCCTCCAGGACAGCAGGGTTCATTCACATTTAGATTCTGAAAGTCAAAAACCACTGAAGCCAAGTCCTCTCACCAGGCAGGACCAGCAGCAGCCGCCTCAGTTGAGTCCATCTCAGTGCCGCTTGAAATGAATACAAACACACATTTTCATAAATGGACAAATGTGAGAAGGACCCCAGCTCTGCTCTTTCGTTCCTGGTTTTTCTCACTGGTAAGACAAACTTTCCCCTTCTGTTACAGCTACCTTTGACATGCGTGCTCACTCAGTCCTGACTCTTTGCGACCCCCTGGACTGCAGGCTCCTCTGTCCATGGGATTTCCCAGGCAAGAATACTGGAGTGGGTTGCCATTTCCTGATCCAACCTGCAGCTCCCTTGTCTCCTGCATTGGTGGGTGGATTCTTTACCACTGAGCCACCAGGAAAGCACCAACACCTTTACTGTTACTACTAAAGTTCTGGTCATAGCAAACACAAGCCCTTACAGAGTTCTCTGAATGGAATCTTACAAATTAGGAGCTATTATTAACCCCTTGAACAGACTGGGAATGGAGGAGAAAATGGCAACTCACTCCAAGATTCTTGCCCGGGGGAATCCCACGGACAGAGGAACCTGGTGGGCTACAGTCCATGGGGTCCCAAAGAGGCAGACACAGCTGAGTGGCTGAGCACACACACAGAGATTGAGAAACAGACTCCAACAGTATTTTTCAGCCTTACAACAATCATAAAACACTACTGCGCAACTGGGGAAGAGATAGTCCAACTCCCCTAGTTATACTCATGCCACTTTATAATTATAATTATTCAACAGTCTTAAGGATTTAACAGTTATTTATTTTAAAATTTTTATAAATGCCTTAAACTCTGTAAAATCATAGTATAAGTATGAGTAGAATATTTGCATGTATAGAAAAGTTTGATGAAGAGCTATCGACTGCAGCCCTTCGACATGTACTGTTACCTTCGCATTAACATGCTTTCTGCCTTTGACGTGCAGCCACCCAATCACTTGTTCCTTGAGTCGGGGCTGCACCCGGCACCTTAGTTCTGGAGGAAAGGGTGTGGCCAAGTGGGGGAGACAGAGTTGCCAGTTGTCTGATGACTCCTCCTGAGCCAGGCTGGGAGCTGATTACCAGAGCTACAGCTTGCCTTACTCTGTTCTTCTAGCCCCTGAATTCCCTGCACAGCTCTGAAACATCTCTGCCTTTAGGAAAGGGCAACTCTGTGAAAAGGTCCCGCAGCACTGTGACTACATCATGAGTCTAATAAAGGCCGAGGGGTGAGCTATAAAGCAGTTTGCTGCAGAAGCTTGGCCTGTTTCCTGGAAGTCTTTTGGCCTCTTCTCTCCCCTAATTCCCTGGATGCTGTATCTGTCACTCTATTGCTCCTATGGGCTCTTATTCAAACCCACAGGCTGTTTTTCTATGAACAAGCACTAAATTGAGATCCAGGATGTCAGTTTCAGGCATCAACCAAAGGAAACTGCCCATCTTAGCCCTGTCCTCTAACAGTTCTAGTCACATAGGAAGATTTTGGGCTCACAATTCAGTCTTCAACCTCCACTCCTCCACATACCTCTCTTCTAATGAAAAACAGTCTGGGGAGGGGGAAAAAAAACACATACATGACCAGCTCTATCCTCATTTTGTCTATTGTTCTCTGTGAGCCAAAGTATAGCTTTTCATTTCTTTCTATTAAATACACAGTTGTGTGCAAGAAGAGTGGGTAAAAAGAAGCATTATTATGTCCAAGAGTTCCTATTTCTTTAAAAATATTTGCTGTTAGGACTTAGAATCCTTTCTACCAACCATGGGTTCAGAGAGGTCAGGAAAAACATTCACTGCCAGTGATCCTGTTTATAAAGGGATAGGGAAAATTTCCATATGGGGAAAAATAAGGCCAAGCAAAGAGGAAAAAAAGGAAGCTTCCCCAACCAAAATAGAGAAAGGGCCCTACAAGAAACCAGGCAATGATATCTCAAAGAAAAGGCATTCCCAGGCAGTGAAGGCACACTGCATGGGTGCACCCACTCATGCGCACATGTACACATGCGCGTGCGCACATGTACACATGTGCGTGCATACACACATGCGCGTGTGCACATGTACACATGTGCGTGCACACACACATGCGTGTGCACGCACACACACATGTATGTCTCGCTGCTCTTCAGTCACTAAGCCGTGTCCGACTCTTCGCAACCCCATGGACTGTAGCCCACCAGGCTTCTCTGTCCATGGAATTCTCCAGGCAAAAATACTGAAGTGGGTAACCATTTCCTTCTTCAGGGGATCTTCCCAACCCAGGTATCGAACCTGGATCTCCTGAACTGCAGGCAGATTCTTTACCATCTGATTCACCAAGGAAGCCAAGATGGTCACAGAAATAGATAATTAGAAGAAAAATGTTTGGGGCTTCCCTGGTGGTTCAGTGCTAAAGTATCCACCTGCCAATTCAGGAGACATGGGTTCGATCCCTGGTCCGGAAAGATCCTACACGCCCCAGAGCAACTAAGCCGTGTACCACAACTGCTGAGACTGTGCTCTGCAGCCGAGGAGCCAAAAGAACTGAAGCCCGAGCAGGCTGCAGTCCATGTTCGCAGCATAAGAAGCCATTGCAACGAGAAGCCTGTGCACCACAAGCAGAGAAAAAGCCCAGGCACAGCAACGAAGACTCAGCACAGCCGAAGATAAATCAAAGTTAAAAAAAAAAATAGAAATGTTTGGTATGAAGGAGGGTGTACATCGCATGTGGAAACATAGATAAAGGAATGACTTACTCTGCTTAAAGAAACATTTGTGCTGAGTGTTCACTGCTGTGCGTGGGTGTCGCTGACCACCATGCTCAGAGATCTTAGCTTCATAGTACAAGCAGTCTGGCAGCATCAAGGGATCCTCTTTCCCTCTCCTTCTGTCTGTCCCCCCCACCCCCGCCCTCTCTCCATCTTTCTCTTCCACTGCTGACAACTATCACTGCTAATTTAGGGCTTTGTTGAGAATGTCGGCTGTGCTGAGTAACTTCGGCCATAGTGAGAGGGAAGGACAGGAGGAGGCTACTGCTGTCCTCCTTGTAAGAGCTGATGAAGGGAGCCTGGACCCAGGAAGTGAGAAGAGATGCAGCCCAGGAACGAGCCGGACCACCCTGTGCTCCTGGTCTCCTAGATTCCTCTCTCCTGGGGGCACCTGGCCCCTCAGCGGCCCCGGGACCACAGTGGGCTCCTGGCTCTGCTGAGAACAGCCGCCAAGCCCCACTGCAGAGCGGCAGAAGCGCCTAACTCTTTCTTTCACTCTGGCCCCGCGCAGGACCAGAACTCTTGCCAGATCGGGGTGGGGGGGACACCAGCGTCCTTCTTGCAAACAATCTTCCATGCGGCACATTATGAGGATGGAGCTAGCAGTCTGACTCACCTATGAAATTGGTTTTAAGAATCAACAGTCTGTCTCCTGGGCTCTCAGAAGCAGCTTAATGCTGAGAACGCAGGAGTGCTGAGCACGAGAGCACTTTTTGTCGCAGCCCTCTGGTCACACACCAGGCACTCCCTCGCTAAGTGACTGCTCAGAGTTTCCAACAAGGCGGTGCAGTTACGGACAGATGAGAAGACACCCAGGCAGGCTGTCCCACAATTAGGAGTGGGTCAGCAGTGGGGACGAGGGAGTGGGGCTTTTGCGAGAATGAACGTGAGGGAGGGCTCAGATTTCTCGTACTCCGGAAGACAGATTCACCAAGGAAGGTGGGTGGTGAAAACCACGTGTCCCCGCTTCACCCACGTGGGCCCCCACCATCCCCAACAACCTCCAAATAGGGAAGAACAGTTAGGTCAAGAAGGATGGCCGACCTCCCATATTCACTTCTTCTTTTAAGCCTCAAACCTAACACATTGTTCTTGTTCAGTTGCTATGACGTGTCTGACTCTCTGTGACCCCATGAACTACAGCACACCAGGCTTCCCTGTCCTTCACTATCTCCCGGAGCTCACTCAAGCTCATTGAATCAGTGATGCCATCCAACCATCTCATCCTCTGTCATCCCTTTCTGCTCTTGCCCTCAATCTTTCCCTCTTTTCCAGTGAGTCAGTTCTTCATACCAGGTGGCCAAAGTTTTGGAGCTTTAGCTTCCGGTGAGTATTCAGGACGGATAGATTTCCTTTAGGATGGACTGGTTGGATCTCCTTGAAGTCCAAGGGACTCTCAAGAGTCTTCTCCAACACCACAGTTCAAAAGCATCAATTCTTCTTGGTGCTCAATAAATGCCTTTTGAGTGAATAAGAAGGTTCAGCTGCACAAGTGGTTTTTAAACTGGGCTTTCTCGAGGCCTCAGGTTTTCCTAGAGAAGTTACAAGGCCTGCTGTAAGGAAATGTGTGCTGGGGCCCAGCAGGGCCACTCCATCTGTATTCCTGACTGTCTGTATCTCCCGTGATTTCAAGCAAAGTCCCCTCAGTAAGGCTAGGTGACTGCTGAGCTCTGTGGATCCTCTGTGGCCGCCAGACCCCAGCGAATTGACATCCAGTGCACTCCGGCAAGTCGTGGCCACCGTGTTTTTAATTCAGTGATGACAAATAAAAACCAGCTCTCTTTCCTTACATTTGAGGAGAAAGGATTTCTGGAGATAGACCAGTTTAGGAGGGATGAGGCTGCCATCATGGGCTCTGCCCAGCTAGCTTTATAAATATTATTCTACCCCGGTCTCCAGACACTTGGGGATACAACTGTGGTTTAAGATGACCAACTCTTGCCCACCCTCTGGCCCTAACTCTCCCTCCTCCCACAACTTCTCTAAGGGAGCTAGGCTTCCAACCCAGAATGATTTCATCACCACCAGGCAATGGACCCGGATTTTTCTCCTCTTAGGATATCTCACTAACTCGTCATTTCCATAATTAGCTTTAATGACCCTCTTCTGTTTCTTTCCAAACAACACACATTCTCACTCTTTGTGGGGGTGGCAGACCTCCAAGCTTTTGGCAACTCTCCTGTTGACCGAGATCCCAGAGAAGAATTTCAGACGGTCAGCTGAGGGCATCTAAGACAGTTGTGTGAAGAATGAGGCTGGGATGAGGAGGAGGGGTTCCCCCCCTGTACTCAGGGGGAAGAGAACTGTAGAGTGGAAGAAGGACATGGAGAACATTTACTCCAAGCCCCATTTCACAGATGGAAAAGCTGAGACCTAGACAGGTGAAGCAGCTCACAAGGTTGCCATGGGGAAGTCTTAGGGACATCATATGATCAGAGCTGCTGCCGGGTTGAAACTCAGATTATCCTTTGTTGGCTTAAGTGGTGAGCTGAGCCCTTTGTACTTTTCCAAGTGAAATGTGGCAGCAGCAAGGTCCAGATTTTTCTGGAAACTCCAGCTCATGTTTCAGCATCTAAGGCACTTAGCTGATCAGGCCTCTTCCGTAGATCTCCTAGCCACATCTTGCTGCTGGCTGCTTCATGACCCCGGGCCCATGGCAGAAGGAGCTGGGAACCCCGCAGTGTAGAGAAGGGGATTCTCCAGCACCCCAGACAGCTCCCCATGTTTCTCCAAGGGTCTCCTCTCTCCCACGTGCCTGAGCCTATCATGCTTCACATGTGTGATTTTGAACCTAACCTCTCATACCTGTGAATCTTAAATCACTGGGACATACAAGGACCATCCCCTGTGCACTGCCCAGGGGTTCTGAATCCTGACAGCCACCAGCCTAGGATGAGTGCCCAGCCTAGGTTCGCTGAGCAACTCCAGGGGTACACTCCCTCAGGATACAAGGACTGAAACTACAGTACCCGGAGGCCCCCAAGAGGAAAAGACAGAGAGAGGCAGGGCAGTGGGCGGAGAGGGTCCCGGGGAGGAGAAAGAAGGGCTTGTCACGTGCTTGACACAGTTGCTAAGTTCATAACTGAGCATTAAAGAGACACAAGCAATGAGAGCCTTAAGATTTTCCTGGAGAATAGAAAGCTGACTTAAGGTCTGTAAACTTAGAAAGAAGAATTTAGAAAGCATGACTCCAATAAACTAAAGAGGCGGGGAGAGAAGAAATGAAGTAATTGGTCTGCTGGGAGCAAACAGCCTTGACAAGGGACAGTGGGGCACCTGTTGTCCAGGGAGCCAAGGAGTTCAGCACCAAGATGATGCCTGTGGTGTGGGTGACTGCCCAGGGCAGCCCAGACTCGGAAAGAGCTGCTCTTAATACCCTTTTCAGCAAAGGTGGCCATCCTTTCCCCAGATCACACACCTGACTGCATATGACATAGAAGAAAGAATGACAAGGAGAGTTCCCAGGACATCGGGCTTTGCATTCATCACAAAGTAATAATATAATAGCAACAACGTGTTATAAAGTGATGAACGCAGTACAAGCCCATTTTGCTAAATGCAAACACACACAGACACAGACACAGCGCCCACTTTTCCCTAAACCACCTGGACCTCTAGGAAGAAATAGATAATTTCAGTTCTCAACCTATCACTTATCAAGGAAAGAAGGATAAAATGAAGACACCAGTGAGATAAATTGCATAAACCCAATGCTGACGTTAAAATATGATTACAGAAGATTTCTTAGCATCAGTTAATGATCAGAGTGGAACATTAGCACCCCAAAGAACTTTCTAGCCCAACCAAAGAAGCTCCCAGGGCCCAAAGATAGTGGGGTTTAAGTGTGTGACTGTTTAGGTAAGGAGGTTCAGCTCTTGTTTGCTCAGCAACACACCAGAACTGCCATCTCTAAATAAATGGCATCCTTCAAAGTAATCCCCATGGAAAACTACATTCATTCTAACCGTGCTGTCCTTGCTCAGATGATTTTGGGGGCTGTTCTTTTGCATCCCTCTTTATAACCAGTTTATCAGCCACATGGGAAAAGCGGTTCCTTTTTCTGTGGTCTTCTTTAGAATTCATAGTAAAAGAAAGGGGGATCAGGACACACACGAGACCAGATGTAATGGAGAAAGCACCCCAGCCAGTGAGGTCTCTGAGGGTAACTGCAGGGCTTCCCCTGCTGCCTCGCAGAGTGCCCAGCAGACAGCTGGAAACTCATAGATGTAGCTGGAAAGAAAAGTAAACAATGAAAGTGGGAAAAAGTGAGGCAGCATTATGACAACATTATTGGCTCAAACGGTAAAGAATCTGCCTGCGATGCAGGAGCCTTGGGTTTGATCCCTGGGTCAGGAAGGAAATGGCAACCCACTCCAGTATTCTTGCCTGGAGAATCCCAGGGACAGAGGAGCCTACAGTCCACAGGGTCGCAAAGAGTCAGACATGACTGAGCAGCTAAGCACACACGTACGTGCTCAAATGGGTAATCGCAATACACCATGCTCACCAGCTGTCTGGACCATCCAGGGTGCCTCCCTGTAGAGATCAGCCACCCCTATCGAAATTCAAAGGTAAGTTCTCCTCTTTTTCGCCTCATTTCTAATGAAACCACAGAGTCAGGCCTTAACTAAAAATATTCTCAGTCTCAACGTTCATAACCACGTTTGGCACAAAGGCTGAGGGATGTGAGAATGGCCTTAATAGCCAAAGGCAGGCAGGTTCAAAACCACACGTTGCACACACAGGTCAAAGCTCATAGGTCCAGACAGGCTCTCACGGAGGCTGGAGCACACGGTGGCCTGTCTGTCACTCCTGTGCTCCGCTCAGGTCCAGGGCTCTGGGGCAGTGTCAGGCAGGGACAGCCAGGTCAGCATGCACCGGCCCTGCCCTCCTGGCAAAGCAGATACAGGTCTGCAGAGGTGCCCCGCTCTCGCTCTGCTCCTCCCTGACAGTCCATGCATTCAGCTCTCCAGGCTCAGGGCTACCAGCCAGGGCCAGCAGGGCCAACAGCGCTCTCCGACTTTTTCTCTCAAAGAAAAGATGTTTCAGAAGCGAGCCCCTCCCTGGGGTGGACTCTCGAGTGTCAGGATGGAGAAGAGGCTGATCTTTGTCCAGACAATCAAGCCCCGCTACTATCCCCAGAACACGAAAGAAAAAAAAAACACCACTTTCTTCCTCCTCCATTCAAACACCTTAAAATAAAACAATGACCTGCAGTGCATCCGCCAGAAGAGCCAACATGGTGCACGTGGGCCCATGAGCTGACCTCTGCGGACTTTTCCCATCCCCAGGCCTCAGGCATGCAGGACTGAAAGAGTCTTTTTGGCCAGGGCTGGAAGCTTTGGGGATACGAGCCTGCCACCCCGCCCCCTAAAGCTGAGAAGCCACTCGGGACTCGTCCTGGACCCTCACAGAGCAAGCATTTGTCTTTGCTGCTGCCTGCCTTCCATTCGGTTCCTAATCTTCTTGGTGTCTAGTGTGTCCCTATCCTCTAAATATCCCACTAAAGCACTCACTGATAACTAAGGTAGAAGAATTCCATTTGAAAAGTAGACTCATACCGGGCTTCCCGGGTGACACTAGTGTCAAAGAATCAGCTGCCAGCGCAGGAGATGTGGGTTCGATCCCTGGGTCGGGAAGATCCCTTGGAGGAGGGCATGGCAGCCCACTCCAGTATTCTTGCCTGGAGAGTCCCATGGACAGAAGACCCTGGCGGGCTACAGTCCATGGGGTCACACAGAGTCAGACATGACTAAGCACACACTCACACACACACACACACACACGTATTGGAAAACTCTCATTCTTGAAGGAAGACAGCTCTGATGAAGAGGCGATCAGTGTGGATGGGGAAGGTGAAGGTAGGAATCCTTCTTGCCGGATTTCCCTAAGAATCACACGGTGATAGTTGTCACTTAGAAGAGCCACTCAAAAGGCTGGTGCTGCCTACACTCTACAAGGGTCTGTGTACAAAGATTATACACAATAACAGCCTCACCTGAGAGATCCAGGGGTACATCAGCATCCTTTTTTATAAAGCACCTGAGGAGAAGAGAGAAGGAGGAGTAAGAGAGAGAGAGGGAGAATGAGAAAGAGAGAAGTGTTTAGCAAATAGTTTCAAGACCTTCTGTTTCCCAGCCACTATGCTGAGCCCCGATCCTAGGTGCAGAGAAGATAAAAGATAAATGCTGGCAAGCAACTCATGAAACAGAAGCAGCTACTGTCAACAACATCCACCAGCTCTTACGAAACCAATCGGAACAGGTACACATGGACAGAAAACCCGCCCCTAGCCTGGGATTTCAAAGAAGTTTCCCCACGGGGACTTTTCTCACATTATAAGCACACACTTGGCTTGGCTTCCGATAATTTAGTGCTGGAGATTTCTTCCACCTGGCTGGGCTTCATTGGCACTCTTCAGAGAGCAGCGGTCTGTGCATCACGGCCCTCCAGGTGGAAAGCGCCCCCGTTCACCCATGGAGGACTGACTGTCTTGCCTGGCCTGCAAGCTTCTGGCCCATGAAGGAGCCTGATCCCTGTGTCAGGGGCCAAAGCCACTTGGGGGTAGAAAAAGCACAATTTTGCTGAATCTCACAAAACGCTTCTCAACAATGTCATCCTAGAGGCAAGGGCAGAAACCCAGGTTTTGTGGACCCTGAAGCTCAGACAATCTGGGGAACCTCTTTAAGAAAATGCATATAAAAAGATTCCTTCCATAAATTGTCAAAGGCTTATTATTTATGAACATATTGTCTGGGTCCTTTGTAGAAAGGAGTGCCTTTGCACATGGGCAGGGGGGAGGTGGGGGATGCCCAGAGTTCAAGCTTCACCGACTTCGTGGTAAACCCATCTTTGCTCACAGGCCAAGAAATGGTCTTTCTCTGCAGGAAAGAATTAGGATCCATCCCACCTCCCACAACTTAGCCATCTTTGAACCGCAAAGGCAGAGCGGCAGGTTGCCTCAGACAGAGAGAAGGCTCCTCTGCCTGTTCCCTTGGGCCTCCAAAAAAATTCCAGGCTATTTTTGGAGCACAAGCTTTCTTCCGCCTTTCAGTTTGGCCTCTTGAAATTTTCACAGCCAAGCAAATTATAGTACTGGGTGGAAACAGAATAGCCATCCTACTGGCTTTTGTTGTTGCTATTCTAATGAGCCAAGGTCAGAAGATATTAATTTTTAAGCAAGATGTCAAAAATATTTGCCCTTATTGCTTTTCTTTCTTTCTTTTTGGAGATTAAAAAGGTNCCCTGGGTTGGGAAGATGCCCTGGAGAAGGGAAAGGCTACCCACTCCAGTATTCTGGCCTGGAGAATTCCATGGGCTGTATATGTATAGTCCATATACAGAGAGTCAGACAAGACTGAGGGACCTTCTATAGTGAGTTCAGTACAAAGGACTTGTTTAGTCACTCAGTCCTGTCCTACTCTTTGTGACCCCATGGCCTGTAGCCCACCAGGCTCCTCTGTCCATGGGATTCTCCAAGCAAGAATCCTGGAGTGGGTTGCCATTTCCTCCCCGAGGAGTGTGAGGGAAAATGAGGTCATAGGATGAGCCGGGCTTCAATATGACTGGCATCCTCACAAGAAGAGGAGATGAATACACAGATACGTGCAAGATGGTGTGAGGCCGTGGGGAGAGGACAGCCATCTGCAGAACACGGAAGGAGGCCCAGGGAGAAGCTGGTGATGCCAACACCTTGATCTTGGACTTTCAGCCTCCAGCCCGGGGAAGAAATACACTGCTATTGTTTAAGCCACCGCATCTGTGGAACTTTGCTCTGGAGCCCTAGGAGACTAGTATACCTCCCATCAAGACCAACGTCTTAAGACACACCTGAGGATGCTCACAGTGGTGGGACAATGCCTCTCTGGTTTACTCTGCATCAAGGTTACCATGGCCTCGGGTAAGCTCTCACTGGCTCCTCGAAAATCCCAGCAAGAGGGTGTAAATCTGCCCCTGGGGCTGTTTCCATATCCATATCCACAGCAGGTCTCCAAGGTGAACAGCCTCTGGCATGTTGCAACAATGTAGGTAAAGGAAGGGCTTCCCAGGTGGCGCTAGTGGTAAAGAACCTGCCCGCCAATGCTGGAGACTCAGGCGGGTGGGAAGATCCCCTGGAGAAGCAAATGGCAATCCACCCCAGGATTCTTGCCTGGAGAATCCCACGGACAGAGGAGCCTGATGGGCCCCAGTCCACGCGGTTGCAAAGAGTCGGACATGACTGAGCACAGACATACACACTCAGGGCCAAGCCCGGTGCCTGCCCTACAGGATACTCAGTCAGGGTTTGTGAAACAAGTGAATGACTCAGGATAAACTCTCCTGGAATTGAAAGGTTCCAGGTGGTCTCACTTGGCGAGCGACTCTTGTCTGAGTGGCTGCCAGCAATCTTGCTCTGTCTCGAGAGGCTATAAACGCACATCAGCAGAAGTCACCCATCCAGGGGAACAGCCCTCTGGGGAAAGGAGGGGGCTGACCCGTCTCAGTTTGCTCTCTTCTACCCTCGGTGCAGCTGCCTTAGGCCAGTCAGTGCTTAATTAGTGTTAATATCTCTTTTGATAGTATTATCCTATGAGCTGGTACCACAGAATCCATGTTTAGTAATAACACCAATGCGGTCCAAGAATTTTTCCCTTAGGTATTCACCGCTCCAGGACTGATTGCATTTAATTCTTCCCCATGTCTGTCAATGGTCTCCGCCTTCTCCCAAAACTCAGACTCAAGCCCTCGGAGTTAGAGATGATTCTTCCTAATGCTGGAATCCCTAAATCCCATCAGGAACAAAATCTTTTCCATCTGACCCTTCCCTGTGTCTCCTATCTCTCCCTCTCCAGGCCCAGCACCATCATAACCCAGCCCACACCTCGTGGCAGAGGAATCCTCACTGAGCCACCAGCCTCTAACCTCTCCATGCCATCGTATGACATCGTACGACACCTGTGTCAAGCCTCAGAAACTCTTTCAAGGAGCCCTGGGTAGGCAGTTAAGAAGGTTAGTCCTAGTTATTTTATGCCTGGCTGCAATAACTAAGAAGTTTGCAAGAGCAGAGGAGTTCTAGGCTAGTAAAATTTCTGGAAAGAGCTGCTGTATTAACCTATAGTCATTGCTGTGGGGTCTTCTGGAATCATAAACTCCATTTCCAGATGCTACTATGCAAAACAGGCTTCCTCGGTGACTCAGCAGTAAAGAATCTGCCTGCCAGTGCAGGAGACCCAGCTTTGATCCCTAGGTCAGGAAGATTCGCTGGAGAAGGGAATAGCGACTCACTCCAGGATTCTTGCCTGGGAAATCCCACGGACAGAGGAGCCTGGTGGGCTACAGTCCATGGGGTCGCAAGAGAGTTGGACACGACTTAGCAACTAAACAACAGCACTATATAAAATACACACGACCGGGTTCACCTTAGGTGGTGGAATACAAGAACTCAGCTTTTACAATACAGCAGAGTTCGTATGTAAACTGCTAATTATACAATCTTTCCTGTTTGCTTAGTTTTACAAGGATAGTTATATGATGAGGTGGGGTTAGTGGGTGGGAGGCGACATGTGGAGGCCAGAGGATCGTGGGGAGAGAAGACGGCTCCCAGGAACCCAGAGCAAGCGCCAAGAACTGCAGCGCTAACCTTCGCCCTACATGGTTCAGTGGCTTTTGGGCTGGAAGCAGGAGGGTGACATCTGTGATTGAGTCCATGTGAGATGCTTGACCTCCCCAGTTTCATGCTCCAACGGGCTCGGTGTGGGGCTGAGTCCAGCCAACAGAACAGGGAGTGCAGAGCAGGGAATGTTGACAGAAGAAACATCCGTATGTTCTTCTCTGGATGCTAATTACACAAAGCCTATGTTCCTACGGGCTGATTCATGGTAAACTTTCTCCTTATGGAAATTTTTTATAACAAATCAATCCATTTGGTTTGGTTAACTTTGGAAGGATGACTTCCTGAACACTGACACAGTAAAGACTGCTTCTGGCCTGAATTCTCCCTGAGCCCACGTACCTGCCTGTGTCATGGAAGTTTCTGCAGCTGAGAGTTCCGTAACAGCCTGTGGCTGACCCCGGCTCAGGCCCTAGGATCTCCCGGCTGGACATGCAGCAGGGGGTTGGAACTAATAAAGGACTTGTGAAAAACAGGAATTGTTTATCTTGTTAATTGTTGCAAGTTTAGGCAGAGGCAAACCATCCCTGATGGGTCCACTTAGATCTCTGAATTCTGAGTTTATTCCCTCTCTCTGCCTCTCCCCTACCCTAGCAAAGCTTTGACTAACATGTCTCTGTGGACACCTGTAACCTCTGAATCCTAAGAGCTGAAACTTTGGGGAAACACACAGAAAGGCATTTCCAAGTGCATCTGGCTTACATCATCTAGAAAGAAGGATCAGAGCTCTTCTTATTGAGTCAAATCTGCCTCCTCCCCTGGCAAATGGAAAAATATTCAGACTGACGGAGAACTTCTTTCAGCACACAGATCTATGATATTAAAATATTGCTCTTTTAAACATTGTTCAACTACTACTGCTAACACGTATTAACATGTCTTCATATAATTAATTGACTGATTACCGATTTTAATTGACTCTGGTAAATACACAGAATGCATGAGCTGGCATGAGTGGTATGCTGGCAAACTAGGTCTTCAGGGGAAAGAAAAAGGAGAGCTCTGATTTGTAGTATTTGCAGATTTTCATGGTATAAATAGCTCTGCCATAGGCAGTTTCAAGCTGCACGCCTAACATTACCAAACAACCAAGCCAGGGACTTGGGAAGACACAGCCCCAGGCCAGCCCCAGCACACCACCTGTAATGTAACCTAAGAAATGCCAAGATTGGCTGAAATCAGTTTAAATTCCTCTATTATGGCTTTGTTTTCCATTTTTCTCCTTTTTTTGCACTTAGTCACGACCAACTCTTTGCGACCCCTTGGGCTGTAGACCAGCAGGATCCTCTGTCCATGGGGATTCTCCAGGCAAGAATACTGGAGTGGGTTGCCATGCCTTCCTCCAGGGGATCTTCCTAACCCAGGAATCTAACCCAGATCTCCCACATTGCAGGTGGATTGTTTACCATCTGAGCCACCAGAGAAGCCCATTTTTTCCCCTTCAGTTCAGCAGGGTTCAGTCATTCAGTCGTGTCCAACTCTTTGCAACCCCATGAATCACAGCATGCCAGGCCTCCCTGTCCATCACCAACTCCCAGAGTTCACTCAGACTCATGTCCATCGAGTCAGTGATGCCATCCAGCCATCTCATCCTCTGTCGTCCCCTTCTCCTCCTGCCCCCAATCCCTCCCAGCATCAGAGTCTTTTCCAATGAGTCAACTCTTCCCATGAGGTGGCCAGAGTACTGGAGTTTCAGCTTTAGCATCATTCCTTCCAAAGAAATCCCAGGACTGATCTCCTTCAGAATGGACTGGTTGGATCTCCTTGCAGTCCAAGGGACTCTCAAGAGTCTTCTCCAACACCACAGTTCAAAAGCATCAATTCTTCAGCACTCAGCCTTCTTCACAGTCCAACTCTCACATCCATACATGACCACAGGAAAAACCATAGCCTTGACTAGACAGACCTTAGTCGGCAAAGTAATGTCTCTGGTTTTGAATATGCTATCTAGGTTGGTCATAGCTTTTCTTCCAAGGAGTAAGCGTCTTTTAATTTCATGGCTGCAGTCACCATCAGTAGTGATTTTGGAGCCCCCAAAAATAAAGTCTGACACTTTTTCCCCTTAGGATACATAAAAACTCCTGGCAGTTGCTTTTGGACAGACAATAGGCAGACACATATTTTGAAACAGAGTTTCCATGAGAGTGGAGAATAAGAGGTGAAAATACTGAAGCCAGGTTGGGGTCCAGTCACCTGACTCTTTCCCGGCAGGTCAGAGAGTAATGGAAGTAGTGAGACCATGACATCCTCTTCATCACTTCAAGCCATTTAATCTCTTACTGGAGTAGAACATGCTGGCGGCAGCTCCATTTCCATCAAATTCTTACTGAGCTTTGTGCCAGGAGCTCAGCTCAACTCACGGCCCATGACAGACATTCAATAAAAGTAAGCTAAATATGAACGTATTCTATATAACAAGGTCTTGAATTACAGCCATCAGAACACTCAAATAGTTTCTGTTTTGAACAAAGTTAAGCAGACATAACAGGCTGTTGGCCAGTTAAGTGGGGGTGGAAGTAATCAGAGATATACCAGAAAGCAAGACGAACACTGACCTCCCTAATGGTGCCTGGATTCATTCTGCTGATGTGTTGAAGCCCTAGGTTAGACCAAGTTTACCAACAGCAGAGAGTTTCTGGGAAATCTATAAATATACTTCCTTCGGGGAATGTAACTCTAGTTATTAAAAACCACATGTGGGAACAGCATCTCTACTAAGAAGTAGAGGTTCCTGAACACCAACATAAAATGGAGGCTGTGCTAATAGGCCACAACACTTGTACAATCAAGCTTCCCTGGGGCTCAGTGATAAAGAAAGCCCCTGCCGTGCAGGAGACTCGGGTTCAATCCTGGGGTGGGGATGATGCCCTGGAGGAGGAAATGGCAACCCACTCCAGTATTCTTGCCTGGAGAAGTCCATGGACAGAACAGCTTGGTGGGCTACAGTCCATCATGGGGTCGCCAAGAGTTGGACACGACTTAGCGATTGAACAACCACAAGAAAGGTCTGTCAAAAGTATGGTTCTGCCTCGCCATCTCTGAGACATCTGGGGGAATTAAGAGAGTTAATTCCAAGCAGCTCAAACCACAGGCAATACGTAAAATCCCACCTCAGCTGGTCGAGCACACTGAAAGCTCACGATCTCAGTAGTTTTGTCTTTCAGGCTGTGGCAGACAGAATACAGTCCCCTAAAGAGGGCCTTGTCTTAATCCCCAGAGCTATGGCTGTGCAACCTTACCCAAGGCAACGGGGTTCTGCAGATGTGATTAAGTTAAGGCTGTAATCACCAGGGCCCTTACGAGGCAGAGACGGGAGGGTCAGAATCAGAGGCGATGTGATGATGGACGCGAAGGTCAGAGAGATTCAGCTGTGAGCTGAGTGCTGGCAACTTCGAGAAGCTGAAAGGGGCAAGAGAAGGACCCTCCCCGGGACGTCCAGGAGGAACCGGCCCTGCTAACACTTGGGCGTCGGTCTAAATGAGGCGGGTCTGGACTTCTGATCTCCAGAACCATAAGATGACAAATTGCTGCTCTACGTCACTACATTTGTGTTAATTTGTTATACAGGCAACAAGAAACCAATATACACAAAAAGACATGGATCATGAGTCCTAGAAGGGGAGCAATCCTTTCTCTCCTAACCTCTACAGGTAAGAAGAAAAGATGCAGTCTCCCTGGCATGTGACTGTGTCCCTTCCTCAGGTGAAATTTCTTCAGAGCAGGAAAATGAAAGTGCAGGTGCTAGTCACTCAGTTGTGTCTGGCTCTTTGTGGTCCCATGAACTGTAAGCCTGCCACGCCAGGCTCCTCTGTCCATGGGATTTTCCAGGCAAGAATACTGGAGTGGGTAACTACTGCCTTCGGCAAGGGATCTTCCTGACCCAGGGATCAAACCCGGTCTCCTGAATTGCAGGCAGATTCTTCACTCTCTGAGCCACAAGAGAAGCTCTGTGCAGGAAAGCACTGGTCACCAACGGGCCCTGAACCTTTCAAGAACACAGATAAAACTTAAATCAGGGAATATAAAAGGACAAAAGCAAGCAGGTGGAGGGCTAGTGTGTAAAAATGCTATAAACCATCAGGACTGTTCAACTCAGGTGGTGCATGCATATATGTACTTCTTTTAATTTTAGAAAGGTTCGGGGCAATGGCATTTTAAGCGGATCAAGGAAGCTAAGTGAAGGATTTTCCAAACAAATGTTAGAGAAGAATTGGAAATTGATGACCTCAACTGGATTTTGGCCTAGTCCTCCAAGAAAGAATGAAAGCTCCAGCTTAGAACACGTTACGGATGTCGTAAAGCAATTGGAAACTATTTGTTAGGAAACAATCCCCTTCTCGAAGGAGTCCTGGAGCTCTTTCACGACCTCATGCGGAGTGTTCCCTGGGTCTCCTGGCCCCACCCACGGACTTCGAGCCATATTTGTAAACTCCAGAAGAACACGGGTCATTGGAGAGGGTCTTCCGTATTCTATGGGGTTGGCAGGGAGACCTGAAGAAATCCGAAAGGAAAGCAGAGTGGTGTTGGCCATTTGGCCGCCACCCTGGACCCCCATTTGGTTTGGGTTGTCCTATTTCGAGGAAGGCCCCCTGCTGTCTTCTCTTTCAGCAACATGCTTTTCACACAGAGCTGCTACTTTAAATGGAAGGCCTTTCCGTGGGCCCCCTCTAACATGTTTTCATTGTGCTAACTCAGAAAGCATATGGAAACGTAATCATTGAGAATGATTTTCATTTTATATCTATGTAACCCTATACACCCCCTTGGGTCTCAGACAGTAAAGAGTTTGCCTGCAATGCAGGAGACCAGGGTTCGATCCCTGGGTTGGGAAGATCCCTTGGAGAAGGAAATGGCAACCTACTCTAGTAATCTTGCCTGGAAAATCCCATGAATGGAGGAGCCTGGGAGATACAGTCCATGGGGTAGCAAAGAGCCGAACACGACTAAGCAACTTGACTTTCACTTTTTTTTTCAAACCTATATGCACAAGGATTGAATGCTTCTCATTTTATTTCTTTACAAGCATATTTGACCCAGGGATCAAATTCCCACCCCCTGCATATCTTATGCATTGCAGGCGGATGCTTCCCACTAGGGGAGCCCATTGCATCTCCACAATTCCAGGCAAAGAAAGGCACTTGCCCATCATGGGGGTTTCCCTCCTTGCTGAGCTGACAGGGGGCAAACCGCAAACATATATGCACAGGAATATCTTGGGTAGGATATAAGTAGAATTGGTTACCAGTGTGTACTTTCATGGGTGGGATTAGAAAAGCTGTAGGGAAACTTCCATTTATTTGTTCGTGGTAAGTGGGGTGATATTAAGGGTGCTTTCCCTTTCTTTTGTTTCATTTGGGCTTTTTTCCCCAAATACATTTCTTTCAATAGAAAATAACATTTCCCTTTTGATTGAAAAGGTGGTAACATCACAGAGCAGAAAATGGGTTGAGTTCTGATTTAGTGCCCCCCTGAGTTTCCGTCTAGTCTAGGCTATGGTTTTTCCTGTGGTCACGTATGGATGTGAGAGTTGGACTGTGGAGAAAGCTGAGCACTGAAGAATTGATGCTTTTGAACTGTGGTATTGGAGAAGACCCTTGAGAGTCCCTTGGACTGAAAGGAGCTCCAACCAGTCCATTCTGAAGGAGATCAACCCTGGGATGTCTTTGGAAGGACTGATGCTAAAGGTGAAACTCCAGTACTTTGGCCACCTCATGGGAAGAGTTGACTCATTGGAAAAGACTCTGATGCTGGGAGGGATTGGGGGCAGGAGGAGAAGGGGTCGACAGAGGATGAGATGGCTGGATGGCATCACTGACTCGATGGATGTGAGTCTGAGTGAACTCTGGGAGTTGGTGATGGACAGGGAGGCCTGGTGTGCTGCGATTCATGGGGTCGCAAAGAGTCGGACACAACTGAGCGACTGAACTGAACTGAGTTTCCTGAATTGGGTCCACTCTTCTTAGAAAAGAACCGTCCTGGACTTTCGCAGTGAATGGCGGGTCTATCTCCTGGACATATAGAACAAGGTGGGTCTATTTCAGGAATTCTAGCACAGAGCTTCTCAACCTGAAAAGTGCTAATGAATCACCCCGGGGTCTTATTAAAGGGCAGGTCTCATTCAGTCATCCCAGGGTATGGTTGAGATTCAGCATTTCAAACCAGCCCCCAAAGGATGCTGCTGCTGCTTGCTGGTCCATGGACCAGCTGTGGGTAGCCAGGGCCCAGACCGCTGCCAGATAAGGTAGCAAGCCAGGCGATCTGATTTAGGGATCAGAACACAGAGCAAACCAGCAAGTCAGAAGCTTCCCAAAGTTAGGACCAAGGAACGCCCAGGATCCTTGGGCCAAGAGTGGATTCCAGAACAGGATCAATAAGGAGTGGTCAAGGGCCCAGGGCCTCTGAGGCTGGAGGCAGTTGATTGGTGCCCACTCATCTCATCACCGGAACACCTAGGAAGTGCTGCCACCAGTAGAACTGAGTTTAAACATCAGCCCCCCCATTTCTTTACTGGCTTTTACCATAAATGGAAAGGCTTCCCCTGGGAAGTCCCCAGGGATCTTACACTGCAGTATGGTCACTGCTGATATCACTGATATTACAGTAAGGCCGGTGATGCCAGTAAGCTGGAATGTTTGTTCCAAACACCAGAATGTCCAGTTCTTTGTGATGATTCTTTAAGGAGAGCCTCTGGTATTTTGAAATTGACATACTTATGAAAAAAAGTAAATACTAGGTGGCCAGCCAGAATCCGAGGGAATTTCCCACCCTGAACTGCACATGCCAAAGCCAGCCAGAACACTTGGTGGCGTTTTCCTTTTTATTGCTGGCGCCTAAACAATACAAGCATTGTAGTGTACAGAGGAGATAGGGTACACCCGCTAACCAAACAGAAGACCAAAACGGGCTTTGTTCTAGGACTCTCCGTTCTGCGGCTGAGGAGCTCCAGAAGGATTTGTACCTGCAAGTCCTTGGAGTGCAGACTGGATTCCTTTAAGCCCCCAGTGGGCTTTTTCCTATAACCAGGACTTTAGTAAGGACACGACTCCCTGGCGTTGTCTGTGTCCTTGTTGTTTAGTGGCTAAGTCATGCCCAACTCTTCTGCGACCCCATGGACTGTAGCCCACCAGGCTCCTCTGTCCATAGGGTTCTCCAGGCAAGAATACTGGAGAAGGTTGCCATTCCCTTCTCGAGGGGATTTTCCCAGCCCAGGGATTGAGCCTGTGTCTCCTGTTCTGCAGGTGGATTCTCTAGGGCTGAGTCACCAGGGAAGCCCACTGTGTGTGTGCGTGTGCATGCTAAGGCTTCAGTTGTGTCTGACTCTGCGGCCCTACAGACTGTAGCCCACCAGACTCCTCTGTCCACAGGATTCTCCAGGCAAGAATATGGAATGGGTTGCCATGGCCTCCTCCGGGGGATCTTCCCAACCTAGGGATTGAACCCAAGACTCTTAAGGTCTCCTGCCTTGGCAGGTGGGTTCTTTACTAAGAACACCACCTGGGACCTCATGAGGGTCTTATTTTTAAAATGGTATCCTCCTACCAGAGTGAGGAAGCTCCTTAAATTTCTGTATCAAGTGCGAGCCGGTCTCACTGAAGGCCTAGAAAGAATTTAAAGGACACATCCCTTTCTTCTGGGGTTCCCCTGCTCTGACTGGTGCCACTTAAAAAGTGAAACAAGCCCCACAGCTTTAGAAAGTATTTGGCAAGAACAAACTTCATTCTAGACATTAAGATAAATTCCGTGCTTATTTTTCTCTTAAACGCTGAAGGTTTAGCAGGCTTTCTATACACTGAGTCTGGAGCCGGAGGGCAGACACGAATGGGGCTTTCCCAGGGGGCTGCCAATGCAGGAGACAGAAGAAACTCAAGTTCGACCCCTGGGTGGGAAAGACGCCCTGGAGGAGGAAACAGCAACCAACTCCAGTATTCTTGCTTGTAAATCCCATGGACAGAGGCGCCTGGAGGGCTACGGTCCATAGGGTCGCACAGTTGGACACGACTGAAATGACTTAGCACACGGCACACGTGCAGACGCGGACGAACACGCCTTTGGCCGCGTCTCAGCGCCCACACCCGCGTGGTGTGGTCACTAAGGCCGCCGCGACCCTGTTGAGTGCACGGGCTTCCAGCTGTGTTCCCTGGGCCTGCCTTCACCTCTACTCTGCACGTTCCTGGCACGTCTGCTGGTTTTTCCGTCTCAGGCCCGTGGAAGAACATAAACATTTCGCCTTTTCTGAACGAGACTCGCAGGGAGTGTGTGAGTATCTAACTTCCTAGAAACCAGGGCTGTTTTCTCTTGCCAGGCGCCACCGCCGGGCCTTCCTGTGCAGGAGGTCATTTCAATGAGGACTCGGAGCTTCGTCAACAGAGAAAAGAAGGTCACTCTCAGACAGGATGTAGGGAAGACGCCCTGAGTGAGCCTTGCTGGGCAAGAGACGCCGAGGGGACCAAGAATGTGGGCCTCCCCCGGGAAGTTTTTCAAGAGCCTGCACTGCATGATAAACAGCCGACCGAAGTCTTTTCTAAACAGCGAAAATCACAATGCTCCGAATTCCAGAAAATCCTCAGACAATGGCTGCACATTCCTTTTCCTCAATTTGCTTATTTGTGCACCTAGAGCTTTCAGATGGACCAGCAACTGGGGTCCTGCCTTGGGCTTCGGGGCAGGAATGAAGTGGGAGAGAAACGGGCAGGGCCCACCCCAGCCCCAGAGCTCAGAACCACTCTGCTCCCACCAGCCGGCCCGAAGCCTCTTTAAGCCTCATCAGCAGGACGGGGGCCAAAGGCAGGGAGATGCTTCTGTGGTTCATGTCACCACGAGATGTAAATGGGTCAGTTTAGAAAGTTCTTCCTGAGGAAACCAAGACTATTTGGGGAACTAGAAATTTCCTGTATATCCACCTGACTTGAAAGAGTTAGCAAAATTCCTCTGATATATATTTTTTCAATTATAACGTACACTTGATTACACATGTACACATACATAGATGTATATAATTATAAAATAATATCCTGAATATAATTTTATTGCAGCTGTTCAGTCACTAAGTCGTGTCTGACTCTTTGTGACCCCGTGGACTGCAGCACGCCAGGCTGCTCTGGCCTTCACTATCTCCCTGAGTTTGCCCAAATTCATGTCCATTGAGTCAATGATGCCATCCAACCATCTCATTCTCTGTCATCCCCTTCTCCTCTTGCCCTCAATTTTTCCCATCATCAGGGTCTTTTCTAATGAGTCAACTCTTTGCAGCAGGTAACCAAGGTATTGGAGCTTCGGCTTCAGCAACAGTCCTTCCATTGAATATTCAGGGTTGATTTTCTTTAGGATGGACTGGTTTGATCTCTTTCCTGTCCAAGCGACTCTCAAGAGTCTTCTCCAGCAACACAGTTCAAAAGCGTCAATTCCTCAGCGCTCAGCCTTCTTTTTGGTCCAGCTCTCACATCCATACATGACTGCTGGAAAAACCATAGCCTTGACTAGACGGACCTTTGTTGGCAAAGTGATGTCTCTGCTTTTTAATTCACTATCTAGGTTTATAGCTATTCTTCCAAGGAGCAAATGTCTTTTACTTTCATAGCTGCAGTCACCATTCACATTGATTTTGAACCTCAAGAAAATGAAATCCAACACTGTTTCCACATTTTTCCCATGTATTATTTTATAGATAAATAAAAATATATGTAGAAAATAAACTGTGATGCCTCAGACAATGATACGTCATTATCCCAATATTTGTTTATTGGCAGGTATTTATTCTTCACAGGAAGGAATAGAAACACTCATTTGTCATTTTCCTTATTCAGGAAAGTTCACTTGGAAATTTTGCTAGCGTTGTCGCTTCCCTGCTCCACCTGCACACCAGATGTCCCTTCACCTGCTCTATTTTTCTACAGTATTTATAACTTCGAATGCACCATGTGATTTATTGCTTATTGCTTACCATCTGTCTTCTGCACGCCCCTCCCACCCTTACAATGTAAGTTTTCAAGACAACAATTTTTGTTGTTGTTCCTTTATGTATCCCAATCACAAAATAGCGATTGGCATAACTAAGACCCTCAAAATTAATTTTTGAATGAATGAATGACTACTTCTACCTCATCTCCCCCGATTCAACAGCATCAGCGAACACTTCTGGTCACTGTGAATCTAAATGGAAGGCTGGGTAGGTGTTGGGGTGGGAGGTACTTTCTGAAGGATGGACGACCAACTCACAGGCACACAATTAAGATTCGACAAAAGAGGCATTGGGGTGGGTATGGAACAAATGGGATAGATTTTAATAGGCCCAAGGGAAGAAGCTGGGACCCCCCAGAAATAAGCCCCCAGAAAGCCTGTGGGCCCCCACTCTCAGGTAGCTTTGAAACCAGTCATGTGGAGGGGCCAGTTCCCAGAGCGCCTATTTGTGCCTGTAGGACTCAGGCTTTGCAGAAAGACCCTTATAAGCCTCCCCTGCTCTCTTTTTCTGAGATTCTGTGAATTTCTCAGTCCATCCTGGTGGCAGGAATTCACACCACATCAAACCTCCTGATGATGCTGGTAACACGACTGGTGTGAAAAGGACTCCAGACGTGGATTCAAGAGAGACGGGAAGAGGGTGAGGCTGAGCGCTCTGGGGAAAGAGCCAGGGGCAGCTGGCTTTGCTCTGCTCACTTGCTCTGGTTTCTACCAGACGCACATCGATTCCGCAGAGCTTTCAGCAAGCCTTTCCTGGCAGCATTCAGATTATTCCTGAAATCAACACGATGCATTTTTCAGCTCCTTCTGTAGACTGTGGTATGGGGGTGGAGGTCTTAAAGGAGACAAGGGGCTCAGTGCTGGAACTCAATCACAAGACTGGGTCCATGAGGAGTAAAACAGGGTGTCTCTGGGGCTGAGACCTTAATTCCATCCATGCCGCCCCCCTGCCCAGCCCGTAACTGATGCAATCGCATTATCTAGTCTCTGCATTCCCTAGGTTCGTCCTCTGGTGGCGCTAGTGGTATAGAGCCCCGCCTGCCAATGTAGGAAACATGCAGATTTGACCCCTGGGTCAGGAAGACCCCCTGGAGAAGAAATTGGCAGCCCACTCCAGTATTCTTGCCTGGGAAATCCCATGGACAGAGGAGCCTTGGAGGGCTACAGTCCATAGGGTCACAAAGAGTTGGACATGACTGAAGCAACTGAACTCACACAATGAGATCCTTAAACCACCCTTGGGTTCTCTAGATAAGAGGTACCTCTGTGATGCTGAAGATGGGGATTCATTTAGGGTCACAAAGAGGAATGTAAGGGCCTCTTTCGGCATTTCTGGGCAGAGCGGAGCATGCTATACATTTCATGTCTTTAAGACAGCAATCTCATAAAGAATTCGGATCATTCTTAATTAAATGATAGATCACCATCCATCCCAACCACAAAAGGCAGTACAAATTTATTTATAGGCAGAGATAGCTTGGAATCCCTGATAGCGCAGTTGGTAGAGAATCCTCCCGCAACGCAGGAGACCTGGGTTCGATTCCTGGGTTGGGAAGATCCCCTGGAGAAGGGAATGGCTACCCAGGGCAGGATTGTGGCCTGGAGAATCCCATGGACTGTATGGTACATGGGGTCGCAAAGAGTCGGAAACGACTGAGCGACTTTCACTTTGACTTTGGAAGGGTCACTCGTGGTTTTCAAGGCAAACGCAGAATGAAGCAGTCCCACTTCCTGTTGGGGGCACTTTCCACCTTGAGAGCCATCATTAAGTGGACTCAGGCAGACGACCGATGTTTACAACTTAAACCGTTTTGATCTTGTCATTCAACCGCGGCCACCGAGGCTCTGAGCTTGGGACTCCGATTTAGGGGG
This sequence comes from Redunca redunca, assembly GCA_006410935.1. NCBI lineage: Eukaryota > Metazoa > Chordata > Mammalia > Artiodactyla > Bovidae > Redunca > Redunca redunca. The sequence goes on along the minus strand of SJYQ01003915.1, from coordinate 54,662 downwards.
GCTAAATGTTTTTAAATGTTAGCTGCTGCACAAAGACCCTCCTACAGAGGTACTTACCTAAAGTAAGACCGTAATTTTTACTTTAACCAGAAGACTGGGGTTTCTTAAAAAAGGCCACTTCCTTTCCCTCATTTTTTTTTGACCCAGCTGGCTGCACTCACAGAGGATGGTTCTCAGTGCAGTTCAGGGGCTGCCTCTGTTTTGACAGGGCAAGTGGCCAACTGGATCTTAAACTAGCCAGTAAACAAGATGTACTGGAATTGAAGGAGGGTTGGTGGAAGTGCCTGCCAAGGGGAGGAAGCTGACCACGGGAGCAGGGTCGTTAACTTCAGGGTTAACTGCCCATTGAAATGCTGTAGAAACGGAGCCCTGCCCTTTCTTCAGCAGGTTCTCATAGCTACTGCTTGATCTGCACAGGAATGGAGATCCTGCACAAGATAAGAGCTGGGGACAGCCTGCTTTGGTTCACGGGGTTATAGCAAGCTTGCCAAACAGCTGAAGAGGGTGGGGGAGAGCATCTGCTTTTTAAAAAGAGTCATAAATGTAAAATTAACACACCATATCCTGTTTTCGATGGCCTTCCCTCACGGCTCAGTGGTAAAGAATCTGCAGGTTCCATTTCTAGGGTGGGGAAGATCCCCTGGAGAAGGAAATGGCAACCCACTCCATTATCTTTGCCTGGGAGATCCCATGGGCAGAGGAGCCTGGTGGGCTACAGCCCATGGGGTTGCAAAAGAGCTGGACACGGCTTAGCAACTAAACCACAACAATCTTGTTTTAGACACAGCCATGCTGCTGCAGCTCTGCCATCTTTCTGTTTGAACTTTGAGCGGGGCTCGGGTCAAAGGTCTACCCCACCCTCCCACTGGCCCAGGTACACTGTCCTCAATCAGGGCAGCGTCCCAATAAGCCCTTTGCCTGAGGCGAGGATGCCTTGCTCAGAGCAAAACCTCCAAAGTGGTGGTTTCTCGCCCCTCTAGCTGTTGGCGTCACTCACACGAATTCCCAAGTTTCACTCTCACACTGATTCCGCCCAGTTTGTTTTCCAGGGAGGCTCAGGATCTCTTTGCAAATGATGCCCCAGGAGGCCTCCGCTGTTCCCCCAGTCCCAGTAGCTTTACGTTCTATTTTCAGCCCCTGCACAAGGTAGCCCTTTTGTTTTCTCTGGAGCCATCAGGCTGACACGGCTTCCCTTCCCGTTATAATCCGTCTGTCTTTCTGTGTATTTATCTCTGCAGGAATGTAGTTCCGAAGAAAGAAGAGTCAGCTATGCATTGATTCCTTGCAGCCTGCTGGGCTGTTTATGTCTTTACAAAGGACTCGCCCCAGAAAGGAACACGGATGGCGCTAGACATCCCAGAAAACAAACCATCCCAATGTCAGGTAGCCAAGCAGGCACACAGGGAGCTCACAACACACCTGTTTTTTCCTTTGTATGAGAACAAACGGTGCCTGGGAGTGCCCACACTCGAGTGTTAGGGGAAACAGGCTCGTGATGCCTCAATCAGGATTTCTTCCTTTCCCAGGCCTCCTGTACCCGCCCGCGGGCAGCCAAGCCAAGAATGGGAGTGGATTCTTGAGTGGAAGGCTCCAAATGAGACTCTGGAAGGTCCTGGCCCACGGGGATATTGGAGGTGGTGGCTGATGGGGATCTGAAAGTCCTGCCTGGCTTACCACGATTCCCTTGTATTGATGGTTACACTACCCATTCCAAGTTCCTGAAATATAGGTACTTAGCAGATGATTTTTAAAAGGAAACTTCTGGAAGCTGATAAAAATTGCTTTGGGCTTTGAGGAAGAATGGGGTTTTGTGCTGCTGCATTCCTCCACAGAGGGCTTCCCGGGTGGCTCAGTGGTAAAGAACCCACCCGCCAATGCAGGACATGCAGAAGACGTGGGTTCGATCCCTGGGAAGGGAAGATCCCCTGGAGAAGGAAATGGCAACCCACTCCAGTATTCTTGCCCAGAGAATCCCATGGACAGAGGAGCCTGGCGGGCTGCAGTCCACACCCACAGGGTCCCGAAGAGTCAGCCACAACTTAGCGACTAAAGCAACATTCTTTCACTGAGCCTTTGACATAGATACATGATGATATTTCAAAAGGCAAGGCGCGGTCCAGGAAGCATAGTTGTGAAAGATGCCGGGGCTCTCCTGCCTTGAACTCACAACAGAATCCAAGTGAAGCCCCGAAGCCCCAGAGCTCGGCCCGCCGTCCTCTCCCCTCCCACCTCCTGCCCTTCTCTTCCCCATGTTCTCAGGGACCGGAAGTCACCCAGGCATCACTGCTGTCTCCAGGAGTTACGATCTCTCCCGCTCACGGCTGCTGTTGGGGGTTGGTCTCAGCCTGTCCGCCAGGAACGTCTGGGGGCGCTCCCCTGGGGCCTGCTCCTGCAGGGAGCCCCCACGGACAGTCCCCCCACTGAAGCTACCTGGAGACTGGACCAGTCCTCCAGTGGTTCTCATCATGATCGCAGATTGTCCCCATCTCCACGACAACCATCCGTGAACTCAGAAAAACCAAGATNCACACACACACACACACAACTTCTATAGCAGTGCTTCCCTATGAACAGAGTCAGCCGAAGGTTCTTTGCCAAGCATTATGAATAATTTGTCATTCACACATTCTTTCACAAACCGAGGGCATTGACAAGGGGTTGCAGGTAGGGGGACCTGGCTGGGATGCTCTCACCAGGCAACCTGAGGCCATGGCCTCTGAGGGGAGGTGGGGTCCCAGCCGTGTCTGCAGCTAACCCTCACACTGCTGCTGCTGCTGAGTCCCTTCAGTTGTGTCTGGCTCTTTGCACCCCCATGGGCTGTAACCCACCAGGCTCCTCTGTCCATGGAATGCCCCAGGCAAGAATACTGGAGTGGGTTGCCATGCCCTCCTCCAGGGAATCTTCTCGACCCAGGGATCAAGCCTCCATCTCCTCTGCCCCCTGTATTGGCGGGCAGGTTCTTTACCACTAGCGCCACCTGGGAAGCCCAACCCTTGCACACGAGATGTCAGCTCCTCAGATCTAGTTACACTTTGAACCTGCTACTACTTCCTAAGCAAGGAGGGTTTTTGCTTTTGGTGGGTTTCTTGTGGGATTTTTTTTTTTTTCATTAAAAAATTTTCAGTTTAAACATGAAAAGTAGTCTGCCATTTTTGGTTTCAACTTTCTTGATGCTTTGAGAGTAACTTTCAGGCCCAAAGCAGGCCTCATGGGAAATTCTTAGAAGACTAAGAAACTTAGATAGCATATTCAAGAGCAGAGACATTACTCTGCCGACTAAGGTCCGTCTGGTCAAGGCTGTGGTTTTTCCTGTGGTCATGTATGGATGTGAGAGTTGGACTGTGAAGAAGGCTGAGCGCTGAAGAATTGATGCTTTTGAACTGTGTTGTTGGAGAAGACTCTTGAGAGTCCCTTGGACTGCAAGGAGATCCAACCAGTCCATTCTGAAGATCAATCCTGGGATTTCTTTGGAAGGAATGATGCTAAAGCTGAAACTCCAGTACTTTGGCCACCTCATGAGAAGAGCTGACTCATTGGAAAATACTCTGATGGTGGGAGGGATTGGGGGCAGGAGGAGAAAGGGACGACCGAGGATGAGATGGCTGGATGGCATCACTGACTCGATGGACGGGAGTCTGAGTGAACTCCGGGAGATGGTGATGGACAGGGAGGCCTGGCGTGCTGCGATTCATGGGGTCGCAAAGAGTCGGACACGACTGAGCAACTGAACTGAACAGAAGAAACTTAGGAGACGAGGAGCAAAGAGTAGAAGCAGAGATGCCCAGGGGAGGGTGAAGGTAAAAGGTGAGTGCTGTTGATTTTTTGACGATTTCCCTCCACATCATGTCCTCCCATTAGGAGCTTTCTCTAAGCACGATACTCTCCTCAGGGCTTTTAGAATTGGGTGAAGTTCATCCCAGACATACCAATACTTTACAAGCAAGAAGAAAAAAAGCCACAGAGGCTGAGATAGAGGGGAAGGTGTTTGCTGGAAGTTCCAGCCCTTTCCAGGAACAGAATCATCATGGGAACCTCCACACCTTAACTCTCAGCTCCCAGCAGAGCTCAGCAGAGCAGAGCACTCTGACTTAGAAGCTGTTAACTTGTCCAAGGACCTTTTTTTGGAGTTCTTTATTCTATTTGTTTTTTGCTTTAACTTAAAAAAAAATGTTATTGCAATATAATCGATTTACCAACGTGGCATTAGTTTCTGCCGTACAGCCAAGGGAATCAGTTATACATATACGTAAGTCCCCCACCTTTTTAGATTCATTTCCTACGTAGGCCATTACAGAGCACTGAAGAGTTCCCTGTGGTATATAGCAGGCCCCTATTAGTTATTTCCTTTATATACGGTAGTATGTATACATCAATCCCAATCTCTCAATTTATCATTCTCCTCCCCTTTCCTCCTTGGTAACCATAAGCTTGTTTACTCCATCTGTGACTTTATTTCTGCTTTGTATTAAGGTTATAGTTGTTTCTTTTTTTAGGTTCTACATATTAGCAATATCGTATGGTATTTGTCTTTCTGTGTCTGACTTACTTCTCTTAGTATGATCGTCTCTATCCATGGTCTATCCATGTTGCTAAAAATGGCATTATTTCACCTTTTTTGCAGCTAAGGTTCCACTGTATGTCTGTATACCACTCCTTCTTTATCCGTTCCTCTGCTGATGGACGTTTAGGCTGTTTCCATGTCCTGGCTGTTGTAAATCACGCTGCAATGAGCACGGGGGTTGCGTGTATCTTTTCAAATTATGGCTTTTTCCAGAGATAGGCCCAGGAGTAGGACTGCTGGGTCATATGGCAGTTCTATGTTTGGCTTTTCAAGGAACCGCCATACCATCCTTCACAGTGGCCGTACCAATTTACATTCCCACCCAAAGTGTAGAACAGCTTTTCTCCATATCCTCTCCAGCATTTATTGTTTGTAGACGTTTTGATGATGGCCATTCTGAGCAGTATGAAGTGACGCTTCTCTGCAGTTTTGATTTACATTTCTCTAATGATTAGTTGAGCATCTTTTCACGTGCTTTTGGTCATCTGGATGCCAAGGACTTTTTAAAAAATTGCAGTGTAGTTGATTTATTATATTGTGTTAGTTTCAGATGTATAACATAGTGATTCAGCTATTTTTTTCAGATAATATTCCTGTAATTGTGTAATACTAATGTATAATAATTAATGTTATACATTATTACAAGATGTTGAACACAGTGCCCTATGCTAAACAGTAAATCTATTTTAGGTACAGTAGTTTTATCTGTCAATCCCAGGATTTTTTCGTAGGTTCATCTCATTTGAATCCTGAGGTCCTGGAGACTTGTTTACACAGGGATATTTGTGTAGAAATAACCTCGTAGTTGTATTTGGGAATTTGCAAATAAGCCGCTTAGCTGGCGTTTTATAGCTGCTGGGAAAGAGCTCCTGGTACTTCTCTTTCTGTGATAATGAGGGAACACAGTGAGCCAGGGAGAGCGAGTGTCAGCTCACAACAGGAAACTCAGGGAACTCTCAGGGTTCCTGCACTTACGGGCATGCCTGGTGGGGAGGCAGCCTCCCAGCACAGCGTGAGGATTGCAAATACACCCTATACCCGAGTCACCTGACTCAGCTTGTTTCATGATAATATCAGCTGGAGCCTTCTCAGTCTAAAGGTTAAATTCAAAACATGAATAGATTATACATCCAGATACATGCAGTTGGCCCTCTCTGTCCTCGGGCTCTGCATCCTGAGATCCAACCAACAGTGGATCAAACAAATTCCAGGAAGTTCCAGAAAGCAACACTCGAATTTGCTGCACATGGACAACTAGATACAGCAACTTACATAGCATTCTCATTGTATTAGGTATTGTGAGCAATCTGGAGATGATTTAAAATATACAGAAGGATGTGCATAGGTTATATGCAAGCGCTGTGCTGTTTTACGGGCTTCCCTGGAAGCTCAGTGGTAAAGAACATGCCTGACAATGCAGGAGACCTGAGCTCGATCCCTGGTTCGGAAAGATCCCCTGGAGAAGGAAATGGCAACCCACCCCAGTACTCTTGCCTGGAAAATCCCACGCACAGAGGAGCCTGGAGGGCTACAGTCCACAGGGCCACAGGGTCTGGCACAGCTGAACGACCGAGCAGAAACATGCCATTTCCTATGAGGGACTTCTTTCTCAGATTTTGGTATCCATGGGAGTTCTGGAGCCAGACCCAAGGGTCCAGGGGACAACTGTATCTAATACGTGACCATATATATATATGTTTTAAACTTTTTATTTGAAATAATTTCAGAGTTACAGAAAAGTTGTTAAAATAATACAAAGAACCCTCATACTGTCTTTATCCAGATAAACCCGATTTTAACATTGATCCACATGTGCCTTATCATTCACTCTCCCTTTATATAGAATTATTAATATAATGTATAAATAGTAATATAATACATAATGTTAGTATTGCTTGGTCGCTCAGTCGTGTCCAACTCTTTGCGACCCCATGGGCTATAGCCCACCAGGCTCCTTTGTCCTTGGGATTCTTCAGGCAAGAATTACTGAAGAAATTCTTCAGGAGCCTGTCGCCATGCCCTCCCCCAGGGCATCTTCCCAACCCAGGGATCGAACCCAGGTCTTCCTCATTGCAGGCGGATTCTTTACTGTCTGAGCCACCAGGGAAGCCCAACATTAATATTAATATGAGTCAGTTACAAACATTGTTCCTCTTTACCCCTGAACATACCAGTGTTTGCCTGAGAACAAAGATACCTTCTCACATGAACACAGTATAGTTCTCACATTCAAGAAATGTAACACTGATGTGATACTGTGATCTAATCTACAGTTCATAAATTACGGCTATAAGGCATTCCAAAAGTCTTAGTGCAGCTATTTAATGTTTTAATAAAACAAAGGAAAATGTTTTACTCACTGCAGATATCATTCGTGACAACCTTCCCATCAATTTACATTGGAAACAAATTATTAGCTCCATAAAATATTTACTGATCTATTTTCAGCTTGTTTATCACCTAGCACTGAAGGCATCTGAATACCTCTTTATAAATCCAGGAAGACCTTCTGACAATCCTGCTGGTATCAGGTTGATTTGAAAGATGTGATATATTATTACAAATGCAATTAATGGTAGGAAATTTTAAATGGTAAAATATAAGCATTAACGTTTTAGCAAGATTTGGGCTTCTGAGGCATACAAAAATGCAAACATGGACGAGGAATATTCTTTATGAAAATTACCCGTGTCCCTATAAGATGAGGAAACGCATGGTGAAGAGACGCACAAGAAGCCAACAGCAAGAGTCACTAACCCAAGTACAGAACCCCCCTGTTCCAGTGTTCGTCCTTCTTAAAGTAAGGAGAGAGGGATGTTTTCCACTGGAAATGTGTGTGTGTGTGTGTGTGTGTAATCATTTCATAATAATGTAACATGGAATTGCATCAATACCACATACTTACCCTCAGACCCACAATCTTATCTCCCTTTCTTCTATGTCATTGCAGAGATGTCTTACCAGGTCAAGGCTCCCCCAGGAATCCATCAAGTTCTCTCTTTCCTGCCTTTCCTCCCCCAGCTTGCCCTCCTTCTCTGGCTTTTTCCCCGAGGCCTGGAGCCTCCTCAAATCTGGTCCAGAGAGCCAAGTCCAAGTACCCCTCGCCTGGAGCAGGTTGAGATGGTGGGTATTGTGCCTGTGGGGAGGCCAAACTGGGAGGTACGGGGTCAGAGACAAGGAGCCAAATGGACACGTGAGTAAAGAGCTACCACGTGAGTAGAAAGTAAGGCCTTCAGTCCAGAAGGAGAGAGCCTGGGTTGATGGGAAGAAGTTAAAATTAACTTGATAAAATCCCAATGTGCAGAGATAGGGTAAGGAGCAAAACAATACATCAAAGGACTAAATACATCTCTGGCAGGTAATAACTATTCACTAAGTATCTTATGGTATAAAATAAACTCTCATGCATACGAGTTGGCTTGAACTAATTTGCAGTGCCTTGAATCCAGGTCGTGTCCTGATAAGAGATGTTACAGAGAATTCCCATCAGGCGTTCCTTCCCTCCATTAACCAGCTTTAAAAGAAGAAAGGGAGAGGCCACAAAGGGAATTTGAGTTTTCCAGTTCCAGGCAAACCTGCCGGGTTGGGGTCAACGGGTTTCACCTCCGTCTGACTGTCTTCTTTGCTTGGGAGGCAGCTGGGCAGATTGGGTTTCAAGAAGTCTCGCTCCCAAAGCCAGTCCAGGTGGCTGCTTCTGTCTGTTGACAGCAGATGCGAGTGCTAATGGGGAGAACGAGAGATAAGGGCCTCAAGAGCAACCAAAATAATGCAACAACTCAGGTTAGGAAAGAAAAATACCGGTAGCAGCAAGGTTCTCTCTGTCACGGGCAGTCAGGGCAGTGCGGACTCGCATCCTTCGAGGCGCAAGCAGCCGACCGGGGAGCACGCCTGTCGTGCTGCTGGAAAACGCAGGTCAGAATGATCTCCACGTGCACGACTTTATGAAGCCTGTCTGCAAGCCTGGTGCTAGTGGTAAAGAACTCACCTGTGTAAGAGACGCAGGCTCAATCCCTGGGTCAGGAAGATGCCCTGGAGGCGGGCATGGCAACCCACTCCAGTAGTCCTGCCTGGAGAATGCCCAGAGGAGCCTGGCGGGCTACAGTCCACGGGGTCGCAAAGCGTCGGACACGATTGAAGTGACTTAGTCCGCAGTATGTAGAACGCAGTGTTGAAGTTTCACAACACCCCGAGGTCACTTCTTAAATCTTTTCATACACGAGGAAACGGGGGCTCTGAGAGATTAAGAAACTTTCTCAGGCTTATACATGGCCATAATAGGTGGGAACCGATCAAGGATTCCGACTCAGAAGCCCCTGTTCTTTCCCACCGACACCGAGGAAGCGGACACGCGGATGATAGAAAAGCGCCGACAGGGCTCCCCACTCGCCTTCCGAAGCGCGTTTCCCGAGGAGAGCACCTTTCCTTCTGACCCAGTCTCGGTGGTTTTCCTCTGCCTGTGGGAGAAAGTCAAGTTCAAGTGCCTGGCTCAGAGCGCTGATGCCTGGCCTGTGGTTACCTTTCCGTCTTGCCTTCCAGGGTCTCCCGCTCCAGCCGCACCTGTCCGTGACTCGCCTCACACGTCCCAGTCCCCGCCTGGCTTTCCCTCGTTGTCCCGCCTGAACTGGCCATGTCTGCCATTTCCCTCTTCACTGCGGACGCCACTTGTGTCTTTAGAAACACCCTTCAGGGTCCGACCTATCGCCAAGTATTCTGTGAAGCTGCCTTGACTTTCCCAGCCCCCAGGGTCTCTTCCTTGGGGGAAATGCTGAGACATTTAGCCTGCAGCCCTCACTGGACACTTGTCAGATGCAACCTGGGATTTCCTATGAAGGGTCCCACTTAATATGACCAACATTAAGCCGGGGTCATAGGTAGCGAACATTATCCAGGAAGCTTGGGCCCAGGAAACGCCTAAAGGACATGTAAGTGAGGAGGAACCTGGCAGAGACCTGCCACACATGAGAACACAGGGCTGGGAAGGTTCCAGAGTCCCAGGGCCAAGCAAAGGATGGGGACCTCCCATCAACAGACACTGGAGGCAAGAGGAACAACACTGGAGATTAAAACTCAGATACGAAAACCCTACTTCAGACTGAGTGTAACTGAGCCAGAGATCTGCCTGGGGACACCAGGTGGAACTTCTAAAAATGCTTGGGAATGCTTTCTAGAAGCCCACAGAGTCAGCCAGCGAGATTTCTCTTACTGCGATAGACGTTTTTCAGAGAATTCATGGCAATGAAACAAAGCCAAATAGGGTTTCCTGACTCAAAACGTTTCAGTCTTTAAACATGTCTGTGTGAATTGTGAATCTCTAAGACGGGGGTATAGGAAGTAAGTCTGATCAGACTTACTTGTCCAGCCGATTCTTTTCCTCAAAAGCCCCTCCAGGTGAGGGCTCGTCAGCACATACTTAACACAGGCTGTTTGCATTTAGTCTGACCCATGTTTCCTTGTGGCTTAAAAAAGAGAGAAGCCAGGGAAGCTGTAAAGAGAGTGGGCCTTATTTTACCAAATTTATCAGCGTATAAAAAGCCAGCATATTTATTTATCCGCTTTAGATAAAAGGATGAGCCCAGACTGGATTAGTAACAGCCAAGATAACCATCAAATTTTTCAAGGTCTACATCATAAAACTGGAACCTCACCAAATGATCTGATATATTTCTCAGGTTGATATTTGATATGTTCCAATATTAAAGACACTGCATGCATATTTAAGAGAAACAAATTTATCTTTAGCTAGATTGTCCTCATTTCAGTTTATGGAAAAAGCCCAGCTCTAGTGACAGAATCTTGACGGGCTTGAAGGGCTTATTTTGTTAACTTTGGGGACCTTTCTTTCGGAAAAAATCTTGTCCACTTGATCCATCTTAATTCTCCATCTACTCTGCGTGGAAAGCAACCCTCTGACTCTTGACCATGTCTGCCCCCTTCTGGAGATGGTGAGTGAAGACAGGTTTATATCGGAGAAACCTTTAAAATACAGAGATATTTGCAAAGTGGGACTTCCCTGGTGGCTCAGTGGCAAATAATCTGCCTGTAAGGCAGGATACGCGGGTTGGATCCCTGGGTCAGGAAGATACCCTGGAGAAGGAAATGGCAACCCACTCCAGTATCCTTGCCTGGGAGATCCCGTGGACGGAGGAGTCTACTGGGCTACAGTCCGTGGGGTCACAAAGAGTCAGACACGACAGAGCACCTAACGACGACAAAAGCCTAAGGCTCATCAACAGCAACAGATTCTCCCGGGGTTACCTGTCAGTTGCTTACCTCTGCCTCTTGTCCTTCCATATGCTGAGCTGGTCTTTTATTTATGGGCACTGTTGTCATCTAAATTTCTGTTCAAGCTTTTCACGGTTTCCCCAGCGCATTTTCAAATACCACAAGCAGATCTCTGAGGTCTCGGGTGGACCCGCTTTTTCACTTGATCCCAGTTCTGAGGTTAATAGGCACACTGTTCATTTTTTCCATCTCAGCCAACAGACCCGCTGCGGACACCCTGCAGGCCCCTGCCTGCGGACATCAGACCCTGCCTCCCGTTCCGGTGATACCAAAACTACCCTTTCTTCTCTTGGTCCATTTTGGTTTCAGAATATTCACGTTTTGCCTCAATGAGTCAACTTTCCCTGTCCAGATCATTGGTGGTGGGCATAAACCAGTTGAGGTGACACAAGGGTCTCTGAAGATCAAGAGGTTTGAACAATGAAAGGGATAATCTGCTTAGTTAAATGAAAACTTGGGAAACGATGAAATATGGGGGCACCTCTGCTGATAACGAGCTTCTGTCAACATTGTGGTGTACACACTGATGACTGAAGATGTCTGATATAAGTAGGATACTTCTGATAGAAGAAAACAGGTTAATGCCCCAGGAAGAACTTGTGTGAACACACTGGGGTCTTTCTGCATCCTTTCTCAAAAAGTCTGAAGCCAAAGCCTTGTGGCAGGAGAATGAGCCAGTCCTGGGTTACCCAGAAAGTGGTCAGTTTCCACCAGGATCCCTTCAGGCTCCCGAGTTGCTATGGCTACTTCACGTCTGCTCTTTTATTGGCATTTGTCCAAATAGCTGCCCAGGTCTCCTGAAAGACCTGTGATTAACCAGGTAAATGGCTTTGATTTTTTTTTAAAGCACTTTCCCCTTTCCCCAAAATAAGAACAAACTGTGACAGTAAAATGAGAGAGGTGAAAATGATTTGGAAGCTGAATACCAACACTATTACAAGGAGTACCTTATCAATAAGATGGGCCTGGCTTAGCTCCTCCAAATACTTGTTAAAAAGTACAACAGAAGTTATACTTTCAATTTGAAATGTTCATCTCTTCTCACTTACCTGGCAAAAAGTCTCCAGTTTAGGCAAGCTCCAAATACATCTACAGATACACTAAAGCTTAAAACGGTAGCAGGTATGGCAAATGTCAAGTTCAAGGTGTCAAACTGGTCCAGGTTTTAAAATGTCCAAGAATAACAGACCTAAACTGATGGCGTCCCATTGAAAGTTGCATTTAAGGGAAGACAAAAGAAGCTAACTGATTTTTATGTTTACTACAGAAGATGTGGTCATAGATTAAAGTTTAACACGAGGCTTCCTGTGCACAAGAAGTCAGAACTAGGGAGAAGTCCCAGGTCTGATACCCTCCCACTCTGTCAACACACACAGGGCTTGAAGGCCTGTTCTCTCAAAATTGGTGTTTTCTCAGCTCTACAGTGTCTCCAACCCAGGTTTGATTCCTGGGCGAGGAGCTAAGACCCCACGTGCCTCGAGGCCAAAAAACCAAAGCAGACATAAAACAGAAGCAATATTGTAACAAATTCAATAAAGACTTTTTAAATGGCTCATATTAAAAAAAAATCTTAAAACAAAAACAACAAAGACAATACAAGTGTCTTCTTGTAAGACATCCTAGAGTCCTACCCATTGATACTAATTCCCACTAAAAAGAAAAAGCAAAAGGGCCAGGAGCACTGTCATTTTATGAAAATCTGTGTGGTCCTCTCTCTGGTTTCTTAAGTGCTGTCTTGATTTCCTCAATGACCTGGCGTGCACGTGTGTCTCCGAGGCCAAGAGCATCTTTCAGGGGTTTTACGCTGACTGCTTTGGCTTCCTTATCTAGTACATATTTGGTTTTGAGAACGCAAGGAATTTGCTAGCTGAGCAAGTTTATCCACTGTTTTCTAAGCAGGCTGTTTCCCACTGAGGTCTGTTTCTAAAAAATTCTCTTGGCAAACTTTGCTGCCAAAGCAGCACACAGTTCAGTGGGACGGTTTAAACCTGAGACAAGTCCTCTCTAAAATCCCAACGTGCACGGTACGGAAACAGACTCTGAAACAGAGGTATCTGGACTTACTATCAAAACTCACGGCAAAGTCTAGGAGGACATCAGCCTTCCTCGTGCACAGGGTTCATGAGAGGAGGAAGCCCATGGGACAGGGTGTTTGCTGAGAGCCCCCTGCGATAGGAGATATTACCTCATTCACTGGTGAGGTAACTGAAGATCACAGAAGTGAACCAACCTGGTCAAGTTAAAACCCTAAATGGCAGAACAGGAATTTAAAACCAAGTTTCACATTATGAGACTGGTTGTGATACACAGGTATATTCCTTTCATCCCAACAGGTTGACCAACTCTGCAATTAAAAATCACTAAAGTATAGACTTTTAAAGACCATTACTCAATGAGCTGGAGTAAGAATTTATGAAAAATAGAAAAATCAAGGTCCAGATTAATGACCTGCCAAAATCATAAAGTTAATGTGATTTTCCAATTTGTAAGTGAGCCCTGAACACTGTATCTTAACCTTCTTTGGAAAATTAGTGATAACCTGGAAACTCTTGGTTTTTCTTATATTTCATTTTCTCACATGTATCATTATCAGAAAAACATACATTAATATATCTTATGGAGATGAATCCGGAAGTATAGGCTGATTTAATTAGGGTTGGTTCACAGATAAGAATGGCCAAAAGCCAGGATAAAATGAAATGGAACTCTTACACCATCTAGTGATAAAACTCTCTCTTTGCAGGAAAACCAACTAATGTATATCCATTTTACAAATCAATCCCCAGAACTCTGAGCCTGAAGAATATTCATAAAATTGGCCAAAAGAAGAATGATAACAATGAAAGGTTGTTTAGTTACTAAGTTGTGTCCAGCTCTTTTGCAGCCTCATGGACTATATCCTGCCAGGCTCCTCTGTCCATGGGATTCCCCAGGCAAGAATACTGGAGTGGGTTGCCATTTCCTTCTGGACCCAGGGATCAAGAATGGCCAAAAGCCAGCATCTCCTGCATTGACAAGTGGATTCTTTACCACTTGAGCCATCAGGGAAGCCCCAAGAACAAAGAATATAGAAAATTAAAAGTAGATAAACAGGAATAGTAAAATGCGACAGATTATTCTGTTAAGATTCTGCTAGAAGCTGGATATAAACTCCAGTTCTACTCCTCAAATCTGCCATAGGTCCTGTTTACCTTTTTCTTTACACCCTAAAACTTTAGGTACTATTTTAGGGATTAGCAAATGTTCAACTTCAAAGGTGGCTCTAGTGGTAAAGAATCTGCCTGCCAATGCAGGAGATGCAAGAGGTGCAGGCTCAGTCCCTGGTTGGGATGATCGCCTGGAGGAGGAAATGGCAACCCACTCCAGCATTTTCGCCTGGAAAATCCCATGGACAGAGGAGCCTGGTGGGCTACAGTCCATGGGGTCGCAGAGTCTGGCACGACTGAGCATACACACAACTTTAAAACATAGATGACCTAAGCGTCCACTTGATAAGTCTGAGATATTCCTCCTCCCCAAGAACTCATTCTCCTTCGGAAAACAAGCTCAGGACTTCCCTGGTGCTCCAGTGGCTAAGATCCTGCCTGCCAATGAGGGGAACACATGCTGACCCCTGGTCTGGGAAGGTGCCACAAGCCACAGGGCAACGGAGCCCGTGCCACTACCACTGAACAGGTGATGCCACGGCCGCTCACACTCCGTCTGCACAAGAGAAGCCGCCGCAGTGACAGGCCTGCGCGCCGCAATGGAGTGGCCCCGACTCGTCGCAACTAGAGAAAGCAAAGCCTGCGTGCAGCACCGAGGACCGGGCACAGCCAAAAATATAAACTTTTTTTAAAAAGGAAGAAAGAAAACAAGCTCTGTCTAAGAACTCAGGATCTTTCTTCTAGATTACTTCCCCCTCCGGTCTTGTTCTAAATGGATGGCGACAGATACGAAATCCAATGCTTTCTTTGGATGCTCAGTGAATTATCAAGATACCCAAAGACAGATTTCCTTCTACAAAAATACTATAAAAATATTATTTCAAGAGCCCAAAAGAATAAAATCAAAAGGGAAAATTTTAATCTCAAGATTTTTAAGGACTTTTTAAGACTCATGGTCAGGAAGGAAAATACATTTAATAATTTTATAAATCTTATGGTTGAATGAAGAAGTTAACCTAGAAAAAAGAAAATACATTTTAATGAACCGATACATTAAATAAGTCAGTGTATGTGGGGGGCAAAAAGTTTACTTACACTTTCTTTGCACAATTTTTAAAGTTAATCAAGTTTTCACACTAGCAGTGTTCGTTAACAATTACAGTGACTGGCTTTGTTGGCCCCAATCTCTTCTTAGGCTGCAGATTAATGGAACCTAACTGGGTAAGTCGGAGAAGGCAATGGCACCCCACTCCAGTACTCTTGCCTGGAAAATCCCATGGATGGAGGAGCCTGGTAGGCTGCAGTCCACGGGTTCGCGAAAAGTTGGGCATGACTGAGCGACTTCACTTTCACTTTTCACTTTCATGCACTGGAGAAGGAAATGGCAACCCACTCCAGTATTCTTGCCTGGAGAATCCCAGGAACGGGGGAGCCTGGTGGGCTGCCATCTATCAGGTCACACAGAGTCGGACACGACTGAAGCAACTTAGCAGTAGCAGCAGCAGCAACTGGGTAACTAGTACCATGCCTTAGGAATCCCTAACAAAAATTCAAAATATGCCTAGATTTGGCAATACAAATCCTGAGGCTGATTTTTCAAATCCCCGTAATGCCATCTGGTCTTTGTCTTATCTCAATACAGGGCTTCCCTGGTAGCTCAGTTGGTAAAGAATCCGCCTGCAATGCAGGAGACCCCGGTTCGATCCCTGCGTTGGGAAGATCCCCTGGAGCAGGGAATGGCTACCCACTCCAGTGTTCTGGCCTGGAGAATTCCATGGTCTGTATAGTCCAAGGGGCTGCAAAGAGTTGGACACAACTGACTGACCGACCGATCTCATTACAGGCTCCCTGATACTTCACAGAAACCAGCACAGCACAGTGGGGGGAAAATATAGGTAATAAAGTAAGAAAAGCCCACCTCAGCATTATTAGCTGTGTGACCTTGAGAAGCTGCTCACCCTCTCTGAACCTCAAATGAGTCACTCATAAAGTGAAGGATTACCTTCAGAATTCTTAGGAATCCCCTTAGCCTGAATGGCTACAGAAGTGTTAAAGAATGCCTATGAGGTGTCTAACAGACTAAGTACTCAGTAAAGGGTAGTCATTTATTAACAAAAGTGACAACGGGCTCTTTAAAACAGTGATTCTTAGAAGTAGATGCTTATGTGGCCTGGCACTGTCCTCCGTAAAACTGTTAAGTAGGCCAGGTTTGTCTCTTACATGTGATTAACTTGTCAGTGCTGTCTTCCAAATCCAGTGTAAAACTAGCCCAGAAAACCTGACCATAGGGTAAGAGGAGACACTTAGCCTTGTGTCAGGTTTGAGTCTGCAAGGAATGAGTTGAAAACATATGTCATAAAGAGTCACACGCACCCCATAAAGCTTTTAAAGACAGGTTTATTTATATATAAGTGCATGAAATTGAATACAGAAACTTTATTAAAATACTGTATATTACAAATTTTAACCCAATAAATTCTGTGTAATGACATTTAAGTGCTGGACTCGCTTTTAACAGTTGTTCTGTGTGTATCAGTGAAGAGTTCACCCTGTATATTACAAAGAGGAGAGACACATACGGACCGCAGAAATGGTCCTGAGATTAGACAGTGTATGATGTTAATTGTGCATCTTTTCTTTAAAGCAATGAATTGGAACCTAGACCTTGTCTTTGCAGACAAACGTTCTGTAAATCAAAAATAACTTGCATATATTTATTGCTGCCCTTTGAAGAAAGTGAGTGGTGGAAAAT
The DNA here is from genome assembly GCA_006410935.1 of Redunca redunca. Lineage (NCBI taxonomy): Eukaryota > Metazoa > Chordata > Mammalia > Artiodactyla > Bovidae > Redunca > Redunca redunca. Next base: position 37,921 of record SJYQ01003915.1, on the reverse strand, counting down.
AATTTAAAAATAAAGATCAACATTTCTATGCTTACCATAATTAAACCTGATGCTTACTACAATTAAAATTCACCGCAAAGTTTGTGTTCTCCGGGAAAGTAGACTATATACACCATGAGATTTGTACATGAGTTGGAAATAAAAAATTGCTTATATAAAATTAAAAATCAATAGTATACAATATTTACAGCTTGTTAGGTATTATAAATAAACATACTTTTTAAATAACCCTTCAAAATTAAACGGTATTATGTAAACATGCAGTACACGTACTCATACAGTGTAGATTACAGTCCTAACAGAAGGGGGAAAATTGTGTTCACATAATGCAGGTTACTTCATCACGTACCCCTCTGTTCTGTGCATTACCCCTCCGAGGCCTCTTCTTCCTGTCTTTAAGTTTCACAGTACGTTAAGTATTTCTAGAGTAAAAAACAAAGAGTCCCTGATGGTAAACATATTCCTAAAAGTGACATGAAGTGTCTGCCCTTGAACTACAATATGAAGCTGACACTGTTCACGCTAGCATCTCTAGTTCACAACAAAACCAAGTTTTAACATTCCACATTTAACTGTCTTGACTACATTTTCTCCCATTTCAAACTTACTTGGAAAGAGGATAAAAAACAAACAAACAAACACACACATCATGATAATGTAATGAAAGCAGTTGTCATCTGTCAAGGATGAAATAACTGACTTTTTACTAAACCACAAGGAGTTAATTCAACTACATCCTTCCTCAGCTCTGAATTCCCAGCAACAGGCATACCAATCCTGATTTCTGCTAAATTCACTTTGCAAAAGTATCTTAACTTCCAAGGCACTAAGGCATCATTTAGCTTTTAAAAACTGCACTGTGGTTTACTAAATGATTCATCAGTGGTCTGAGTGTTAACATAGTTTCTAAGTGAGTTTGTAATACCTATCAGGCAAACTATATTTTTGCTATGTAAATAAGAACATTTTAGCTGATTGAGATACAGTTAATCCCCTTGTTCTAGAATGACTAGAGTCAGGAGTTAATACTTCATGGTAGAATCCTATGAATTTTAACCTAGTTAATTAAATGACTAAAATGAAAAATACTGCGGAATTGTATACTGTTCATCTAAATATGCAGAGCTCATGTGTGTGTATGTGTGTGTTTAGGAGACAGCCAGGACTTTTAAAATTCCTCCTGTGTAAAGGCATGTGATGTCACAAATACTAAGAAAGTGTCAACAATCAGACTAACAACTCATCCAATATTGAAAGTAAATAATTTTTGATTATAAGTCAAACAGGTGCCTCTCTTTTGCCTTCTATGGAGAAAACTTTAAAATGTCCCTACCCAAAGATACTTAGTGATCATGTATAAATATGTTAAAGACAAAGGAAACTTCTCACCACCATTAGTATTATCAAGTTACCATTCATTTATACAGGGCTATAAAAAAGTGATGATCTTTAGAAATTACCAATATGCAATATGTTCAGAAGAAAGAGTGTCACAGTTATGGTGATTATACATTATAGCTCCTCTTCCTATGTATTTATGTTCATCTAAATATGCAGAGCTCAAGTGTGTCTATGTGTGTGTTTGGGAGACAGCCAGAACTTTTAAAATTCCTCCAGTGTAAATGCATGTGATGTCACAAATACTAAGAAAGTGTCAACAGTCTTAGTAGAACACTAAGCAACAGGCATACCAATCCTGAATTCTTAGAACACAATCTTAGATGAACACTGCTTCCCAGTTTCAGTTTCACACTGAAATGCAGTCCCCAAAGGAGGACAGTCACGTCACCACCGAGCGGAGATCTATATCGGTACAGGACACAACCCTAAAAAAATAAAACACGTAGGAGGTCCATGCTCTCTTGACTTGCTTATAGTATTTAATTTTCAGCAAGATTACAGCTGCATAACCGTAAGGTGTTGAGAATATTAACATTCTCTTCCTAACCAGTACTTCTGATTCTATCAACAAACTGTACATATGTTTAAACTATCCCATATGACATTTGTATAGAAGAGGGAGGAATTTTTTTTTTTTTTTAACTGCTAAATTAGTTCTCAAAAAATCAAGACAGGGTTATTATGAAACCTCAACATACGTGCAATGAACGTAAAGAACGTGAAAACAAGGCCCCTGTGCTCAGGGGAGAAGATGGTTACAGCTCAGTGCACTGAGAAATTTGGGTGTTGCCAATAATCTAATAATGTATTAACCGGTTTATGTCCACATTTATGGAAAATACTGTATGTATTAAGCGTTACTTTCTCTAAACAAATTCACAAATAAGTTTTTAGACAACAACTTCAGCAACCTCCTCAAAAACACTGTGTTGCCTACACTGAACAGAGATCTTTGAGTGAGTGGGGCAAACCGGCCACCACACGCACAAAACTGCAGAACGATTTCAAATGCTTTGTGCGAAGTTTAGTCTCACATGTAAAGAGACACATTTTGCAAACATGCAGTAAACACGCTCACATGGCGTCATCTGTAGTCTTGACAGAAGGGGAGCCTGTGTTCACATAAGGCAGGGTGTTTCGTCAAATGTGTCTGTTCTTGTGCATTACCCTTCCGACTTTTCTTCCCATCTTTAAACCTCCCCCTGCTATAAATACGACTACATGTTTGAAAAATTTTATCATTTTTTTTATCAATTAAGGTCCTTTTTATGCTGTAGAGTCTTCCTCTACAATGTTATAAAAAGGACAGGAAAAGGGAAATTGCTAGTCAATTTCAACCACTAAGATTCCCAGCCTTGAAACCATTTACCCAGTTACCCAAGTGTTGCCAAACTTCTCTGCAATCTAGGTCACTAGAATTTTTTCAGTAACTTTCTACATTCTTCACATTCCCCTAAAATGGGCAGAGTAAGCTACATGCAGTGGAGATTCAATGGTTATTATGCAGGCCGGAGACAATAAGGAGTAAGTCCTGGCCACTTCTCACTTTTCCTGCTGTAACTAATAATATACACAGCCTGATACTGATTCTTGCTTGCCCTGGCCATTTCTATCACCACCAGCCTCCAGAAGTGCTCTTGGAAAGATATCTGCTGATTTAAAAAAAAAATAAAATAAAAGAGGTTGAAAGTAGGTAAAGAAAGCAATAGAAGAGAATTTTTTTTTAAAGTTTCCTTCTTAAAATACATGCAGGGAAAATGTGGAAATCAAAGACAATAGATGAATCTTACAAAACAATGTATTTACTTGGTATTGCAAAGTTTAATTTAAAAAATTAAAATGACTATCTATTGATCGTTTCCTATTAAATACTGAGTATTTTCTTAGTATCTACAGGGGACTGATTGCAGGACCCCCGTGGATATCAACTTTGAGGATGCTCAAGGTCCTTATGGAAATGGTGCAGTACTTGCATTTAACCCACACAGACCCTCCCAAATACTTTAACTCATCTCTTGATTACTTATACTACCTTATACAATGTAAATGCTGTGTAAATGGTGTAAACACTATGAAAATGTTCTGTGAACTGTTGCCTGTGTGGGGCATTTTGCTTTTTGGAGCTTTCTGGATTTTCTTTCCAAATATTTCCATCCAAGGTTGGCTGAATCCCTGAATGTGGAACCACAGATATGGAGGGCAAACTATACATTTCCACCATAAACAAAAGGTCAACAAGTGAGAGGTCCTGGATTCAAATCTGTGTCACTGGTGTGGATTCCAGTGTTCTCATTGCTATGCCACAGCAGTGGGATCTCAGTTTCTAGAATTCTATTTGGTGAATGAGAAAAGTCAGAACTGGGGGAGGCGGCGGGCTGGGGGAAAAGGACTTAAACTCTCAACTAGAAGCAGGATGTTCTCCTGACTGGTTTAGGATTTAAATCATCTCAGTAGCTCTTGGTGGACTCAAGTGCAGGGATCCCATTTGGGGGCATCCTTGTGCTTACTACAGAAAATACTAGGCTCAGCACTTTGTATATATTAGATCCACCAAAAATGCTTACAAAATTGAATTAGTTGGTATGTAAGTGCCAGCCTGAGAACATTGACTTGGCAGCTCCATTCTCCCGATCTTTATTACAGGTTCTCTAAAGACGTTTTCCAAGAACATTTTTTAAAACTTGTTCTTGTTCCTTATACCACAAATAGGATATACAGGGTAGCTCATTTCTTTATTTCTCACTCAAAGTACAAACAAAATCTTCACATTTTGGGAGGATGGTGGAGACACATGCTGCAAATACCAAGAAAGCACACTGGGTTACAAACTGCAAACCTGTTTGGTAAACACGAAGATCTAAAGTAAGAGCAATTAACTTGTGTGAACACAGAATATGACCAAAATTTAGGACTCACACTATTCCAGACAACCAGTGGAACTCTCCAGGGGGATTGCTGGCACCTTCTTCATTTAAAGGTTTTAAGCATCACTTATAGCTCAGGTGAGGCCCCCTAACTCTGATCTATGGACATTTCTAACCAGTGTGTTAAGTAATTAATGATTAGTTTGGGCAGACAGGAGTCTCTTTCTCAAGGAACTGATTTCACTGTCAGCCATATTTTATTAGCATTTCTTAAGATAAAGATGTATAAACTGCTGAGGCAATCAGCCCCCTTCCCTCTTGCATTTACCACACACAAAAATGTTTACTGCTAAATCACATACAAATTTTAAGAATAACCCAAATATATCAATATGGGCTTTTGTTATATCACAAACAAGGATATCTAGCACTAAGAAAGCAAGAAAAATTTCCCCCAATTCAAAACTCTCTAACTTCCTCAAGTCTGTTTAAAAGATCATCCAACTGAGCAAATACATTAAATTCTCCATTACATTAAAGTGTTCACTGAACAAAAGCTTTCCAATTAGACTCTATTCATATACAGCAGCTTTACATATATATGTGTGTGTGTGTATAGTGACATATATATGTATAGATATATATCATTAACTGTTTTCTTTGCCTCTATAAGAAAACCTTGACCTTTTAAAAAAAATCTCAGAAACAACATTTCATCCATTCACACTATCAGCTGCATTTCACAACATCAGAAGAGTAACAGTTGCACAAAATCCCAATGAAAGTAACTAAAAACAACGGAAGAAACCAAAAATTCCCCCCAAAGTTAAAAGCACAGGTGCAGGCATACACACGCACAGCTCGTAATATAAAGCAACTTGGTAATGAGACAATTGCAGGGCACTCTACAAACTGATCCACCTTCTTACACTACTACCCGAGAGCAAAAACAGGAGTTTAAATCTCTTTGGTCCATGCAGCCATACATTTAACATGTCCGAGTTATTTTCTGGCTAATTTCAGATTCTGAACCATGTGCCCCAGTTACCTTACCATGATAACTTTCTGAAAACATAAACTAATCACATGTTAAAATAAATATTCATTTCTGTAGAATCTCAATTTCAATACATTATTGATAATTTCTCCCCAGGAATATGAACACTTTAAATTACTGATAGAATAACCAAAGTAAAGGAAGAAAGTGATTCAAATCTAACAGAAAAGGAAAAGTCAAGTTGACTTGGGAGATTTAGACCTAAATTTAAGAAAACATCAGGAATATAAAGAACATGTGAAACTAATTTCAGGCTGAGCATAATAAAAATAATCCATTTTAATATTTTCTTTAAAGATCTCTAAGAATGCATAGTTGCTTCTTGGCTTCTTTTAAAACAGATTTCCAAACCACAGTGTTATTAAAACTACCCCACACCAAACTGGCTTCATACTGGAAAAATACCCCCAACACATCATCAAGTTGTTGGTATATTCTGCTTTTTGGTAGAGAAAAGGTGTCGTAGGTAACAAAGGTCTTAAATTTGAATGGGACCTAGTAGAAACTTACTTGTTACCAAGTTAGATTATAAAAGAGTGAGGCTAGAGTATGGAGATTATCTTTTGGATTGTCCGTAACTTCATATGTTCTGCAATTGGCTCTTCTTTTGAATTAACATATATATAATCATGGGCTTCTCTGGTGGCTCAGTGGCAAAGAATCTGCCTGCCAGTGTAGGAGATGCGGGTTCAGTCCCTGGGTCAGGAAGATCCCCTGGAGAAGGAAGTGGCTACCCACTCCAGTATTCTTGCCTGGAGAATCCCATGGACACAGGAGCCTGAGAGGGGCTGCAGTCTATGGGGTTGCAAAGAGTCAGATATGAATAGCAACTAAACAACAATGTATAATTGTTATCTAGTATTCGAAAAAAGTCTCAGCAGGAGATGAATTCAACCAGTTTCTATGCTTCCCTTACTTCTTATACTCTTAAATACAATTACATATTGCCAAAACCTCTTAAAATGTTTTATACTAATAATTTTTCATTCTAATAAATGTCATTGAAGATGCTAGTAAATTTAAATAACAGAATAAAACAAGAGTTGAAAAACTGAAATGAATCACTTAAATATATGTTCAACACTGTACTGATATACTGAGAGTAACTGCCAAATTTTAAAAATTATTCACTATATTCCCCAATTTTTACTTAGAGAAATTATGATGCTACCACACAGCCAAAATAAGATCATTTATTATTCTTCCTATGTGACTTGTTTCTTAACTTTTTCCTTACAAGTGAGGCTTCTTGTTTTCACAGCCTAATTTAGGCCACTCTTTATATATATTTGATACTCCGGGATGAAAGACCGCTTACGTTTTGTCAAAAATCAAGATATATGCAACAAGTAATATAATCCCACTAAGATACTGGTTGTAAAGATGTTTTCTCCATGAGATACATGGCAGTAACTTTCTTCAGAAGGATCAAGAATAGGTTGTGCATTTCAGACTTTTCTTACAAAATTTATAAGAAAATTTTCAAATTAAATTTTCATGACATACACCAAACTACAATCAATATGTGTGACCCAAAAAGGTTTTAAATTCATAGCAACAGAATGTTTATGTATGAGGGAAACTATTAAAGAGTGTTATTTGAGTGAGTGAAAAGGATGCACCCTATAGATCTACTTTGAATCCTTAAAAGAGTCTAGCAGTTTTCCATTCAGTATTATTTTCCACGTAAAGTAAATAACAATAAATACCTAGTTTATATGAAAGCCCTAAATCCCAGAAACTTTCAACATTAAAAATCAGGTAATTTGTCTCATAAATGATTTGATATTCACACTCATACGGGATTTAGCATTACAAAACAAAATTTCTCACCACATCACCTGAATTCATGTCAAATATGTTCACAGCACTCATCTACAGCTACACTTGCATATTTCACATGATCAATGTTAAAAAAAAAGAGTTTGGCACATGTATCAATTCTTCGAAACGTCCCTGTAACTTAACACAACACTGTTAAGAATGATGATTCAACCAGTGTTAACCTGATTGGCAGCTCAACAAGGTGCTGCTTCTTGCCGCTCCACTAGCAGCGCGCCTCGCCGGGACGGAGGCACGTAAGGTGCAGGTGCGGAAGCGCAATCATCGGCACCGGAGCGCGACCCTCCCACGCGGCCCAGGGCCTGTGTTCCGGCGGCTCCTTCCAGGTCTCGCACCATCTCACGCCCACTCGCCAACGACGCCGTTTTCAGAGAATCTGTACGTCTGTTTCCTTATGTGAAGTAAAGACATTCCCACAGAAACCTCAGAGCGTGGCGAGGATCCTCGAGAAGGAGATGATGAGCGTCAGGACCGTCTGTCCAACGCCCCACACCAGGGCTTCCAAGGGGGCCATGCTCTTCCCGGCCACTCGGTAAATGCCGGCCACGGCTGCACCTGGCGAGAGAGGAGAGAACACGCTCACTCCGAGGCACGCGCCGCCTGGCTGCTTTCCGCGTGAGCCGAACAGCAAGGCACCGGGCATTCTCGCTTTACAATTTTCTAGGGAGGAATTCGGAGAAGGCAATGGCACCCCACTCCAGTACTCTTGCCTGGAAAATCCCATGGACAGAGGAGCCTGGTGGGCTTCGGTCCACGGGGTCGCACAGAGTCGGACACGACTGCAGCGACTTAGCAGCAGCAGCAGCAGCAGCAGGAAAGTTTCCATGTGACTGGTTACAAGTTACACCCTACCATACCACATTCACCCACAAAACCAAACAACAGGCTTTTCAATTCGACTGCAAAATACGTATTTATGGCATACACTGCTTACTTGACACAAGGTATGTTCATAAAAAAATGAATCATTCATTACCGCAATCTCTCAGCTGGGTGTTGACTCGGCCAGATCCCATCAGCACTTTTAAAAACATATGACACAATATATTGATAATTATAAATAACAATATAGAAAAACCACACAATTTAATATAATTTATAAATTATTCAAGAAAAAGTTAATATTAAAGAAATTTTTCTTCACTAAAATGAATTCTTAAATGTCATAAATAATATCAGAATTTTGAATAATGTACTTTACAATCTACCGTATAAAATGGTTTAAGTATTTGAATAAAA